>CAHIKZ030000191.1:0-332500 GCA_903632075.3 Acanthosepion pharaonis | reverse complement strand
AGGAGCACCAAACCAATTATGGCAACAGTATCTAATGCACAGACAAATGGTAGATTTGTAAATGTGAAAAATTGATTCTAATGGGAAAAGATTTTCTGACCCAACTTTCCTTGCACTAGATGCAGCTATTGATTCAATATAGTCACTCCACTTCATATCAGTGGAAAATGTGAGATAAAGAAGGCATAGCATGTTGCTCTCCTGTAGTCTAAGAGTGGCAAGTTCTGTGATATGGAGAATGGGGGGGGGGGGGGGGTCACGGAAATAAAAAAGTAGAAAATGGGATTTTTGCTATTAAAAATAAAATCCAAATAACAAAAAATAAGAGATAGCAAGAGAGAGAGAAAAAAAAAAAAGTTATTGTAAAAATCTGAGCCTTTTTATTTCTAAAAATACTGTACTATCAGCATAAATGTAGTTTGTACCTTGTAGTTATCATCACTTAAAAACTTTGTATATTCTGATAGTAAAATGTAAAATTCCTGAGCTGGAACTCTGGAATCATAAATTTGCAATACACAGCAAAGTCAAGCAACATGTCATTCTATAAATAATATGGGGTACTGTTTACACAAAACTCTCCTTTTTTCATGGGTTTTTATGATTTTGAAACAAAATGGAAAATTGAAATTTACTGTCATGGAAGAACATGGAATTTGAATTTTCAGAACACTGAGAACCTGCCACTATAGTTAAATTTTCAGCCATGCTGATAACAGACAGAAAAGGTTTTCTGGTGTTTAAATGTTTTGGAGGCATTAAAATTTACAAGCCATTTCTTGCCCCAGTTAACCACTGATTGGGGGTCCTTTTCAAGAGCAGATGCCAAATTTACTTTCTCAGATTTGCTATTGACACAGGAGTAAATGGTAGTATTATCTGCTGACATCGAGGAGATTATTGATGTAGATCAGAAACCATGTAGGGCTCAGGATGGAGCCTTGGGGGACCTGGAAGTGAGTCTGTTCAAAAACTTCATTTCACAATTTGATAGGAATGATTGGACTAAACCAAATATTCATCCTGTGACACCGTAGCCCTGGAGTTTGCATAGAAGTCAAGCATTCCAAACCCTATTGAACACCTTTGAGACATGAAGCTTGGGCTGTAGCTCTGTATAATTCTTATCTAGAGCTTGATATACAAATTAAGTGATGGCCATTAAGACACAGCAGCAGAACTGGCAAAACCAAAGCCATATTCTTTGTCAGAGAGGGGAGGTTGTGAGAAATAAAATGCTTAAGCACCCCAGCATTGATTAGAGCCTTGAATACTTTACTGGAAAGTGGTAAGAGACTAATAAGGTGATAATTTGAGGGGTCAGAGGGTTCTCCAGAGTTCTTGAAAACAGGAGGAGGACTTCCAACAAGTTGGAAAGCAGGGAGAAGCAAAGCAATTGTTGTAGAGTTTGGAGAGAACTGGAGCCAGCTCAAAAGCATATTTCTTTAGGGATCCCATCGCATGCATACTTGCCTTGTTGGAATCTTGTTTGGAAACGATGTCCGAAACCAGCAATGGGGTATAATGCACATATCACTCAGAAGAGCCTCAGTTCTTAAGAGGAAATCAAGCATGGGTACTCCAGATGAGTAGAGTGTGGTGTTGGAAGAGAAGTTCCGAGCAAAGCACTCAACATTTTCTGCTGTAGAAATGTCAGAACTTCAAATTGATTGAAGAGAAATGGGACTGAACATTTGCAAAGTTGCCAATAATCTTTAGAACCGAACTTGCGAGAGGCTATATGTCGTTTTATTCTATCGGCAAATGGTAATTTCATTTCTTTGAGGACACACTTGCAATCATTACTATCAGTGACAAAGAAATGTCTGTTATAATCAGACTAGTCACTCAGGTACAGCTGGAAGAAGGGATTCCTGTGAGCTATAGTAGCTGAACATGCAGGTGAGAACCAAGGAAATGATCATGGTTTCACTGGAAACTGCTGGAATGAGATCTTTGATGCTGGCTTTCACCCAGGAAGAGACCTGTGGCATATTTTTATAGGATGATGAAAAACTTCATTCCAAGGGACATCATGATGGATATCATGGAACAAGTCTCAATCAGTGCATTCATAAAGATATAAGGTAATATAAAAGAGTGGGGATGGATTTCCACCTGC
This sequence comes from Acanthosepion pharaonis, assembly GCA_903632075.3. Taxonomy (NCBI): domain Eukaryota; kingdom Metazoa; phylum Mollusca; class Cephalopoda; order Sepiida; family Sepiidae; genus Acanthosepion; species Acanthosepion pharaonis. The sequence continues at coordinate 330,378 of CAHIKZ030000191.1, read as the reverse complement.
TGAAAACCAAAACCCTCTCCCAGGGATTCGAAGCAACTACTGAATTAAGTGATGCATGTTCTTATCTTGCTAGGAGAAAAAGAAAAATTGTTAAATCTGAATAGAGGAAATAAACTGTCAAAAAGACTAATTCAAATGTTAGTTATTTTAAATGAAATTAGTTAGTAGAGTAGACAGGCTGAGAGCCATGGCAAAGTTTGAACTAATGGATAAGTTAAAATTTGCAACTCATAAATCAATCCCCAACTTCACTCTTACTTTTGCCTAAGTAGTGACACGACAAATAGAACTTGGATAACTTTTTGTCAAAAGTTAAGAGGACCAAAATCTTGTTTAATTACTACGTATTTTAAAAATCATGAAACTTGGGCAGAGATTTTATAAACAAAACTCTTGGCTGTTAAATAGACATGTATTTTCAAACCATGAACTTTTTAGAACCAACAAAACATACATACTGAGTTGGGTTCAAAGACAATTTGACTGGGCAGTTGTTAGTCTGAAACAGCTCAGAGAAAGGTGTATCTGCCCATTGTCATAAAATCAATTTCTGAATGAACACTATTGCTAGATACTGCAAAGAGACTTGTAATGAACACATGTGAGTGAGAGGAAAGAGAGAGATCCCCACTACCTTCCTCATATTCTAAGACAAAAAGATAATATTATTTGGCTCAAAAGTGATACTTGCTATGTTTTTCAGCAAAACTGCAAAACATGTTTAGGTAGCAGAAATACAACTGTTTCTGTATTTTTAATGTTGTGACATGGTCCTCAATGTTAACTGTTAAATCAGGTGTATAATAAATTTAACAAGAGATGCACCATTTTTGTGTTTTTTTCTTTTTTTTTGTTTGTTTTATTACCTATCTGGACTGAGTTATGTTTCAGTTAAGAGAGTGTAGGAAAAGAATTTGGGGGTCACTTGACAACAGAACAACCTCCTAAGAAAGTGAGTCAGAATTAGGAACATTTGCTAACTGAGATATATGTCACCAAGTGGGATTTTAGTATTATAATTTTAGTTTCCCCAATGACCTCCGATGACTATTTAATGAGTAAAGAATAAAGGAATATTGTACCCAAATAGATACAAAGAAAACAGCTTTCATCTTGGATGCAATCCAATTAAACAGGGGGAAATGGAACACAAAAAATTACATTTCTGTAATTCTATATTTCCCATTGCTGAAGAACAACCAACTTTTGTGAACATTATACAGCAACTATGAACATTCGAACTCCAAATTCATGAAACACAAATAAATGTTTGAACTAATATCCAATATCAAGTGTTCTTTTATTAATTGTACATCTGTCACTCCATACTTTTCCCATATTTTGTATTTTGTTATATAAAATTTATTTACAAATGTTAATCTTGTGTTTGTTCAGATCTTTATCTGAAAAGAAAAATACACAACAATGCAGTGGCCAAATCCATGTCTCTTCAAGATATGACAATCATGGTTTTCCACAGCTTCCAGTTTTTATTGCCGTTAGTAATATTTGCTCCTTCATTACTTTATCCTCCATTTGTTTAAATTTGACAAGTCAGTTACCTGAATCTTATCTGCTACTCTTCTCTAAACTTTCTTCATTCAGTCAGTCAGTCAAGTGCCACATTTGATACATGCTTGGGTGATCATTTATCTTTCGATACATTACTGACAAGGCAGAAGATTTTTCCTACAGTAGGCTGCCATTTCTTTCTGTGGTAGACTGGTTGCCAACCAAGGCTAAAGAAGCCAGTCTGTCCTATTTAACCCATAGCCAGAGGAGAAGAGACAGATTCATACCTTTCCCAAGGGTATTTATGCATAAGTGGATATAACAAACTCAAATGGAATTTGAACTTGTCCTAAAACTTTCACTTGTCTCTTTGTAATTGTGAGCAACAGTTTCTTTATGGTTCCTGCTAACTGAAAATTCAAGTCCAATTTGTTTTAAACAAGATTTATGCTGAAGTGCAGATGAATTCAGATTTCAATGCTTTCAAGTGTGTGAATTAAAATGTTAAGCAATCAGTTCAAAACTGATTGCATATTAATCAAGATTAAGTCATTCAAAGATTACTCGTTCAAAAAGCTGCTTTTGGGACAAATCTTGGTAACAATCAATTTTTGTTTGTTCAAATGAATAATAAAACATGAGAAAAGTGATATTTAATCTGAACTGCTAAAGGTTGACTATAATAATTGATATGAAAACTTAGTAAACTGGTTATGAATCCCCCATCTTTTGTCTATACAATTTATTCAGTTAAACAATTTAGTACAAAAAATACAAATAGTGATACCTATAATTTCAAGTACTTAAAGTTTTGTGAATTATTCTAAAGGGAGAAAAAAAAACACACACACACTTTAAGATAAGCTAAAAAGAAAAAGACATACTGTTCAATTATTTCTGTATTATAATCTGTATTTCTATGCTTTTTTTAAGTTGGCAAACATCTTAACTATGAAGCAAATACTTGGAATATGTTCAAGGCAATTTTTGATAACTACTTGGAAAAAAAATAAAATAAAATAAAAAAATAAACATCAACACATCCACATTTTATCCTCATGCCAGATTTTACCTTGCAAAGGTTCTGCAAAAATTACAAAGTAACTCAAAGAGAGCTATACACTTTGAAGAATGAGAATCTGCTATAATTTTCTGTTTTCAGCAAGAGCTATTTTACAACACTGGATTTTCCTTTGGCTAGAAGACAGAATTATTCATCTTTCATTATACGGCTCCTTTCCTCTATCATTCTTTTGTAAATTTTAGTTTTCCTATTAAATAACAGAGTATAGTAATAAGCTTCACAAACCTGAAACTTTGAATGTTCAACTAAATACTTTCTCATAACTATTTTTTATCTGGTCTGGAATTCAAACCAGTCACAGAATTCTTATCTTATAAATGGACCTAGTGTAAAAAAGTCAGTGAACAATTTCACTCATTCTCACATGACTACAGTAATTGTGAAGGTTTAATATTTATTTCCATATTCGTATTGGTTAAATAGCCAACCAGATTAGGTTCACTAGACTTGTTTGTCAACCAATTTAGAATAACTGAATACAAAACCATGGAGAAAACAATAAGGAATTACTATTTTTTTCTAAAAATGCATAGTATATAGATACTAAAGAAAATTAGCTGTGGAGAGAGTTTTCATCTTGGAGGAACATGGTATTAAAAAAAATGAAAATGAAACAATAATACTAATCAAAATTAACAGAATTTATACATGAAGCAGCACTTAAATAAATTTAATAAAGTGTAGTTTTTTGTACAAAGTAGATAAAAAGCATATAAAAATTAACTGTCACTGAAATATGAAAAGGTATAACTTAGTTTTCATTGATTTTTTTTTTAAATATTTTCTGAGATAAAACAAAAAATTTAGTCAGTGAGAAATATATACTATCAAATGCTAAAAATTTTCTAAATTATTCAACTCATAACATCCTGATGTTGTTAATGCCCAAATGACAGCTGAAAAGAATTAACAGAAATAAAAAAAAGTAGTTTTAGGAATACAGATTAATAAAATCCAGCTATAATTGTCAATAGATTTCCACACCAAGTGATTTGTTTTTATCATGTTACTGTTGTTTCAAGATTAAAAATCATATATAGAAATACCATTAATCAAAATATAGAATTTGGTTTCAACTCTAAAATTAATACTTACCATTATAATAATATGTAGGTATAGTAATAAAGATGGCATCTTACCACATTTATAATCCTCCTTCTATGCCATAACAGATAAAAGTATTTACACCATTTTGTAAAAAGGATTCACAGTTAAAATACAATACTCATATGAATCACCTTACTTTTTAATCTCATTTTTAAGCTCTATCAGATCACAAAACTATGACATACTTACAGTTCACTGGTAATTTCCTTATTAGAATTTTGTAATAAGTGGTTCAAACAAAAGGTACAAGTACAGAGTACAAAACATTAAGAATCCATAACTTAAATTCTAATGATGGAATTATTTTCAAGTAAATTATGTCGGTTTAACAAATATGAATTTTATGTAGGCTATAATTGGATCTAAGTGAATTTTTTTATGCAAAAGAAATTTTAGTATTGTCTTATTGCTTTGTTCAGATAGGAAGCAAAAAAGATATGGGTCTTTCAGTAAGTAAAGAGGATGTTCTTTCCTTAAAAAGGGAAAATAAAGCCTTGCTTACTGTAATGTACTACATGGCTGAATGGTAAAACACACCAGATGCAACAGTGATTTCTTCTACAAAAGTTCAATCCCTCCTGGAGAACACATTTTCTTCACTGAAATTTCTCAACATGCAAACAAATATACAAACAATTTAAAAAAAAAAAAATATGAGTGTCCACCATAATAGCTTTTGAAGTTGTGTGTGTGTTATGGTGTTGGAGGGGAGTGGACAGCCGCTAGTTTGGCCTAAAGGTTCAACAAGCAATCAATTTGAGGTCACCATACATAAACAAAATAACAAACGAAAGAGAAGGGTATATCAGAACAATTTGTATTAAAATACAACATCAATGAATAGTACAATTTTTCTTGATTCACACGCACAAAAGTCCGTTATAAAAATGTTCATTCGTATAAGAGAAATTGGATTATTAAAGGAATATAAGAGTCACTTTGTTAATGCTGGTCACAGGAGATGAAAGGTGAGGTCAATGGGTTGGTAGGAGTCATTCGGTATCTCCGGTGGTGAAGGAAGGCTGGAGGCATCGAGTTTGATGGGAGAGGAAAGCGTAGCGACATTCTCTGACGGTACTTCAAAGCTTTCTCTACACAGAAGTGAATTTATCGCTCTATTTATTTGTGCCCATCGGCTCAGAGTCAGTCTGCTGAAGCAAACTGTTGGGTATGGCGCGGAGCCGTTTTATTGGTGGAAATTGCTTATTATTCTTTTTATTTCTTTTTATTTTCCACCGGAAATTCTGCGTGGAGCCGGGTGCGCAAAGACCAGTATTGGTCATTTGCTATTTAGACCTCTGAGGGTTAACATCCGGTCCTTCGCTTGCTCCGTGCCACCACAGTGTCGAGGGGAGAGGGATTTTCAACTCAAAATTATCATAATGGCATGAAACTCCAAATAGTGGAGTAGGTACATAGCAACACAAACTATTATTTAGTAATACAAGTTTTGTTTATCAACTTGAGCACTTAAGTTGTTTGTTATTAAAATGTTGTAAAGGTGTATTTCAATAGCATGAATTCAGCCTAACAAGTTAAATTCAACAAATGATGTCAGTTTTTGTTTTTATTGTATTGTTTTGAAGATGTATATCTTGACCAAAATTGAATAATGTTTTGTTTGTCACAATGTTTTGTTCTGGTCAAATATTTTAAACACTTAAATCCTCAAGAACATTAGCCACACAAGTATCACACACTCTTTTTGACTTGTCACTTGCTGAAATTTGGTATAATTTGTGCATATATTGATCATCACATCACAAACAACCATCACCACAAGACAAATATTAGCAGGTAATACCAAAATACTATACAGTACTCACTATAAAGAATGACTTAAAAATTCTAGAAGCCAATAAATTAAAAAAAAATTAATTAAAAAACCATATTGAAAAATATCTTGAAATATCTACAAATATTTGATACACATAAAACATTTAATATATGTTTTGCCATTTAACTGTTACATATGATGTTACTTTGGCTAAATTCCAATATTCTAAAAAAAAAAAAAAAAAATGCCAACAAAATCTATTACATTGACAACCAGTTCTTGATAACTGTTGGAAGTACTTTATGAAAGCAGAATAAAACATTAACTTTGGACAGTTTAATCACAATTTTGATCCCAATTTACATTGTATTTTTCAAATTTTGTTCACTTTTAAGTGAATTATAATTGAGATATAGATAACAAAAATAAATAATTATTGACTGTAATTTTCAATAACTTTAAATTTTTTTTTTTTTTTTTAACTAAAATGTTAATTTTGAAAGTAACGGTCTTATTCTATTTATTTATTTTAATTTTTAAAGGGTTTTCTTAAATAGAAGAGCTAATGGAAAAATGCTTTCCTGTGTGTGTGTGTGTGTGTGTATATATATATATATATATATATATATATATATTTTTCTTTTATACATTTCTCATGTCCAATTAGTCTATGAAAGATTGTTGGCAATACTCAGCTCTTTTTAAATTCATAATAATAAACACAATAACTCAGGATATTAAAACTTCACTCAAGTACTCACTAATTTCACTCTTAACTTTTATAAACTATGGTCACAGACAAATGGTCTAATTCAAATTCATATGAAAATATAAAGCCTGAAAACGGTATTGAAATAGAAAAGTTATTGATTTTAAAACAGACAAGAGATAATGAGAAGACTTTTTGGTCAATGGAGAAGCATTAAGAAAAATCTGCATGGAATACAAAATACAATAGACAATTCATTCATGATAATTTTATAGTCATTCTAATAAAGTGGCAAATTATAATTTTTCTTTTTAATTTCTTTCTTAGAAAGATAACAAAAATTTAATTAAAAAATTTTAATTAAAACATTGGTTTTATTTAAAATTTAAATCTACTCTAATGGAATCAATTTAGTTTCCTGTGAGATATAAACTGAAATTGTTATGTCATGACTGATGAGAATTACAGATTATTGTATTGTCCAAGATTAGAAGATGTGCATTTATTTTTAAAAAGGAGAAAAGACAAGACCAGTAAAGATTTTTCTCTCATTCAGTTCTTGTGCAAGAACATTTTGGTGTAACTGCTTAACACTTATATTTCAAAACATTTGTGTATAGTTCATTTTAAGTGGGTTAAATATGACAGGTCTTTGAGATTGTATATTTTGTTACTTTAAAACTCAAATGGCTTAACTAATATCAACTTCCCAAATCCAAGTCAATAACACTGCAGAAAATAATTTCCAGTTTCAAATAACAAAACTTTTCAAAGATTCCTTTTCCTAAATGGGCATTATATATGCAATAAAACATTTTCCTTTTAAATGCAATCTGAAAAATACATTTGCTAAATAGAAAGAGTAAACTAAAAATAAAATAAATGGATATTAGAATAAATTATGTCATTAGTATTAATACAATGGATGTATAATGAAAACAATATCATGAGTGTTATTGAAAATTTAAAGAATGTATAACTATACATAGCCATAGAAAAGTTCATAACATTAACAGCTTCCTAATACAATGTCCTTGGACTACCAAGAAATATTTATACTAAATTAAAATGGAGCAAGTTAATGATACAGTTTAACCTCTGACGGGAGTAAAAATGTAAAATAATGCATTATTTTATGATGCATAATAAAATCAACTAATATTGCAATAATGTAGAATGGATGCAATTATAATTTCTTGTCAGTTATTAAGTGAAACGAAGGAAAGATAGAGAATGTAGTGTTGATTAATGATAAATACTAGCTTTATCATTAAAAAATATTTGAGACATTTTAATATTGTTTTTAATAGTTTTGAGATTAATATTAATTTGAGAGAAAACAAATAAAAAAATTGCAAACCCTTTTTTCCTCTAAAATTTAACAAGTATCCATTAATACATCAGGTTTTTTAATAAAAAAAAATAAAAACACTAAAGGAACCCAACAAATGTGCATTAACTATTTTTCATGTCACTAAACATTTGTTTAGAGGGGTATTAAATGCTATCATGAGGCAAACTGACAAATTCAATAAATTTTAATGATTCAAAACCTGAAAGAAATATGCATTTTGAATATAATTTTTTTTAATTTAAACTGCAGTGTGCATTAGAGCAACACCAAAATCTGCTGCTTCATAAAACAGGGGCACTGCAGTATTGGTGCAATAGAAGAAAGCTACCTAATCATATTGCAGTAATACTTCATATGGGCAAATGACTTTATCTTTATTTCTGCATTCCCATTGGCAAAAAAAAAAAAAAAAAAAAAGAAAAAACTTGTCAAACTCACCACTATAAACATTGAAATTTGGATTACTTAATCTCAGCAGGTATTTAAAAATAATATCAGGCTTACGCTAGCTTGCAAACAAATGACATGTGCTATGATATATATATATATATATATATATATATATATATATATATATATATATAGACAGTTAAGTAAAACTAAATATTCAATAAGCAAAAATAAAAGTATTAGAATTCTCAATTAGGAATTGATATTAAATACATTTTTTGTATTTGATATGTAATTAAAAAAATTTAATTCATCTAATGCTGAATGTACTTCCCCATTAATGTTAGATATATATATATATATATATATATATATATATATATATATATATATATATATATATATATATATATATATATATATATATAAATAATATATATATATATAATAATAAATAATATAAACATATTACCCATCTAAAAATAGCTACAAATTACATTTAGAATTAGACTAACTGATAATAATTTTTACCTTAACACAATATTAAAATATTACTATTAGTAAATTTTTATTTTTTTTTATTATTGTTGTTTATTAATATAGTATTTTGCTTATATTAAATCCCTAATTTATTTGTAGAGAAGTTGAATATTTAAATTGCTAAGAAGCATCAAATGTAATTTCTTTGTGGAGTTTTTAAACATTTAAATTACTATCAAACGTTAAAATCTGTTTTTATCTAAATTGCTAAAGCTATACCACCCTTCTTCCTCCAAAAACCCTACGTACATCTCTTATCTCTTCCCCCACTTTTTCTTTTTCCCCATATCATTTCCGTTGAGTTGACCGATTAAATAGGCCAATGTATGATCCTTACCCCCTCCTTCCTCAATATTAAGTATTATAATAAAAAGAAATATAAAAATAAATTTTAAAACTCTCCCTTCCCTCTCTAAACTTGACCACGTCTCTCACACCATTCCTCACCACCCTCTATGTCAATTTATATAAGCTTAATACTACCTGTCAAAAGTGTAAATTTTAAATTCATTTTTCATTTCACTTTTTGGAAGCGAAGTCTGAAGATCCAGAGAAAAATAAAAAAATAAAATTCTCTGGTGAAATAAATTATAACAAATGGAACCTTAAAGTGGTCTGTTTTTCTTATATATATATATATATATATATATATATATATATATATATCTCCTATTTTATTTCAATGATGGTAAAAATTCCTGACATATGCCATCTGATGTTACTGAATTCCAAAACAAATAAACCTTTTAGTTAAGCATCATATCACCTAGTAAGTGTGACTCAATTTAGTAAATCAAAAAGTAAATGGACTAATTTCCCCATCCCATCCTCCAAACAAAAATGGGTGGGGGAAGCAATATCAATGAAATAAACAAGAAAAGTTTTTCTGAATGTTTGTGGCTATTTTTTTTTTTAGACTAGATCTTAATTCAATCATAGTATTTTGGCAGATACCTGAAGAAGGCCAGAGCTTACAGCAGTCAAAACACTGAGATGTATAACAAGCACACAACATCAACAACAAAGACAAGAAAAATATGACGACATGAAAGTTCTGAAATGTAAACAAAACAAATAAATGCCCACCATTTTAAAGCATGAAGAATCAAAAGTATATTTATTAAAAAAAAAAAAAAAAATTCTACATTTTGATACATTTATACAAGGGTGTGCCAAGAAAAATGTCCTCACCCTTGCCAAGAAGCCACTCAAATAAAAATAAAACTGATGTTAAGTCATCATCAGGTCAAATTTTTGGAAGTGGGCCATACCAAGAACTCTTCAATACCCACTCTGAGACTAACCATTAAATATAACAAAGAAATTCTTTATTTTACATGTTATGACCTTCTGTGTTTTTGCAGGCATAATAATATGCCATTACAAAATCAGATGACTTAATATAGCAAATACATTTCCTACAAAAATTTAATTAAAACTAATATATCTCCAGCAAAAATTATTATATATAATTTCAAACCACCTTCATTCAGTCTCACTTGAAAAGACAAATGTTTCATATCATTAATGCTTTTCAGAAAAAAATAAAATAAAATAAAATTTAAATGCTATGAAACTTCAGGATGTGACCAATCATGGCTCTCAAGATTCCATAAATTTATCTATCAATTGCTATGACTTCTTGGGAAAGATAGTGGAGTAGTTTTCTGTTGACTTCTCCACAATTTTAAATTCATAGTAATCCTTCTCCTAGACCAGCTGTTATTGAAGGCTAAAGAGCTCAGTCTACTTTGCTATTTAACCCATAGCTGGTGATACAAATTAAGGAGAGAGATTCAATGCCTTTCTCTTGGGCATTTGCGTGAAAGCAAACACAACACACTAGGTGGGAACTTGAACTCACCGATTCCACTTTCCGCGTCTATAACCATTATGCTACCTGCACATAAGAAAAAAAAAGAAAAAAGTAAAAAGAAAAAAAATGAATAACTCCTTTTCAAATCAAAGACACTTATAAAAAAAAGATGGATCCCTAACTTTGTAGCATGACAATTATTAACTGAATTTGAATAATGTCCAATCTATGCAACTAATATTCACCACTGAATTAAATGTATTAACAAGAGATTATGTTGAAAACATTATGCAAAATAATTGCTTTTTTTTTTTTTTTTTTTACTATTAGGCTATGAACTTTTTGAGATTACAGATTGATTACAAAAATAAGATACTACTTAGTACAGCCTGATTTATTTAAAATTGTATTTAATTTCTTCATAGTAGCATAAAAAGAAGATGGCAGTTTAATTAACATTCACTAGAAATTTTTAGAAGTTTTCATGAACTCATTACAAATAAAGGTATTATTTACTAGCCAATATTTATTATTTGATTCATCATTTTACACAAACTTAAGACAAAAAGATTTGCCAAAGTAAAATATTTTCATTGATATCAGTTAATCATCAATATTATGTGGACAATTAGACACTATAAAAGTCAACTATTTTATTATTGATTAAAGAACGCTAAGAGTTGTCCGATATAAGATTTTTACTTAAGTCACAATTTATTATTTACCTGTAATTTCATGAAGGAAAGAAAGTCCAACATGCTGAGTGACTACAGGCAAAGAAGCAGTTTCTTCACAGATCACTTATACATAACATTGTATATATTATTTCTTGAAGTATTAGCTATTTGTTAATGTGAATCTGACATTATGCTCCTTTGAGCATTCTAATGGATGACAAGATGTTGACCACCTTCTGGACAATACCTTGCTCAGCCTTAATGATTTTTTCTAAAGTGTTTTTCCATATAAATCATGAGCCAGCAGATTTAGAATGTGAACCCTCACACATAAGTCAACATTTGCATTTCTTTCTTTTAGTAGTTTTATCATCCTACTGACATTGGATGCATGTCTGTCATCACACTACCAACATTACAGACAAAATTTTCCTCTGACTTGATTAAAAACCTCATTTCCCAAAGGCATGCCACAGTGTTGGCTTCACCTAATATTTCTATTGTGATAACTAGGTGCATGTGATCAGTTGGTGCTGTCAGAGTGACATGCATATATAGTGGGTTTATTACAAATATTGAATTACCCAATTTATGAGGATTTCCACAGGAGGGAGAGAAGAGGTGGATTTGTACCTTTTCCTAAGTGTATTTATGCAAAAGTGAATGTAACGAACTCAACAGAAATTCAAACTCAGCTCAGATTTCTCATTCCAAGCCAGTAACCATTACACCAGCAGCACATCCAACACATATCACAACAAATAAGAGTTTCATGCAAGCATTAAAATCATTACATATATATTTTTTAAATAGTAGATACCTTCATTTTGATGAGATTAACTTTGTGAGCAATTACATCAATAAGTCTGTAGCCAAGCAATGAAAACAAAAAAGCATTTATTTCACACAACTAATATTTTTAAATATAATTTACTTCCCTTCATACACTTAATGGACTTAATTTAGTTGTGATCATTACTCACAGACTGAACATTATACAATGAAAACTTAAAAATCAAAATTCAGCCTAATGAGTGCCAGGTTAGAGACATTCATCTACCATTGTAAACTCCACCCATTACTCTTCTCTTGGATTTCCCCAAAGAGGGAAAAGAATAACATTTTCAGCAACACAATCATCTGGAATGATAGAGAAGTGTTTAACATGCAACAAAACTGACTATGTACTCTACAGCCTTCTGCAATAAGGTACACAACTTAAGCATTGTGGAGAGAGAGAGAAAAAAAAGTGACAAAGAAATTAATCCAAAGAAAACTACATGCCGTTATTGAAACTTCACTAAACAAAACTTAGACAATATAAAGAATTATTTATACCTTTGAGGTCATTAACATATCCTATATTGTTCAGAAGCTTAAATCTTAACCAATAAACAATTTTTTTTACACCTCCATACATTAGAAAATACACAATTACAAAAGTTAAGCAATGTTCTACAAGGTCAGCTGTTCCTAATTAAAAATAAAGTAAACTTTAGATAAACAAAAGATTTTTACATGGTGAAAGATTAGTAATACTAAACACTAGGTGAATGACCTAAATGTTTCTTATTTTTATGCAAATATATGTTAACAAACAAAAATAGAACCACATACCTCAGTCTTCTGTCCAAAGTTTGAATTGAATGCATTTTCTGATAATGCTTCAGATCATGTTTTTGTCAGTTGAGTTTCATTCCTGTCATGGATTCTATTTGAACTGTTTATCCATAGATATATAGTCAAGACTTGCAAAGGAAGCACCAGCCCCACACCAGACAAAAGGTTTATAAGAAAAAAACTCAAAATAATGTTTTGGTAGAAAATTTTGGATAAAAAATTAAAATAATAAAAGCAAGCTTCAAGGCTGAGAAATAAAGACATGTTTGAACTTCAATTGTTGTACTCACTAATCCTGAAAAGCAGTAGAGAGAGACTAAAGAGTCCAAAATTAATTATTTACATTAACATATGCATAAAATATCAATGCATTGTCAAATTGAATCATTAGTGAAGAGCTTGAATTGACACATTAACAGCTTAGGTAGTTTGAAGACTGTAAATTTAAGTGATTTAAAGTAAACTAACTTTCTCAACTGATCTAAAATTTAAGTCCTCATTTTTAAATTCTTTCGTTTAATATTAGGGTAGCAATAAGGAAAACAAAAAGCCAATGTTAATTTTAAATGATATTAGTTTTGAAAAACAAATTCACAATATTGTGAGTTTTATTGTGTCAGACTGGAATTCTATGTCTCTAAAATAATCAAATAGACCACCAATAAATTGTTAGAGAGGCACCTAAAGATTTAAAATACATTTATATACACACATAGGTGCTGAAAAGTTCTTGGCCTGACCACCTTCCTAAAATCTAGTCAATGACCAAACAATTTTGTTGAAAGAATTTCTTGGTGATGATGAGAAGTCTTCAGCAAACCCTCAGAAATATTGAAAGACAAAAAGTGTAATAAAAATAAAATTAACTATTTAAGTACTCAAAAAAAATAAAAAATAAAGAAATAAAGAAAAAACACATCATCTCCTTAGTTAGAAGCTGAATTAGTGACAAGGCCAACTTGTGTTTTAATTCTCTCTGCTTATACAGGGCAGGATGTTGTATATTAATAACAGACTTCAAGATGTCCAAGTGGAGTCTGGTCCATACCCTGTGCAAGGTAGAGAAGAACTGCAGAGAATAGTCCATCCCACACGCAATAGAATTCAATAAATGCTTACTGATGGCAGAGTCATGAGCCCATGAACACCTGGATGCTACAGGCTCATGACTACATACTTGGCCCAGTACATGCTGGGCAATCCTAACCTCTAACTGCTGAATAGTCTTGCCCACATAGTCGATCTCATAATCAACATTTATACTGATACACAACTCTGGTGATGACTAGGCAAGACATACTTGCAGCCAGGAGAAGCCCTTCTGGTAGAAAAAAAATATTCTGAACCAATACAGCATTAAAACACCATTTGATGGAAGAGGATTTTTATTGGTATATATTGGTATGACTCATGGGACCAATCCATTGTAGTCTAACATATACAGGACATTTAGTGGGGACCATATACTTTAACTCCATTGAACTTGACAATTTTACATTCAATGGTAGCTGTGATAACACATTCAGGGTAACCATTTGCCAAAAGTAGCTGTTTAATTTTACTAAGATCAGCATCAAGCCTGCACTCAGAACACAACATCAAAGCACAGTGAGTAAGGGTATGATAAGATTGATTCTCCTGGTTTTAGGAGCAAATGAGTTCCAAGTAAGGTATAATCTAGAAAAGGTAGGTTTCTGATAAACACTAGTGAGAAAGCCTGAAGGTGTTCTTTCTACCAACACATCCAGGAAAGGTAACTGATTGTTCTCTTCTATCTCCATAGTATATTTTAAAGAGGGATGGAGATTATTAAGATAGGAAAAGTACTCTTCTGCTTTACTATGAGAAGAAAATGACATAAATGTATCATCGGCATAGCAGAGGTAGGGCTTAGCAATCCTATCAAATAGTTGTTTCTCATGAAAACCAACAAAAATCTTAGCTATCAGAGGTCCCAATGAACTAACCATTACCACTCCATCTATCTGTTGATACATACAATTGTTAAAGCTGAAGGACACAGACTTAGGAGACATCTCCATCAAGATTATATATAATTATTTTTTAATCTGCATTTCTGTTGAAAGACTTTAGTTTCTTAGTCTATTGTACATACACAAACAATTGGTGATAACATTATGTGGGGAAAATTGTGAAAATGGTCTACCTCGGAAACGCCTGCGAATCTGTGCGTCGTGCAAACTCCGATTACTCAACGATAAAAAGAACCAAAATGGCGGCGCACATATTTTATGTCGGGCGGTCTCCGACAGTTAACGCGAAATCTCGTTGTCTCGTAATTAACATGCAAATCATGATCGGTACTCGGCTGTACAAAGCAGGCGCATTTTTGTTTCTGAGGACTGTGTTTTTTGCTCGTGAGAAGGTTGGACGTGTGACACTATTTTGTCGGTTACCCTCCTCACATTTCCTATCTGCTACTATCAGTTGAGTCATTGCTTTACCACCACACATTATAATGCAGGTGTTAAAAATTTTACCTTCTATATGAGAAAATGAAAAATTTAGTGTGACTTATTTCAACCAAGTTTTTTTCTGTTTATCAAAAACTATTTTTTCTGACATCAAAAGTTAAAAAGGCAAAAATGCTAAATGATTTCTTCAGTTTGTTCAAAGTAAATGCCAACTGCAAGGAAGAAAAATCTTCATAGAACTAAAATTGTAAGTTTCCAAGTTGCTGGCTTCAGACAATGGATTAAATGGCAAAGTTGAAACTAAAAATCAAATGGTTTTTACACCTTCAAAAGTTAACATTAAGTAGGCTTTCTCAACATATCCATCCTGCAATTCTTGTCAATAACAGGATATGGCTGCAATGATGACACCAACATCAATATATATAAGTAACTTGATTGTACATTGAAATCACTTAGTTCTAGCACATTTAATATCCAGTGATATGATAGATAAGATTAGATAAAATTAGATTAGATTTAGATAGGACTTCCACAGTTTCTTTTGAGTTATGTGGGTCCAGCAGCTTAGTTCTTAGAACCAAACTGACATACTACCTGCATCTATCATTTGATCATAGTAAGTGAAGGGTTGTGCAGAACAAACCACACTTTTTTTTGGGAAGAGCTGAATACAAAGAGCTGATACACAGTATGCCACAAAGTCCCCAAACAATCCTCCTCAGATCTTTAATTCCGAGTTGACCTTCGATTTATCTATAGCTGAGGAGCAGAGAAGAAATGGATTCATACTTTTCCCAAGAGGATTAGCACCTAAGTGAATGTAATGAACTAGACTGAAATTCAAACTCGGCTCTTTGATTCTTCAATTACAGCCACTATTTATTACTCTATGCCTCCAACTTTTATAAATAACTGTAATTAAATACAACTTGAAATCTGAAGCAAACAAAAGGCATTTCCTTTTTTTAAGAGATTAATGACTACTTAAAATTATTTAGAAGCATTTGTTGTTCACACTTATCAGGAATAAACATTTTTAGGCTTTACACAGTAAAGTCCAAAGTAATATTAGGATTTTTTCCAAGCTTGTCATAAGGGGCTAAGATTTTAATGTAAGTATAAAATTCTTTATACAAGTGGGTGTTGAAAGATTTGACCCGATCCAAAAATGTTTGGTCAGATTTTGGGAAGTGGATCAGGCAAAAAGGTTTTTTCAAGCACTTCATGTGTGCAGGTTTAATCTTCTATGTTATATAGGTACATTAATAAGTCTGTAACTTACAAATACTTAATTTTTTCAACATAAGCTCCTCCTTTGAAATGCACCAAGTTCAGTAGTGAATATTAATCACACATATTAAACATTACACAATGAAAATTCAGGTAATAACTGCGTCAGGCAATATACTTACTGAGGGACCTTCTAACAGGTAATAACATTTTTAAAAGGTTATCATTAAAGTTTCTCATCAACTGTTTTACAAAATCTTAATTTCAGAATGAAAAAAAAAAATGCCTGAATAAGTAAAAACACTGTCTTTTACTCAAAGAAAAAAGATTTCTAAATCCAGAGAGAATTAAAATAAAATTTAGAAATAGCCAACATAATGTACACATTCATGCAGATAAAAAGTAACTATTACTGGATGTTCAGAATCACCTTTAAAAACTTTTCTAAGAGGCAAGACTTATTCAAGCAAAATATCAACAGTCTTGCTATTCAAAATTTAACTAAAATTTCCATTTTTTTTTTTTTAATATCAGTGCTCATTTTTTTTTGAGTGTACAATGTAACCATACAAGTCATGGGCTGATATCCAGCAATAGCAACAGATAATAAATGCACACACTCAACAATTTTACATTATTACAGAACACTACAGACAAACTCATACACACTGAAGAATAGAGTCAAAGGTTTGTACATTAAAAGATCTCAGTGTTCATTGTTTGGATAATGAAACTTAATATTCAGTAGAAAGATATTTTCAAGAGTAGTCACTTATAAAGTATGATACCTAAAAGTCATCCTATAAATTTGATTTTTTTTTCTTGTTTACTCTTTTGTCCAAATCTCAAAATTCAACCAGTTTCAAATTCATCCCATATATTTCTACTAGGAAAAAAATTATCACTGTGATGCTAAAAAGGGCATGTCATTTTTTTTTTGTGAAATGAGAAAATAATTGAAGAGGCCTAATTTAACAAAAAATCTTTGTATCAGAATATTGCCCATCATTCTTAGAGGTCAGTTTACTCATTTCAAAAATTGAAAACATGCAAGAAAAAGCATATGCTAACTTATAATTATAGAATTGCATCAATAAAATGTCTTCAAAAGAATTTGCGGTCAATATCTTTGTAAATGCAACCTTATTTTGCACAATTAAAATTTCTTGGGTACAATTTATTATCGTTTCAGTTTTCCCCATTTACAAACCACAATGATATGTGTACTAACAAAAAAATAAAACTTTCTCATCTCTTTTATAGTAAAATTGTTGTTGTGATAATCAAAACTTATTCAAACAGGTGATAGAAATCCAAAACCAGATTGTAATATAACAGTGTATTGCATGTCAATTCATTGGTTTTTGCTAACCATGAATAACAAGAAAAACAAAACTGTCATTGGTATCTCAAGTTTCTACAGGAAAAAAAAATAGATACTGGAAAATAGTAAAATCTATTATGTAGTTGTTATAGAAAGTGTTACTTATTTTCTGATTGTTTTCTCATTACTTGCATTTAAATTTAAACTGATGAGAAAGACTTCCTTTGAAACACAAGACCTGCCATGAGGCTTTTAAACTGAAGAGGATGAAGCACAAAGCTCAACACCAGATGTCAACAGGCAAGAACATACAGTCTAGTCATTCTACTAATGTAAAAATATCAGCAAAATGTTGTGTAAAATATTTTTCATAAGTAACAAAACCAAGTTTATAATGTAAACATTGCAGAATTCAAAATATGAATTTCTTATAATCTTGTGATTTTAAGAAACTTTTGATAGAAATATATTGCATGAACCACAAAGAATCAGGTTCTTTTCATCCAATTAGAATGTCAATAATTATGTCAAATAAATATAACTAATTTCTAATGTAATAATCTCTCATGAATGAAAAAAGCCTTGAAATCAGAAAATCTGGATCATTTTCTATATTTCAATGTTTGTTTAACAATTAACCTGAGGCATACATTTAAGAAACTATAGTTAGTGTCCCTGGTCTTAAAACATTCAATTCACTCACTTGAATCTCATTGTAAAGTAGTAAAATTATTTCAGAATTTTTTTTTTTTTTTTTACAGAATATACAGTGGGGAGAAACATATTTGTTCACATACAAATTTTTAATTTATTGTATTTCCAACTAATGAATAAATGTGTGTTTTTCATATAATTAACTATTTAGATGCATAGAAAACAGAAAAAACATGCTTTAATAGAAATAAATCCCATTTATCCATTTTAATGGATGAAAAAAGTATTTGTACAATGCAAATTTTTTAACTTTTAAATAGTTTTAATACCTTAGATTATTCACATGGACTATTAAAATGTTCCAATAATGATATCTATCAGTAATTATTTTTAATCTAAAAATTTTGTAATTGATATTACTGAAAGAAGGTTATCATCATGGCAAGAAGTAAAGAATTGACAAATTCGCAAAAAGAACTGATTGTTAAGCTCTGAAAAGAAGATAAAAGTTACAGGAAAATCTCAAACAACCTGAATTTTCCATTTACTACCATTAGTTTATTCATTGTAAGATATAAAAAAAAAAACTCAAAACAGTTGAAAACCAAAGAAGAACAGAAGCTTCAAGAAAGATTTCTTCAAGATCTTTGAGGAAATTAATGCATCAAATTAAACAAAATCAAATGGTTACTCGTTAAGAGTTGCAGTATGATTTGCTTTCATCAGGAATCTGTGTCACTAAACGGAAAATAAGCAATGAAATTCATAGGAACAACCTAAAGTCACGCTCCCCTTGGAAAACTCAACTGCTATTGAAAAGACAGAGATGCTAGGCTTAAATTCCTTCATGAACATAAGGATAAAGAAAAATCATATTGGGAAAAAGTATTATGAATAGATGAAAACAAAATCAAGTTGTTTGGATACAATTCTAAAAATCACATACAAGTAGAAAGATCAACAAAAGAACAGTTCCAACAGTGAAATTTGGTGGTGATGGCAGCATCATGGTTTGGGGGATGTTTTTCTGCAAAAGGTATTGGCAACATATCAGTAATAGATGGTAGAATGAATGCCATATTTTGGAAGCAAGTTTAATAATTTCGGTTTAAAATCTTTAACTTACTCCTGATTGGATCTTCCAACAAGGTAATGATACTAAACACACTGCAAAATCCACAAAGAAATGGCTTGCTAAAAATAATGTAAATATCCTGAAATGGTCAAGTTAGTCCCCAGATTTAAACCCAATTGAGAATCTGTGGTGTTATTTGAAAATTCAAATCCAATCAAGAGCTCCAACAAACATCCCAGATCTGAAGACCATATGCAAAGAAGAATGGAACAAAATACCAACTAAAATTTGCAAATCATTAATTGAGAACTACAGCAATCAACCTCTTGTAGAAGTGGATAATGGCTATTCTAAAAAGTATTAAATAAAGGTTATGTATTCCTTTTTGTATTGTACAAATACTTTTTTCACCCACTAAAATGGATAAATGGAATTTATTTCTATTAAGTCAATTTTTCCTGTTTTCTATGCATATTTAGTTATGTATCTTTGTATAGTTAATTATATGAAAAAGTATCTGTCTATATTTCTGAAATGTGGTATTATATACACTATTTACAATGCTCAGACTATCATCCTCATCTTTGTTGCCATACTTATCACGTTTCGGCTGTTGTATGCTCTGGCCTTCTTCAGGTGGTTGGTGGCTGGATAACTGACATCCATTAGACATGGCACGTGGAACTAGAACAGTCTACCCCAGTGAGCGAAATAAAGGGTTCAGTTCGACATTCCAAGCACCTGAAGAAGGCCAGAGTGTACAACGACCAAAACATTGTGATAAATATGGCAACAAAGATTAGAATAATAGTCCGAGCAATGTAAATAATTAAAAAGTATGTTTATTCATTAGTTGGAAATACAATAAATTAAAAATTTGTATGTGTACGAATATTTAATACTAATAATACAGATATTGAGCTTTTATGTAAACTGCATTGTATACTTTACTCTTAGAGTAATTTGTACACGTCTACTTATCATCTCTCAGTTGTGTCTGTCTTTGGATAGAGTGTGCACATGGGCTTCTCTGTCAAAGAACAAAGTCGCAACTGAGGAAAATTATACTGAGAGATGCCCAGCCCTGGGGAACAGCTGCCCCAGGCCGCGCTCTCTTATTGCACCAGAGAGAGGGATCGATGCTCGCAATGAGGCCAGTGCAACCAAACGGTTGCAGGGGCTATGGGCAATTTTTCTTCCTAGCCTGGGTGTACGTGCTCAGGCTCCTAACATTAAACTGACCATGTGTCAAAACATGACTCCGTGGTGGGGTTGAGTAAATACCAAATTACTATAAAGTAGAGCTGGGGCTTTTTAACTCAGAATCTGTGGGAGAATTGAGCTCCAATTTTGCATTTATTCATATAGAGTTCATAATATAGGTTTTACTTAATTAGGTATTATATTTCTCTAACTCTTCAAATGTTGAATGTATAACTAATTCTAATTTCTATTTCCCATCTATACACTATATTAATTTCATCCTATAAATTGTCTCCGGTTCTGTCACCCATGAAATAAAAGTAATTATTTGTACAGAAAATAAGGATCTACATACATCAAATCATTTTTAAATTAAGTGGCAGCAGAAGAATTATTGTTGAACTTTTAAAAAGTTAAGCTTAAACATTAATTTAATACTTAAATGCAGCAATCAATTTTGAGTTCCTCTGTAATTTATTGATGCCTATCGCACCTACTCCTCCCTAGCTATTGCGATGATGGCCAAACCAAGAGTCCTCCACAGGAGCTAGTTTAAATGCCACTCAATAGGGTGGCTTTTAAGCTAGTTTAAAATTTTAAGCTGTAATTTTGGATAGAAAAGGAAAATAAAAGTTACTCCCCTTATATAATAATGGCTAGTACTGTATAATATATTAATATATATATTTTTAAGCTCACATAATCTGGTAACCCTGAATCTGAGCTCAATGAAAATCATTCCCTATGCCTAACTTTTCTAAAGCTTTTGAATGAGCTATGAATCATTGAAATCAAATCAGTGGGAGTGGAGGAGTTTCTTGGACACACAAATACTGTACTTTATAAAATACACCTTGGTATCCACAAACCCTCATATCATTAAAGTATTGTAAATTTTACAAATATTTAGTAAACTAAAAGGAAAAGTACCTTTTTGAATTGTACTTTTTTTTTTCTTTCTTTAAGAGGTAATAAAAAAAAAAAGTTTACAAACTTTGGCACTTGAAATTGAACATCGTACCCTTAATCCCTCAGTCCTCTCACAAACCTGAAAATTTTGCAAAATAATCCTACTCAAAGTTTAACTTAGAACTTTAAGAATTCCTTCTAGCTATAACTTCTTGCACTTTTAAAAAGAAATCCTTACTTACTTAGCAGTGCTAAATAGCAATCCTAACTTTACTGAATGTTTTTGCTAAATCAATTCACCCCAAGCAAGGCAATAACACCACTAAAATGCAAGGGGTTACTGGAAATGAAAGAATGAAAAGACTTTCGAAGAAACCAAAAACCAAATAATAGCATAAATTTCAGAATTTAAGCGGAGACATCAAAAGTATACAGTTGAAATAGAATTTAAAAGGAACAGGAAACAAGGAATAATTTCTACTGTTCAATTAAAAAATTTACAAGAATTTCTACAATATTAATGACATAAAAATTTAATACAGTTAAAAAAAAAAAAAAAAAAAAAAACACTGAAAAATTTAAACATTAACACTTTCAAAAATTAAAAATAATTAGCCAACAAAAAAATAAAATACTGATATTCAAGTTATTTCTAAACAAGCCAAAGTATTTATTCAAGAGTTCTTTAAAATGAAAGTTTTTCAAACTTTCTTCAATGTTAAGTAGAGAACCCTAAAACATTTTAAGTTTTCTTGATCCTCAACTATGTAAGAATATACTTTCTAAAATTAAATATGTAAAATTTTAGAATCAATTTTAATAGACAATATTCCAGAAAAAGATGTTTTCTCAAATGAAGTGATGTAAAAAATAAGTATCAAATCATTTTCATGCAAATTTATATATGACCTGGGAAGAGATGCACTCAGATGGAAAAGTTCCTTCAATGTAAAATAAGGAAAAATGAATATGACATTTTTTTATGAATGAACCTAAATTTTCTTCATCATATGACAGGATCTTGACTATTGTGTACTATGAAATCAAATTATTTAATAATTCAGCCTGGTTTAATTCAGTAGCTAAACAGACAAGTTCCATTATGAAAATATCTGATAAATCAATAAATACAAACACTCCACTTAACACAAACTAATTAGAGTGTCTGAAGGGGGGTATCAGAGAAAAGATCTATTTCCCACCTGAATGGTATGTGCACTTATTTTTAGGTACAGCTAAGATTGTTTACAACAAAGAGTTACCAGATTTCAATTGTCTAAAAACAAAAGGCCAACAACTCAGCTAAGAGAATTTTTCCCAATGTATTCAAGATGCTACAAACAAGTAAGCAGTGGAGAGAATTCACTTGTTCTCACACAATCAACAAAGAGGCATTGAATATCACAACAAGATGGGAAAGTATTATGCAAGGATTTGAATAAGTTCCCCAACATAAATTTACACCTTCAGCACTAATGGGTTTTGTTTTTCCTAACAGGTTGAGTAGCAAAAACTAGACTCTTCTTGGCACTGAACTTGTAGAAAAGATAAAAAAAAAAAAAAAAAAAAAAACAGTTCCATTCCGTGAACAATAGAGAAAACATGGAATAAATATTTCAGGGTTGCCAGAATGAGTGACTTTAGAAAGCCAAGTGCTACTAAATTCCAAATTTTGCTACTTGCAACTTTTGGGGTTACTTTTTAAAATAGGCTGAAGAATAAAAATCAAAGTTTAGTAGCACCAGGCTTTCAAAAGGTAACCAAATTCACTAATTTTAGCTGAAGGATCCTTTTCCCAAATATCCAAACACTCCATACATATTAAAATTTATCAGTTTGCAAATATTTTAGAAGAAGCGCTTTTAGACTTGGAGAAAATTACTTTTCATTAATTATTTATTAAAATTTCTAATATTTAAAATTTACCTGATTTAAGCTCTAGGAGAGAAAAAGTCTTTCTAATAATAATTACTATTATACTTAGTTACTAAACATATTCTCTTCAATTCAATGCCAACATTTTATGCTATAGACTTGCATTTATCTATAAAAGTAAAAAGAAACTAAGTCTACTAGATTTACACTTTTTGTCTAAAAACTTCAGATTAAAATATTCAGGATTACTTACAATTTCAATGAAACAAAGCTCAACAAAATTAAATGTACTGTCCCTATAGTATACTGATTTTTGTCAAGTGGTTTCTAAATTAGCTTTAAAACATGCCTACATTTCAATTTTCTTTTTTAAATCCGACACTTCCTTCTTATATGACCATATGACCTGAATGCTCTTTGCTTTAACTGCACCCCAAATAAATCAGCTTGTATGTTACTATCAGAGTATGCTTTTTTTTAAATAACTCCCTTTGTTTGATGTATCAAACAGTTTCTGATTAGTAAAATGAAAAATTCATTGATAAACAGAAATTAATATATTTTATGCATGGTTACAATATAAAAATTGTCTTTGTACTTGCAATAAGTCAAAACAAAATTAACTTTAAGTGATTATAATTTTCTGATATTTAATGAACTCAAAATAGGATTTTTTTGTTCATTATTCATGTATGAAATTTATCAACCACTTTATAGGTATCAAAATTAAAATAAAAAATACAATAACATGCATAAAAATCCATGTTAAATTTGTTTAAATGTTAAAATATGAACATTTTTCCTTTTTGTGTTCATAACTTCATTATTCAGCCTCCATCAGATGATTGTAAATAATTTACAAATGCAGAAATTTCATAATTTTTCTCAAATTGTATGCAAAACATTTACATTAAACCTTTCTCAAAATACATTTTAGCAAAAATATTGCTAAAAACTCTACAATCTTGCAAAGATTTTTTTTGTAAATCAATATAAAACTTTTGTTAAAATTAATTCATTCTTTAACAGAATTATAAATCATGAATTAAAGCAATCAATTGATGTATTTTAAATTACATATTTTAAATACAAAAGTTGCTTCTATAAATGTATAACTATATCTTTCATAGACTATTACCTTGTTTAATATCATTTAAAATAAATCATTGCTAGTCAATAGATAAACTTAAAATGAGACTATGACAAGTGAAATTGGTCAAACTTAATTGAGTCTGCAAGGAAGCAAAGTTCTTTTTAACCAAAGACATAAATCAAGAAGAAATGTCTGAAAATTGCCAACAGAATGTCAGCAGGACATGAAAACAAGATAAATGCCAACATGATTTATGATAAGGAAATCACGTTTTATATGCGTTTGGCACTCACTGAACAAAATCTCAATATTGAAGTCAGCAGAAAAAAAAAAGTTTAAAATATAAATCATAAGGCTTGATCCAAGATTTCATGTTCACTTCATCCAAAAACAAAGGTTCAAGAATTCACATTAGCACACAACTATACACTTTAATTACCAACATAAAAATAGATCATAAGTCCATTCAGCATTCATTCCAATACCAACAGATGTCATTCTCAACTATCCTAATGCACTCAATACTTATTACAAAAATTAAGAAATTCTAAAATAAATTACTACATTAAAATCATTATTCCTACCTCTAAAAATGTAACTCCTTTCCATCAATTTCACTAAGAGTACTATCTGTTCATGTCTACTTTTTATAAAAGTTTCACTATATTTATAGTAAGTAATAAGGTGTAGTAACATAACCAATAATGTTAACAGGTTATTCAGGTTTTCATACTGTGTTATACATAATAATGTGTGGCCAAAACTGTACGAAACAGAAAAAAAAAAGAATTAGCACATTATGAAAATTGAGAATCACAATGAAACAAAATTCTGTCTATAAGTCTTGTCTTATGTAAGACTACAAAGCATTGTGGTGGAGAAAAGAGAGTTTACTATAAAATCAACCTCTCAAGATTTAACCCTCCAGTAAGCAGAGAATTAGTGAGTGTAGTGTGAGAATGAAAATACTTTAATATATTTGCTAAAATAATAGCGGAATCTAGGCAACCAATAACTAAGCAGTACTAAATAGGAATTAAATGAGATATCACTAGACACAAGCAGCAGATGGAGAACAATCTACCCCAGTATATTAAATAATGGGTTCAGTTCAAAATCTCCTGTAGGTTACTTGGTTCAACACGCACTTGAAGCCTCAAGATCACAAGTGTTGAAATGTTGTGATAATAACAGAAATGAGGGGAATAATCTACATTTAATGATAAATCTTCATCCCAAAATTCCAGATAGTAATTAGATTTGCTTGCATTTTCTCTTTAGGGTATAATAAAATGGCTGTCAATGATTTATGCTGTTCATGCCAAATTCCACTCACAGATAATCAGTTTAGCTAAAATTCATTTCCTAATTGTATAACCAAGGAAGAAAAACTTAGATTAATAGAATCTCATTTACAAGTTCATTAATCAAATGTGAGAAGTCTTATTTTAAAAAAAAAAAAAAAAAGAAAGTCAAACAAATTTCTATTATTGGGAAAAGTTTTGTCATTCAACAACTTTTTGTCCAGAATTGTCAAAGATTTTTTTTTGTTCATAAAAAAAATACAAATAAAATTAGTTTTGTAATTATATATATATATATATATATATATATATATATATATATATATATATATATAATTACCCCCCATGCAAGGCAGTAAAGCCATCAATACACAAGGGGTTATAGGGTGTGGAAGAATTAGGAACAGAAACAATAATAAGCAGTAAGAGAAAAGAGTAATCAGGAAGACAGTAGATAGCAATTGACATTGCATTTAAATTTTTGCAGATTAAAGTTGTCTGGAAATCATGGATCCAGGAGCGTGTTCCACAAGCAAGAAGTGCAAGAAAAGAAACAGTTAGCATAGAACTTATGACTACACTGAGCCAGCTCAGCTGTAAATTAATGAGATCTTGACACCAGTCTAGTACGGCATTTAAATTTTAAAAAAATCTAGGTACCATAGCGAAGAACTCATCCAAACAATTATCATGAAGATATTTATAGAAAAGACAGAGGAAAATATGATAAAATATAGTTTTAAGGTATGTAATATTTATGGGTTAAATGCTCAATATCAGGTATAGAGCACATTTAAATATAAAAGTGGACATTTAACTCAAAACCCATCAGCGATAATCTGTAAAATGCTTACACACATTTGTCAGGCCTGATGATTGCATAAACAATGTTACAGACTGTCACCACTGGGTGGTGACACTTATATATTTCTGGAAAAGTTACTCAAAAGAAAAGCGTCTTTTGAAGCCTAACAGACAATGTCAAACAAATTCTTTACGTAGCAGACAACCACTTTAATATTGTTTTGAAAAAGTTGCATTAAGAAAGCAG
Source organism: Acanthosepion pharaonis (assembly GCA_903632075.3). NCBI lineage: Eukaryota > Metazoa > Mollusca > Cephalopoda > Sepiida > Sepiidae > Acanthosepion > Acanthosepion pharaonis. Next base: position 303,636 of record CAHIKZ030000191.1, on the reverse strand, counting down.
TGTATTAAAACACATTGCTGGTATTTTTCCAAATAAAAACCAAAAGGAAAATCATTAATTACATGATCATGAAAGTATTTTCAGTTTTAAAATTTTTGTAGATCAAAGTGAATTGTCCATTTTGTAGCATGCAAATACTGTTTTTCAAAGTATGATAAAAAAGTATTCAACTAATTAGAGTATATTATAGCTCTAATATTCAACATAGAGTATAAATATAAAAAGATGAAAAATGTACAATAACTGTTCTGATTATCCAGAAATCATCTATACCAAGTATATTGAAAGGAAATAAAAAGAAAGTCATGGATTAGTATTGCAGTAATCTTAGGAGGTATGAGTGTCTTGAAAAAAAGGAAATCAGCATTTAAAATTCTAGCTTTGACCTGGACTTAAATAACAACTGTTAAAAAAACTAAATAAATAAATAATGAGAAAATACGTAACTACTCAAGCCACAAAGCAGAATCACCTTTTCAACTGTATAAAATGAAAAACAACTTCATTTGCATAAATTTATTTTATTGCTTCTGTAAATTTCAACAGGAAATTAAAAAAAAGTGCCCAAACAAAACCATAAAATACTTTCACAGTAATGATAGTCACTTGTCAAAATTGTTTAAATGCATTGCATATTTGATGAAAAGTCAGTTATGGCATTTATTACTCCTGACACAAATAGTAGATACCTCCCCACCATCTAACAAAAAAAACGGAGAACTATCAAATTTAAATTAAATTTTTCAACATTTATTCATTAATGAATGAATTGTATACTAAGATATTTTATTAGAAAACTTGGGGGAGGTCAGTTAATCTAACAACAGGTCCAGTGAATTTGTATGAGGTATTGTTACTTGTTGATTGAAATGTGTGTTATCACAAGGAGGATAGATTATGAGCTGTAAGCTCAAAGTCAATGAAAATATCCTCCCCTGGACAAAGAATTTTATTCAAAATTTTCTCTAAGTGATTTGATGGAACACATACACATAACCAAAATAGAAAAAAAATTTTAAAAATTGAATAATTTAAAAAAAAAAAAAAAAAAAAATGAAGATGTTACTGCGAAAGAATCATTGAATAGAAAATTTAGCTTTCTCCTTTCTGCAGACAGGAAAAAAATGAGTTTTCACTTTTCATTGAAACTGATCTACCAAGATTTGCTATAAACTTTCTAAAGATAAAACACTAAATTGTGGAGTAAGGGGAGTAATTGCCAATTTAATTAACGGAATTCTTCCATTCCTGAATAATATGCAGCAAATTCAGATATGGAACACTGAATTATCAAATTTTGAAAATATTTTTGAAAAATTCTTTGAATTTTATTTAAGTCACAAAAAAAAAAAAAAGGTTATTAAAACATTTTGAATGCGTAACTACGCTTAATAAAAAAAAAAAAAAGATTGAACTTTTTATGGTCAATTGCACTTAAAGTGACTTCTTGAACTTTTTAATTTTTGGGGGGGAAAAAAAGACGTTCAAAATGAGGAATAAGTTACAACAATTAACTGTTACATTATATTATTTATGTTACGTATTTTATTTTTAAAAATTGATAAAATGGCGTTTCCATGCAAAACAATCCAGTAATAAATATATATTATAACATATGTAATATTTTTAATAATTCCGCAGTAAACGTAAGAAGAAATTGTTTATTTTTCCATACAAATTGTAACTATTCACAGGAGCAAACAGTTTGTTAATTTATTTTATTGTTGAAAGGAAATTAATGAAATTTGAAAATATTCTCTTAAAATAAAACAGGCAAGAAAAATATTCAACGCAGAAATTCATTTTTCTTTTTTTTTTTTTTCACAAAAAACAAAATGATTAAGAAGATTCTGATTACTCATACGCTATATATTCTATTGTCACACTGTGTGTTACAAGTAATTGTAATTTCAGCTCTCGTATTCTTTGTCCCCAAAACAGATACATGGATGGAGAAAGTAAAAAGATGAAGGGAAAGAAAAGACGATTTAAAAAAACTATTAAAAATTGCTTGATTTTTTTTTGTTGTTTTCACTAGCAATTTTCAATTTATTCCTTAGCAGTAATAAACAATGAGCAGGGCATGCAGCAATGAGGAAGGCTCAAAAAGAACCGATGATGATGATGATGCCATTGATGATGAAAGGAGGAGGTTCCCTTCATTACAGCAGCAGCGGTAGAGATGGTGAGGCTACTTCTTTCCAAACATCGTTTTCTCTGTGGTAATAAAACCCACAAAATTAGAACAAATAATATCGAAAAAATATTGTAATCTTTTTCTTTAGATTTTTAAGCGTACTTTTTTTTCTAATTTAATTGTATTTAAATTAGTCATAAGTTTCTGAAATTAAAACAGCACTTGAAAACGACAACCAGGAAGCATGAAGTCGGTCACACACAAACCTTGACGCAAAATTGGGGGGGGGTACAAAATAAATAAAAAAGAAAAAGAGGAAGAACTTCAAGGTTTCATGTGATGTCATCATACAAGATTCTTATAAGAGATTAAATTATTGTCATTCTACGAATGAGCTATAGTTTTAAATGCCTAAATGGTTTTTGTTGAAGTACTGTGACAGAGTTAAAAATCAAGCAGCAAAATGCAAAAATAAAAATTTAATCTAAGCAATAATGGAATATTTTGCTACTTTTGTTTGAGCCTAACAAAAAGCATATGCAAAATTTAATTAGAATATTTATTAATTACACTAAAAATCTTTTTGGTTTGTAGCCTAGTGTACATACATTTGAAAAAGTAATGCCTAAAAGAAAAATTCACAAATAAAACTAAGTTTTTTGAAAAATGAAAAGTCAAATCAAAAGCATTATGCTTTTCTACAGAATTTAAATATAATGGCGAGTTCTATGACCAGAGATAAGGATGAGATGTTTTCATCGATTGTTTGATTACTAAATAAAGAATAACAAAGTAAATTAAAGTTAATTTTTATAAAGATATTTATTTTGAACAATTAAAAAAATAAATAAAATAAAGAACAGCGATAGTTTGTTATATTTTTGTAAAAAGAAACTAAAAATTCTCTTAAAATTCAACAGTGTATCATCTCTCTAGGATGATGAAGAAGACATTGAGAAAAAATTATTTTGCTACTCTCCTCGTTAGAGGGAATAATTAAGACAGCGAGCAGTTAAATACTTTTTTTTTTTTACCATGGCTCACATTACGAATTAGAATGTCACAAAAAATAAATAAATAAATAATAATAATAATTCGGATAATTTATTTATGCTTGCTTTCAAAGATTTTTACACAGTGAGACAAAGTTAGAAATTTTTTTTACTAATTTTTAAAGTACATTTGTTTGTAGTAATTAACAGTTGAACATTAACCATTGAATTAAGTAGGTACTTAAAAAAAATCACAAAATCCTAATCTGAAAATTGTCGATTAAAATAACGACTTTCACCAAGAAGAATTAACTGTGATAATGAATAAAATATTAAAAAATAGTTTAATAATGGAATTGAGGGGAAACTGTTCAATTTTTTTATTAGTTTTTAACTCTTTGCGATTTTTTTTTAACTTCCTAATCTTAATTAAAAACTTATTCGTACACGCCACCGACTATAACACACATACACACAGCTGATTGAAGTTCCAATATTTTTTCATCAACCACTCCCACCAAATTTACGAATAAAAATATAGGATTATGTGTGCATATTGTACTCAAACGAAGAGTAAGTAAACCCATTCATTACTCATAGTCTTATAGAGATGACCCCCCACACTACTCTACAGTTTTGATTTTGAAGAAATAAACAAATTTGTGGTTTTCATTTACGGGAATTCTACTTGTTTATATGTTCTATTTTTAAAAAACAATATTTAATATAAATTAAAGTTAGGGAATAAATGGATACGATATCTTAGGATAGGAAGAATTCTTTAAAATATTTTGTAGAATTCTGATCAATAACCAGAATCTACCAAATTCCAAATATCAATAACACGTGCCCCCTTCTCGATTTTTTAAAACTTTATATGCTGAAGTTCTGAATATAATTCCTGGTTGAGAAACAGGAAATAAATAAAAGTGGAGAACTGAAAAAGGTAAAGAAACAAGAAAAAGTTGATAAAATATGGCTTTTTTAGAATAAAAAAAAAGAAACAATTCTGTAAGAGAAAATACAACAAACCTGCTTCACTGAAGCTGGCCTCACTGGCATTCCTAACGAGCGTCGAACTCATCTTGGTCATTTAATGTTTCCAAACAATGGGAGAGAAAGATTTATATACCAGAATACAGAATACGGCTTAGTATCGGATTAGTTGTTGTTTTTTTGTTTTTGTTTTTTTTATAAAATCGTCAGAAATACGCAAATTATATCATTGTCGCAACAGAAAGATTAGACATCGCCATTCCACTCATCACGATCACCGCGAGACGAGATTTCGTGCCGAAGAACTACAACGCTGCTCCCACGAGATTAAATGAGACTTAACGAGATCTTGAAAAGCAATATAAATGAGTCGGCATATCTTGTAGTTGAATTACCATGGCAGCATGTTTTTTTTTGTTTTGTTTTTTTAATACTTCTTGCTCTCCTCAACACAACTAGGCACCGCAGTTTCAAGAATTAATTAATTTCGATATGTTAGTGTTGCTTCAAAAATATAGAAACTATCTTCTGTAGTAAAAATATTTTTATAGAAATAATTTCAAATCTACAATAAATATTTTGAGAATTGGATTTCAGATTTATTGAAATCTTCTAGCTTGATATCTCTGGCTCCAGGTATGTGTGTACAATTACCAGAGTTAAGCAACATTCAGCTCAGTTAGAATATTTAGCACCCCCCCCCCACGAGGGTTGCATGTGGCACAAGGCCGAGTTTAATGTGGGTTCTCCGAGCCCATAGCTCGGCCAAAAAATGCCCGTAGAACCCGCATAAACAGGATCGGGTTGCTCAATCTCCCCAAACGAGACTCTGCCCTTCATCTGAGCCTCATCCGGGTTCCTCTCTGCACAGAGGCAGAGAGTTCGAACGTCTAGCTGAAAAGATTTGAGCCCGGTTAGTAACTAGATGGATGGCCGCTCGAGAATATCAGGTGCTGTAACCTTGGCTTGTTGGTGGTGTAATGGATAATGGCTCAGAATTGTTAATCAGAGAGCCCAGTTCACATTCCTGCTGGGTTTGTTATATTCACTTACATGCAAATACCCTTGGGAAATGTATGAACCCACCTCTTCTCCCTCCAGCTATGGGTTATTAGTAAAACTTGTTTCACTAAACCATTATTATCTTCCCACAAAAATCTTACAATCTAAAAATATTTTCTGGCCTTAAATAACCTGCAATGGGTTGGCAAGCCATAGAAAACAAATCAATCAATCAATCAATCAATCAATCAACTAACTATCTTGATATCTACTAAGCTTAGCTTAATATGGTACAGTCAAGTAGGGATTGAAATATTGTGTTAGGCTACTCTTCTATGTTTTTACGGGCATGTCTACAAAATCAGTATTTGAAATACTGATTTTTATTTGAGATTTTTTTTTACATGTCACTAAGATGCAAGGGACTACTGGGAGTGAAAAAGAATGAAAAAAAGTTTAGAAGGAACCAGAAACCCAATCCTTGACAATAAATAAGGAGTAAATCTCTACTCCTGTTCAAAAAACTGGAGAGGTGTATGAACTAGACAATAAGCAAACCTATTCTATTATAAACCTATATTATTGTTCTATCCTATTATAAACTATTCCATTTGAACCAATAAAGAAGAAAATTATTTCAGCTATTAAGTAAGTTACTTGAAATTTTACAGCTATAACAATTTGTTTTTTGAAATTTTTTCTTAAGATAATTCTCAGGCACATAAGTATTTTCAATAAAAATAGATTAAATAATGAATAAAATAAAGGAAGCATTTTTTAAAAATATACTTTATTTTCATTTAAAAAAAAAACAGAAAAGGTGAGTTTGATTTCAGGTTTGAATGTCCATTCTTTCTGCTCATCAGTTCTTAGGTAACATAGATTCATATTCAGGTTTAGAATGAAATATGAAAAGACAATCAAAAAACATTTCTATTAAATTTTCTTTATACAAAAAATTTCCTTCAACTCTCAAGTAAGATAATTTGGTAATCATTATTTTATAGAATAATGTTCTGAAAAATTATTCCAAAGCAAACATTTTAAAATATTAACTAACCAGACTTATGAAACTTACATTTTCAGTGAAATTTAGGAATTTAATTTAGAGAAATTCATATTATTTTACTTATACACAAAATTTTGATAAACACAATATATTAATAATAAAAACTATATTACATAATATTAAAATAATAAAAACTAACAAATGTAAAATAATAAATTTAATAATACACAAAAATATATTTACATTCAGATTAACCCTTTATTGGCAGTCTTACTTATTAATCCCCCCAAAAGTGAAAGTGACAAAACAATAAATGGAGATAAACACAAGAAAAAGTTGACAAAATATGGCTTTTTTAAAATAAAAAAAAGAAACAATTCTGTAAGTGAAAATACATGGTTAAGATGAGTAAAAGAGTTTTTATTTTCTCATGATTTACAAGGTTCAATCATTTGCTCATTCTGCGGGAAAGTATATCAGTCGTGGGAGACTGAGAGTTTATTTGAGGTATAATACAAAGTAGTAGTTGAGATAGGTATGTGCAGAAAATCAACATGCATATGTAGTCAAGTGAGATAAACTCATGTTATATTAAGCGTTTGGTTGCAAGAGAAAGGAATAACAAGGATTAGATTTTGAACAATGTTTATTGTTAGTATACCATACAGAGATACTGAAAGATACTGGAAATATCCAAGGATGACAGTTGGGTGTAAGGGAAATGCTGGGGGTTGACCTATTTCTTGTACTGGTCTGGTTGCGATGTTAGGATATGGTTGGTGCATGTTTGACTGATCGAAGTCATGATGGTAGGTCGTTGCTTAGCCTGTTCTATGTAACGGGTGATGACAGATTGGCATGGTTTTATTAGGCCTGTTCTGCTGAATGGGGCCGCAGAGGTAACTGTGAAAAGAATGCCTTGTAAACAAGTGGAGTAAGCTGAGGTGATGGCAGTGGGTTGCCCAGGTGATAAAGTGTTGTCAGATTGGCACAGTTGGTAGGCCTGTTCTGTTGAACAGAGCCACAGTGGTGACTACAAAAAGAATGCCTTGTAAATGAGTTGACCAAGGTGATGGCAGTGGGTTGTGGAGGTGGTGTCAGATTGGCATAGTTGGTATTTGTCAAGGTGACAACGTCAGTGATAATGAAGGCTTGTAGCTGGGAGGTATTAAAGTTGAGATGTTATTCTGTCGGTATTTGGCAAGGTGACAGTGTCATCAACGATGAAGTCTTGTAGCTGAGTGGAGTTGAAGTTGAGGCGTCAAAGCAGGATAGCTGAGGTGGTTAGTCAAACCTAGGAGTGGTAATGGTTGTTGAGAGGTGCAGTTATGTTGAGAAGCGTCAGTGATGGTCATGGCAGCAATAGTGGCAATGGCTGCAGCAGCATCAGTGGCAGCAGCAGCAGCAGTGTCCTGTACATGACAGCCAGTGTCTTGCTGAGCTGCTACTGACTTGATCATTCTCAGAGACCTACTTTTAAGCAGGTCTGGTGGTCCCCAGGGGTATCTCTTTTTCCAGCAGAAATATTTGCGATTGGCCACTGCCGGAGCTCACTTCACAGACCAGATGTGATGAGTGGAATCTAACATACAAGAAAATGGCTTTTTTTCATTCTCTGCATTCATGGTTTTCACATTTGGCCAGCATGCAGAATGAATCAGAAAGAGAGCTTGTTGGGGACGTGCAGAATTTATTAATTATGCTTGAAAGAATCAGAAGGAATTTGTGTAGGTTGCGTGACTTTCTGCATCCACAACAAATAAATAAACGAAATTTAAAATACGATTAAGAACAAGACATATTCAATTAGAAATTAATATAACATTTATATACAATTCAAAAACAATATACAAACAGGATAATTGATATATGTTATGTTGGCAAAATGTGTATGAGGTTTTTTTGATTTCAGAATGTCTCTCTTTGTAATTGTTCATTCATTTACAGTCTTTTTAAGTTTGTGTTGATATTAATAATTGTCGATATTAAGTGTCTCTTTTAGAAGGAGTTTTTAAGAGTGATCTACCTTTAACTGTAATGTAATGTTTTTTAAGGTCATTCGTACGTTGATGTTTACTTAATAGGTAGCGAATATGATTCACTTTAGATAAGCAATGTTGAGAATTGATATCCACAGAGTTGATTCAATTTTCAATCGGAAATGAGTCAGCGATTATGTATCTTTGCACAGTAAAATCGTGATTTAGAGTGACGTGGAGTATTTTGGCAAGTTCTCTGTGGGTGTTTGTTACTGACTGCCTGGGGCAGTCAGCATTTATTTTTATAAGGCTTGAAAGTCCGAAGGTGGCTCACTTGAGTTTTGGCGCAATTTCGTTCTGCACGTGTACTTTCAGTGATGAACCAATGAGACTGGTTGTTTCGCCTAGTGCAGTTTTAATTGGTTGAAGTTTTCCGTACGTAGGCATAAGATATAGACTGTTCTGTTGCTAGGGTTGAAAGGTAAGGAAAAAAAGGACGAGTCTACAAGCTAATTATAATGGAGCATAACACTCATTCCATGAATTATCACATTGCAATAGTCTAAGAGTTAGTTTCTGCTGCTACTGGTGATTTCATCATTGACTGAAAGTATCATTGTTCAAGGAAGTGTATTGGTTTTGGTGCTGATGGCCTGGTTAAATTTTGCCTGCTGTGGAGTCCACTGCTAATGCCAGCTGAGTCATATCTTCATGGGTGGAAACAACATTAACTTTATAGTCACTTAGTGGCTCAGAATGGCTGCTCTGAAAACCAAGTGGGCCTTTTTCTGATTGGTCAGAAAATAAATTTTATGACTCTAGTATTTTTAGATTGTATTCCAGAGATGTGTGTGTGGAGCCAGACAAAATTAAGCTCTGTTTTTGTCACCTGAGCTGTGGATGTCAAAGTGAACACTTCCATTTAAGTTAAAGAATTGGAGTTCCAACAGTGTACAACAATCTCTTCAGTGGGCCTAGCATAGAAATAAATAGCATATATGTATTATTAATAGAGAAAGAGAAATGGCAAGGCTTCAGAAGCATCAACAGCAAGAGAGAGATCAGCAGACTGGAAAGAAGAATATTAGGTTTAATCCTGTAGCATTCAAACAGCCCAAACTCGCCTCGTAAATATTGTCTCTTAGCTTTCCACTCCCTGTAATCTACTCCATGTATACTCTGCTATTATATATGATGACATCAGCACAATTAATGCAGTAAGTCATGCAAACAATGTGACTTTAACTGCAAACAGTGAAACTATGAGTTGATATTTATGTGGTTTAAGCATGTTGAATTCAAAAGGCTCCAAATTCTAGATTGAAGTGTGTTCTACTTATTAAAGCAATAGTTCATGAATTTGGTGACATAATTAATTGTGAATTCAATTCTGTTATGGTGAAACACACTATTCTATAGTTAATAGACTCTCCCACCTAATATAAGTCGGAGTAGTAAGAGAAACGAGGGTCAGTCGATGTCGGATGACAATAGTTGACAGTTAGTCGAATACAAAAGTAGTCAGCGACCACAACAAGATTACTCTGCGTAATACCTATTATATCAAGTTCCTAACGTTTTGTACATTTAACCTATTTTAGGACTGATTTAGTACAAATACAAGCCTTCACTGCGAAATAACTCCACAAAAAATTCCCAGGCCAGTTAGTACAGACTCAGTGGAAATAGAGCAAGTAATAACTTATTAAATAAGAACAAGACAAGATATCCCAAGACATAGACAATAGAACAAGGACAATCTACTCCCATAGATTAAATAAAGGATTTAATTCAAAAAATTTCTTGAAGGTTACCCAGATTGATAGACATTTGAAGAATGTGATAATAAAGATGAGGATATTAGTCTGACTATACATAATGTAAATAATGATAACTTTTCATGCCAGAAATTCAGGCAGAAACAAAATTTAATAATAAAATAAAATGAAAATAAATGTAAATGACTTTTTTCTATATCTGTGAACATCTTTGTATTTGGTGTTTTTATGGTTCATCATGTCAAATGACTTAATCATTTTTATGCTATTGAGGTTGCCAGTATTCAGATTTTCAGTTTTCCAGATGCACAATCTCTCAGTCAAATAGATTTCCCTACTCATTTCATTAATAATTCTAATCAACTTACTTCTTTACACAACTTGTTCATTACCTCCTTGCTGGCTCTTGTAGAGTTTTGCAATTCTGTCCACTTGGCAATTTGAATCATGCTGTAATGTTTGTTATTTCTTTTGACTCATCTATTAGACATGAACCCACAATTCACAAGACTTCTTTCTGTTTCCAGCATTCCAATTGGAATTCATTTCATGACTTTCTTCTTTAATCTTCCTATTGAAAATTGTGCCACTGAGGCTTATTCTTGGGCAAAAGCCAGCATCAATGATTTTGTGCCATTTCAGAAATACCAAGCAGAGCTACAATCTTTTCCTTGGTTCACACTTGCCTGTTCAATCACTATAGCCACAAGAATCACTTTTTCTGGCTATACCAATGTGATAGCTTTGATCACAACAGACATCTTTTAGTGATTACTCATAATAATTGCAAACATCTCTTCAATTGAGTTATCTTTGTTCATTGATAGAATGAGGATTACCCCCAGTTGATCTGCCAAAACATTGTTAGGTGCTAACTGTTGAAATGCTATAAAAGGACAAGCATATCTTTCTCTTTATCCTCCTAGTATGAGGTAGGCAGCAACAACACAGAACACATCTATGTTGGGGACAATATCTCCCCACCTCTCCTGGGTGAATTATGACTGAATTTACACATATAGATATATATACTCACACAGATAGATACATTTCCTAACAGCTGAGTTTAATGTCTTTCTTTCTTTTTCAGCTGTATGCTATATAATGTATTTTCTCTTTTTTTGGTACTCCTTTATTGGTTTGGATAAAAACACAAGAAAATATCTCCAGATTGAAATTAATTTCATTGCTTCATTCCATATTCATTTCATTTACCTCTGAAATTGATGACAACCCATCATTTACATGTGAAAATTTTGCCACTTTTGAAAGAGGATATCAAAAAGTGAAAGTAGTTTGAATCCTGCCATAGAAATAAAAGCCTCCAAGAACTAATGATCAATTCTATTAAAGGCTTTGCAATAATTTAAATTGATCAATTTCAACTTCAGCGTCATCTTTCTCTGTGATCATGTACACTAAACAACATTTATCATGGATTGTCCTACAATACACTGTACAAATTTGTCAAATGATCTAACCCAGTCACAATGCATTTTCTAATACCTTTGCCAAAATCTGTATTTAAGATAGTTATGGCTTGTTCTACCAAGATGTCATTAGGTGGCACTGTTTAAGGACTATAAAAGAAGGACCACTATTTTTGTCTCTCTCTCTTTTTTCTCATTTCTCTTTACAACCAAGCATGCAGTAGGTAACATCACCAACACAGGACTCATCCTGCAGTGGACAATGTCTTTAGCTCAGGTGACTGAACTTTTGCCCATACACACATATGTACATATCACACACACACACACACACACACACACACACACATTTCCTAACAGCTAAGTTTAATGTCTTTCCTTCTTTTTCAGCTGTATATTCATTAATGCATTTTCTCTCTTTTTGTTAATCCTAATTTAGTTTTAATAAAAATACAAAAAATATTTCTGGGTTGATATTAATTCTTTCCACTCATTCCACATTCATTCCATTTCCTTTTATCTCTGCAATTAATGACAACTGCCATTTACATGTAAACATTTTGTTTGCTACTGCTTTTAGTTAAGCTAGAAGCAGTAAAGAACAAAAGTTTTGTTCTGATGACTAATTGCAACTCTATAATAATTTATTAAATAAAAGCAATTTCTCAATCTTCTTTTCACTCAATTTGAAGTGCTATCATCTTCTACTGATAAAGCAGAATTCATTGCTTGTAAATTCTCTTTGAATTCTACTCTTGACTCATCTAGAGTATGTTTGCATGACTTTCCACTTAGAAACAAGTATGATTTATGCTGTCATCTATAAACTTGATCTCTCACAAAGTGCATAGACTCAATGGTATTACAAATGTCTCAAAGAAATTTAGTAAGGAAATGCCACCTGTTCTCTCTAAGCTTTGCAATAAATGCCTTGCCATTTCTTGCTTTCCAGATTATTTGAAATCCTTTTCAGTAGTTCTTGTTTTTAAGAACTTTGGTGAACCGTCTGATCCTTCAAACTATTAACCTATTAGTCTTCTCATTCTTTTTGACAAAGTACTAGAGTCTCTGATCAATTCCAAATTGGTTAAACATCTCCCCTTGCAGGGTCTTCTTTTCAAGAAATATTACAACTTTCACATCTCCAAGTCAACTGCTGATGTGTTAATGGTCATTACTAAATGAGACTTTAGATATCTAAAATGCTTTTGACAGGATTTGGCATGCTAGTGGTCTTCATCACAAGTTGAAAGGTTATGATGTTTCTGGCCAAATCTTTGATTTGATTCAATCATTAAATCACAAAATGAAGGTTGTCTTGAATGGCTACTCTTCTAGATCTTTCTATATAAATGTGAATGTCCTTCAGGGCTCTATCCTTGAATCTACTTTATTTCTAATTTTTATCAATGACTTTCCTAATATCATCAGTTCTCAACTCGGTATCTATTCTGATGACACAACTATTTACTCTTTTCTTAATGGTAAATCTGATAGGTTTGATAAAGTGAAATTAGCAGCTGATATTGAAAATGACCTTCAATGTGTTGTTAACTGGGACAAAAATGGTTTGTTTTTAATACCTCCAAAACTAAACTGCTCTTTTTTATCATCTTAGAGAACCTTTTTTGCCTTTAATCAGCATGGCTGATGCTAACCTCCTGAAGAGTAACTCATTTCACCTTCTTAGTCTAACATTTTCCACTGACATGAATTTGAATGATTATATTGAATCAATTGCTAGGTTTGTTACTAGGAGAGTTGGTTCACTGTGTCATGCCAAACAATTTTTCTCATCAGAATATGACTAAATCTACCATTCATCTATGCATTGAAAATTGTTGCCACATTTGGTCTGGTGCTGCAGCTATGTATCTAGAGATTGTTGATAAAATCCAAAGAAGAATCTACAATGTTATCAGTCCTGACCTGGCATCTTGGCTTCAGTCACTTTTCCACCACCATAACATAAGATAACATAATATAACTTCCCTGTACCTTTTGTATAAATATTTTATATTGCAATTGTTCTGATGGACTTTTTTTTGGTACCTCAATTTCATGAATTTAAGCATAGTACATGATTGACAGCTAAGTCTTATTACTTTACTGTTGAAATTGCTAGATGTAACCGTAAGTCCTATTCTAACAGTTTCTTTTCTAGAACTCTCTTCTTGCTTTCCCTGTCAACTACAATCTTCAAAAATTTAAATGCACTAATTATCATTTTCTTTTTCTTTGAATCCAGTTATTTTTTTGGTCTCTCTCCTCAATAAGATTTTCTCAGTTTTATTTTCAGTGACCCTCATTGTATCTTAGTGATTAGCAAGCTTGTCTTGCTAGATCAATTACAACTGAGTAGTAAGTTTGATCCTCACTAGTGCAAAGTGTCAGAATGACAGATAAAGCATTTGCCAGTCAAGTGCTGATAGTATTTACCAACCTCCCCACAAGGCAGGATGTGGCACAAGGCTGATTTTTATGTGAGGCAATCCTGAGCCTGTAGGCATACATGGGGTCAGGTTTGTCTACCTCTTCAGATGTGACTCTGCCCTTTGGCATAGCCTCATCTGGGTCCTCTCCATCCGAAACCAAAGAGTTCGATGCCAGCTGCAAGCCTGGCAGTGAACTGCCTGACTCAGTTGAAAGCTGATAGTATTTATCAACCTCTCCCTCAAGGCAGGATGTGGCACAAGGTAGATTTTTATGTGGGGTGATTCTGAGCCTGTAGGCTCGGGCAAAAATTCCCCATAGATCCTGCAGAGTAGAGAGTTCAACAAGTCAGTTGCAAGCCTGGCAGCGAACTGCCTGACTCAGTCAGGAGCTGATTTTCCTACTATTCTGTAGTGTCTTGCTTATATTGGCATCATTTATCCACTGTTAGAGCCTTGCACGTGGACAGGTTAAGCCAATATTGTTGGTGGGTACTGGTGTTGTGTTAAAGAATGTCCCTCCGTATAATATGTCAGACATACTACTCTACAACTGGATGCTCCACACTTTCAGCCTTGTACTTCATCTAAGCTATGCTTAGAAAATCAATTTTTTAGCACTTTGACATGAAATAATGTTGTCTTGCCAGATCAATTATGACAGAGTAGTGAGTTTGATCCTCACTGAGTGCCACAACTGAGCTATGCTTAGTAAATTGTTTGGGGTACTTCAATGTGGTGTAATAGGTGGCAAGCTGTTCTTGCTAGATTGATTACAACTGAGTAGTGAGTTTGGTTTTCACTGGGTTCTCCTTGCTTTTGGCCTTGTGCCACATCTAAGCTATGCTTAGTAAATCCCTATGTTAACTTCTGTAATTCTACTAACTGGTTCAATCTGACAATAATCCAGAACTTCTCCTTTGAACTTCTTTAATTCTACTAATTAGTTCACTCCCACAACAATATAAAACTGTTTCTGTAAACTGTAATTTTACTAATCTGTTAAATCCCACAATAAACCAGAAGTGTTTTTCAGAATTCTTGTAAGTCTACTAACTTGTATTATTAAAATACACATTAGTGCAAAAGTAAAAGCAGCAGACTATCCCATAATTTGAGCTCATATCACTGATTCCCCTTTTTGTTCAAATATCAATTACACTACTTGCACCCTCTCATTACCTAATTAAAAAAAAAATTATGAATAGAATGAAAAACACTTTAAAATATAATTACAGTGCAGCTCAACCAACAAGAAAATTAATTGCAAGCCACTGATATCTACAGATACCCAAACCTTACCCAAAATTTCAAAGAATTTGACCAAGAAAAAATAATTTGAAATAAAATAAAATAATTTTAAAATCACAGTGATTCTTTCTATTCATAATTTTTTTAATTAATTAATGAGAGAGTGCAAGTAGTGTAATTGATATTGGGACAAAAAGTGGAATCAGTGATGTGAGTTCAAATTCTGGGATAATCTGTTGCTTTCATTTTTGGAAAGGCTTGAATTTGCTTCTTTTCTCCTTCCCAGCTATAGATTAAGTAGCAGTGTAGACTGCACTCTCTAGATTTTGCTGGCAACCACTCTAAGAGAAATCAAAATCTGAATTCCAAATCATGGAAAAGATAACAGAAAACCATTCCACTATTTTTCTTAACCTTTAACACTCTGCATATTCTCTTTCCACTGCATTCTTTTTCATTACCTCTCTATTTCAGTATACTTATTATTAATTTCACTCATAGTTATTTTTTGTTGCTATAGCAGGATATGACAGTACAACTATGAAATTCAAACTGTTGTTCAGGCAGTGGCAGGATAAACTTTTTGTACAACAAATGAAGTCACATACAGAATGATAAAAGTTAAGCATGTATGACAATTCACAGATAATAAAGAAATGAAATCTGTGAGGAACTATGACTGCTCACATCCTTAAGGAACATGACATCAAAAAAAGATTTATATTGATTAAACAATGAAAACCTTTGCAATATTTTATTTTACTGTAAATGTATACCAAAAATGCATACTACTAATATACATTTGTCTGTGTATGAATGCCAAAAATGAACCCTGTTGATATGCATGTGTGTATATATACCCAGAATGCACACATTGATATTCATATATGTGTGTATGTATGCCCAGAATACACCATTCTGATATACATGTGTGAGTGTGTATCTTCAACAAAGGTATTTTACTTTCATGATTCTGAGAGATCAACATGGTATTTATCCAATAATATTGTACATGCAAAGTCAAGTTCTTCTGTCTTAATTCAATATTGTTAGAGAACACAAAGCAATCTATTGTCTTTGCTGTGTCAACCTGCTTTGACACTGACAATGACTAATCAGTGATAACAAAAAGAGACATTTTGTTTGATTTCAGATTCAGATCAATCAAAGTTATTGCATAAATTTTCTTGAATTTTCTCTAGTTCCACAATAACAAATTTTGTTAACTTTCCATTTTGATAGGAAATGGATTTCAACTTTTAGTCTCTCATCAACTAGTTCCATTTCATTTAAAATCTGTGACTATTTCCCACATAGATCTTCAAGCTCATTCAGATGTAAAACCTCAGTATCTACTGTAGTATCTCTTGTCGGGATCATCTGATTTCTCCTGTCCATCTGTATCAGAATATTTAGTCACATCAACAACATAATGAAAGTTGTCACATATCTCATTACACCATTTGCAACACTGTTTTTTTATTATATAAGTTTAAGAAACAGAAGCTTCTTTAACATGAGTAATATTAAGATTATAGTAAGATTTGCTGTAAATGGTCACCCACTTGCTATGTCCAGCAAATACCCAACAAAGTGTGGATGAATTTGCAAGAAAAGAAGCTGTAAATTATTTGCTTTTCTCCAAATAATGCAATTGCCTTCATGCAACATGCTGCAGAATTTATTCCACATATGTATAGTGAGTGGAAGCACATCACATGGACAATAAATGCACAGTGTATTGACAACAAGTATGTGCTGCTGAGTACCATTTCAACTACAAGACATGTTGCCAAAATTATAATAACCCTATCATCCATGTCAATATTTAATAGGTATCCAAGGATGTTTGAATGTCTTCATTATCATGTTTGCAAAATTCAGTCGCCATCTTGTTTCAACAATCAAAAAATGTTAAAAATCATTCATAAAATGCAAATTCAGTATCAGCATTGGCTTAATAATAAATGATGAACATTGTCTGGTCCACCTAATTGAATAATATTTGACAGTTTTTATTTTATCCAAAATGTGATTTCAAGCATAAACGCCACTGTTATTGATGAATTCAATTTCAGATAATCTTAAAAGATAGTGTTCGATTCTGCTTCAAATTAGATCTCTTTCTGATTCATTCTACATGTTGGTTGGATGTGAATGCTAAGAAAGTAAAAATGAAACAGCTGTTCTCACTGCAGAGGCTCTGATCATCACATACTGCTCACAAAGCAAACTCCATTAAAAAAAAAAAATACAATGATAAATGGGAAAGTTGTCAATGTAAAAACTAGTGACCTTGGTCAACCAACCTGACCCAATACACACATCAAATCCAGGCCCTACTGTCTCTCCTCTTACATCAAGTCACTTCCCTTGCCCACAAAGAGACATTCTGCTAATATCCTCTGTATCAGTAATACAAAGTGTTGTGTTGTGTATAGTTCTCACAAGTACACAGTCAAGGAAAGATAACTCTCCTTACAAGTGTAGAAACCTTCCCACTTATATACAAACTAATTTGCATATCATCACATCTCCTGGAAACTTAGAGGCTTTATGCCCTTGGTAGATCTGCTACTTCTACAAACAACTCCAGGAGGTGTACTGTTTGTCTCATGGTGATTGCCTAGATTCCTCTTTATGGGGGGGTCTCAGTCTTACCTGATTTACTTCCTCATGTTCCTTATTAACACGACATACTCATTCTCTCATCTCCTTCACTCTCCAATTCTTAGTGATAATCCTGATCCCTCTCTTCTGCACCAGGCTATTCAATATCTTTCAGCTCTCTTCGCATTCTAAACTGGTCTTCATGAGCTAACACGCCCTGTCCATTTTTTGTTAATATTGCTGTATTAAATCCTTTTTGTACTACAAATTCTGTTTCCTCAGGATTCAAGTCCCTGTTCTCATTTGTTGAGAAGGACATGATTATTGGGGCTCTAATTTGCCTTCCTATCAATACAGAGGGGCTTTCTATTCTGCCAGTATGTGAGATGGTCCTGTAACTTAAAAGCAATCTTGGTAGATAATTTTCTAGGCTGCAATTCCCTGGAGAGAATGCTTTCAATCCAACTTTTATCATCTGGCCCATCTTCTCTGCAATTCCATTTGACAGAGGATGGTATGGGGGTGTTTCATATGGCCTACATTCAATTTGTGTTAACCTTGTACACAAGCTTTCTTCAGCAAACTTTGGTGCATTATCTGATACCAATGTCTTGGGTACCCCGTTCCTCAAAAATACTACTCTTAACACCTGTTTTACAATACTTGCTTTTCTATCTGAAACTTTAAACACTTCAGGCCAACCTGAATATAAATCTACTAGTATGAGAAGTAGGCCTACATCTTTAATGTAAGCATAATCCATGTGTACTCTTATCCATGGCTCCTTCTCTTTTAACCATAAATGAATTTTGGTTTGTCTATCTTTGCACACTTAGGGCATTTTCTGACATGATCCTCTATGTCTCACATATACCCTGGCCACCAGGCTTGTGGCTTCAACCTTAGTTATGTGTTCAATACACCACAATGTATGTTATTGTGTCTTGCTCTAATAACATCTTTTCTTAACGATTTCAGTGGTACAATAAGATCTCCACTACATATGACTCCTCTTTCAATTGTTAATCTGTCTTGCTTCCTAAAAAAGGCCTTTCTGTCATAGAGCAATTGCTCCATACATTATTCCATATTCTATTCAGTACCCTTTTTAATACAGGATCCTGCTTGGTTTCAAACTTGAGCTGCCTGAAGGATAACACATCTGTCTCTACCCAGTGCAAAATTCTGTCTTCACAATTGTTCTTTGTTTTGACATTCTGGGTATTAAAATTCAATCTTTACAATGCATCTACATGTGGAATAGCATTTCCTTTACTACACATAATGTAGAAATTGAATGCCATAAGTTTAATTGCCCACCTCAAAATTTTGGATTACGTGATGTTAGACAACTCTTTCCTTGGGTTGAAAATGAGCTCTAAGGGCCTGTGGTCCGACTTTAGTAGAAATTTATTACCCAATAACAAATTGCATGCCCTTTCAGTACTCCAGAAAATTGCTAGCACTATTTTTTCAATTTTAGAATAATTCATCTCTAAATGCATAATAGGATGTCCCTCTTGTAATTGCGATAAGATCGCTGCTATGGCACGTTCACTAGCATCAGTAGTGTGAGTTCTTTTGTTGGGTTAAATACCTTAACTGCTGGCTTTTTTCTAAGTGCTTCCTTTAGCTTTCTGAAGGCCACCTCCTGTCTTTCAGTCCTCTGAAATTCATTATTCTTCTTTCTCAAGTTCACAAAAGGTTCAATCATATCAATATGTTGAGGTATATATTTATTATAAAAGTTAGTCAAACCTAAGAAAGATTCTCTTTCATATTTTTTAGTGTACTTATTTGATATTTTGCTAATAGGTTTGTCATCTGGTGAAAACTTTAGATATTTGATACATCTAAGTATGAAATTTTCCCACAATTAAATTTACACTTATCTCGATTAATTGTCATGCCTACATTACTCAATCTGCTCAGAACCTGTTCCGTTTTATTCTTTAGTTCCTCCTCAGTATGAATGCCAATATCTATGTCAATGATGTTTTTACTCCTTCCCAAACTTTCTCAATAGCCTTTTGGAATATGTGGCTGGATGTTTTAATTCCAAACAGCAGATGAATCCACCTTAGAGACATACAGGAGTATTTATCATGGTGACTACTTGAAAATGGTTGTCAATTTTAAGCTGATTATACACAGATTCTAGACAAAAAATTTCATGCCAGCAAATTTGTGACAGGCTGTTTCAATATTTGACAATGGGAAGGAGTCCAAACATATCTGGTGACTTACACTAACTTTGAAGTTGCCACAAATCCTTAAATCTCCATTGGTTTTGTATATGGTCATGATTGGAGAAGCCCAATTGCTACTTCCCTGGCTGACATTTTCCAATATTCCTTGTTTGATCATTTTATTAAGTTTTGCCATAATCACATGCAGAAGATGAACTGGAACTTTACAAGACTGAAAATACACTGGTTGGCTATTCTCTTTGAGCTGAACACTCACTTTGTAATCCTTTAGTAGTCCAATCTCAGGTTCTTCTAATTTCATATAATTAATTAACTTTTAGATATCTATTTTCAATATGTCAACCCCTAAGAGAAAACAATCTTTTACACACTCCACAACTATAATTGGTATTACCTTGAATTGAGTCTTCATCTTGAACACCACCTCAAAGAATCCAAGTGTTTTAATAATTGACCCATCAAATTGTTTCAACTGCAGATAGGTCCTCCTTAATTTCAGTCTTCCCATCAAAATTCTTGAGTATTAAGGTTACATCACTACCCACTTGCATTAGTGCAGTTATACCATTTATTTTTACCCTTTCTCTACTGTTATCTCAGTTTTACTTCATAAATTTCAGTGTTTCACAGTGGAGGATTTATCTTCTCCACTTTTACTGTTTTTTTTTTTGTATAATATTGTTTCGTCTTACACTTAAAACACATCTTTCCAAAAGCAAAGTATTTATATTTGTTCATCACATGTTCTTTGTTGCAAAAACAACATTTATGTAAACTCTCCATAGTATTGTATGCCTCCACATTAGTCTTAGGGGTATTAAATCTCTAAATTAAGTCTAGTTGCTGTAGAAATTCAAAACTCATTTCAATATTCATGTTCTGGACTTGAAGCTGTTCCAAAATTTTCTACTTACTGGAGATGTCATACAATCTTTTAATTAGCCTTAACAGTATTAATTCCTCTTCTATAGGCATCAGTCCTCTATCCAACTTTTTGAATTCACAGTACCTCTATACATCTTTTAGCCTATGAATTTACTGTCTAATGGTTTCATCTGGGTTTGCCTGATTTCAAGAAACTTCGTCCTCTCAGCTATGACCATTTTCTTTTTTGAACATACATTTGCTTGTACAACGGCAATTTCTTCAAATGTCAAGTCTTCTAGCATCTTTGGAGATACCATTACAAAGATCTCATCACAACCTGCTGATGCTGGAAATAAATCAATTACTTCATTTACTCTTCCTCTATATTTGCTGTTACTCAATTTCTTGACTCACACCAACAACATGAAACATCTCATCCAAGTTTCAACAAGCTCAGAATCTTCTAACAAGGTTAGATATCCTATTGGCAATGCCATGTTGTTGTGTCATGTATAGTTCTCACAAGTATGCAGTGTGCTCAAGAAAAGATAACTCCTCTCGAAAGTGTAGAAACCTTCCCACTTATATACAATCTAATTTACATATCACCACACAAAGAATTTTATCTTAACAATACTTGTCTTCTTTTCTTTCTGCTTCACAGGTTGTATTTGTCTTGTTTCTTCTCTCATGTTACCATACACATGCTTATAACAGTAGTAATTTTTTTTTCTTGCAAAGCTCTAATCTTTGCAAAGTATTTAGCTAGAATTGATTCATAATGAGTTAAATGATGGCCCAAAACATCCAATTATAAATGTCAGTTCACTGAGATGAGCCACAGAAAGCAAGTCTTGCTTGTCCAATAAAAATTGTGGAGCAAAGACGGAAACAGATGCCAAAACAATCAAATATCAAATGACAAAAAAGGTTTCTGAGTTGGAGGATCTATGCATCCTTCTGGTTAATAAATTTAATTCTTTGAAAATAAATTTTTAACATTTTTCAACCAATAGGTCGCATTCCCACTGACAATAAAAAACATGCTTCCTTTGAAGAGTATTTAAGCAAAGCTTCTAGACCAGACAAAACCAGTAAAGAGAAGGGGCAGCCACACACTACAACAGATTCATGATGCCATGATTAATAGAGATTCCCTTATTCATTCATCCTCCTCACCAAGCTACATGATATTTGCACTCTTCCTCACCAGACTACATGACACATACACTCTTCTTCACTAAGCTATGGACATTTAAGCTCTCCCTCACCAAGCTATGTAACATTTACACTCTTTCTTAGCAAGCTACGTAACACTTACACTTTCCTCCTCATTTTCTCTCTTGCCTCTTCCTCACATGTACATGCAAAGAAATCCCATTTCTTTTCATCTTAACAATTACAAACAAGGAATTTTAACACTTGTATATGCTACAAAAAATATGTAACTGTAAAAACACGAAAATAAAAATATTTTGTATTTAAAAACCTTTCTCACCTTTTTCTTTGTTGTAAGTTGATTCAAATATGCAACAAAATTGTATAATTTTTTGTGAATATATTTTGCCATTTCTTAGTATTGATTATGATTTCTTTATATGACATCATATCAATCCCAGTATCATTTTCTAACCTCTTCTCTAACTCATGT
The DNA here is from genome assembly GCA_903632075.3 of Acanthosepion pharaonis. Classification (NCBI taxonomy): domain Eukaryota; kingdom Metazoa; phylum Mollusca; class Cephalopoda; order Sepiida; family Sepiidae; genus Acanthosepion; species Acanthosepion pharaonis. Next base: position 281,292 of record CAHIKZ030000191.1, on the reverse strand, counting down.
CATGCTAGATCACAGTTTTGTATGTGTACTGTACTATTTTTATTTTCAGGCAATCTGTCAGCTTTCTCCATTTGTTTTGTAGCCCAGCTTTGTTCACTTTCACACAAATGCCCTTGGAAAAGGCATAAATACTTCTCTCCTTCCTACTTATGAGTTAAATGAAGAGCAGACTTGGGTGGAGAAGGACAACAATTCAAAATCAGCCTGAAGAGAGATGGGCTCTTTCAGGTTACCTTACCCTAGACACACCTATAACTTCTATTGCTACAGTACATGTGGTGGCCCTCCAACCCTAATACGGTTACGGACTAATAATAATCAGCCCCATCCTTATTTGGATGGCATAATCAACTGTGGCCTATGCAATTATAAGCATACTGTACAAGGCCAGACAATAAAAAGGCTGTTTGTTAAGACTGAATACAAGCCATAGTCTGTTTTTGCTTTTATTTGTTATGCTGACTTTGGAAGCAGGCACTGGAATTTTTTAATAAAATCATTAAGGAAATCTTTTGAGTATGGTAGGGGCCTTTTTTTGATCATACCTTCTATGTATTCCTTAATTGGGATATCGGTTGAGCTAAGTACAATTTCAGCTTCATACATTTTAGACTTATTTTCTGTTGAATACATGACATTGTATCCTTCTTGGGTCATCTCTGAAAATACTTCAGTTTATTTTGGGGAATTTGTAGCCTTTTTGGCAGCGCATGTTGATTGTTTACATCAAGCCTTCTATCATAGTTATAGACTTCAGTGGTATCACATGAGCCTACTGATGTAGGTCTATATAATGAATCAAAGACTGATCAAACACTTATAATTATTTGCACTGTAAATTTAACATGGAAATGTTTGGTAACTGGACACTGGACACATGGCATCCAAAATCAGTTTAGTGGCATTATCGCTTGCTTTTATCTTTTGTCCAAAATCTTTAAATATTTTTTACAATATGTCAGAATTAGTTCTATTATTTGCCAGATGGCAAAGATCAAGACAAATATAATAATATTTTTAAGAATCCTTGCTCTTGCTGTCCCCAACACTCAGTGGACCTGGTCCCAACAATAATGTAACTAAATGTAGAACTAATTGAGTAAGATATTTCAACTTCATATCATCAAAGCCTATCTTATCTGGCAAAAATTCATCTTCAATCATGAAAGTTTAGGATTGAAAAGACTGATGCTTCATTTGCAAGTAACAGATTAATTAGATTTATTGCTTAAAGATTCTAGTAAAAGTAACCCTCAAAATTGAACACTTATAAAATCTGTAATATTTTCAATATATTACTTTTTTATTAAAGAAGTCATTTTGAAATGTCTGTTTTTATTAAGAGCAATTTTTCCAAGTAAAATGAATCTGTGAATTTCTGAGGACTTCAGTTGATTATAATAAAGAAATTTCAAAATATTTATATTTATCAAGATGAATAATCTAATTTAACAATTGCTAATGGGAATTTAGACAGAAATGCATCAACAACAATTTTTTATTATCCATTTTTTTTATTTAACTTGACACATGGCACAGTGGATAAAGGCGTTAGTTAGATCCAGTGACAGGACCCAAAGAGTGTGAGTTCAATACCCGGCTAAAGCAGTGGAGAATTTCAGAGGGAAATTAACAGGAGATAACTGATAACTGACATCCATTAAACATGGCATGTGGAACTAGAACAGTCTACCCCAGTGAGCAAAATAAAGAGTTCACTCCAACATTCCAACCACCTGAAGAAGGCCAGAGCGTACAACGGCCAAAACGTTGTAATAAATATGAGGACAATAGTCCGAATAATGTACATAATACTTCATCTCAGAAATATAGACAGATATTGAATAAAATTATTAACTATTAGTAACACCATTTACAAAAAAATAAATAAATCCTGTCGATGTTCAAAATGATAATGATTAAGTGTATGCAAGAATTTCCTGTGAAAAACTGATTTTAAAACTGGGTACTCATTGTTTAGTTTTCAAAAAAGTGCACTGTAAATTAAGACTAAGAGATAATTACAAATATAATTATTTGAAAGTTAATTTGTTCACGCCAAAATTTTCTTGGATTGATACAAATTAAAATTTCAATTTTATTTGGTGAGTTTTTTTGGCATTCTGGGTGGGAAGGATAACCAATTTTTAGACTGAACAAAACCGGAGTTGATTGTATGAAAACGGAGCGGAAGTAGTTGAGGTAATAATAAGGTCATATTAAACATGCTCTGGGGATGAAAGCGGGCGAGATTTTATTTAGACAATGAATAAATATTTTTTTCTTTTATAATATTCTTTAAATACATTTATTATTATTTCTTCTGTTATAAATAAAAACCTAAAATTTTTTTAAAAAGACACGAAACCGGGTTTCCGATTTTAAGAACGCATGCGTGATAGTTACCAGGAAGTAGCAGTCAGCACACTGACACATTCATATTTACCAGCAACGTTTTTATGTACCTGTAATCAAACAGTTTTAAGAGGGTAATTGTGTGTGTGTTCGCGTGTCTTTTTGGAGTGTGTTGAAGAAGTGGCGTAAACTCTTCTTCAATCACTGTTTGTTGTTGTTTTTTTTTTTTTAACAAATAACAAAAAAGATAGGTACACATAACTATGGATTATGACGTTACCCGGTGTCAATAACACTGCTGAGATAATAATACCAATGGTTCCTCAGTCTTTGCATCGTGTCATTGAAAACAAAACGGACAAGCTGTCTTGCTCATCGCATGTTATTTTTTGACTAGAAGAGGCATTTCAAAGCTACTAATACCAGATTATGTTTGTCACTGAAAGTAATGATATAAGAAACTCGAAAGTGAGTATCTGTTTTTAATTGGAATGTTCTATTTTCATTTCTCTTTCTTTTGTTTTAAAAATTTAAAATTATCTTTGTTTCTTGAAGATAAGAATATTCTATTCTTCCTTTATCGTCTACAGTGTAAGAAGAGGGATAACAAGTCGAAAAAAGTCTCACACTTACCTTTCAGCAATTATCTGACACTTGAAAAAAGTAATAATTAAAAAGAAAAAAAGTAATTTATTTTTTTTTTTTTTTTAACAACCTTTTAAAAGTTTTAGAGACTTTGGACGTCATGTTCGTAAAAAAACTTGAAATAATAAAAAAAAATTATACAAGATAATGTAATGAAAGAACGTGAAATGTTGTCAGAAATTAATTATTTTTTAATAACCTTAAAACAATTCCATCAGAATAAAAAAAAAAAAATAGGTGAAACAAAATATTAATCGATACTACTGTGAAATACGGCTTTGCCGCTTTTCGGAAATAGTGATTTTTTTTTTTAAATTTTTAATGTCGTAAAAAAATGACAAATTGAATTTCTGAAATGAAATGAAAGTTTTAAATTAATAAAAAAATAATAAACAGATGAGGTTTTCTTTCTTTTAAATCTTTCTTGATAGTTGTTTGAAGTGCACCTGTTTGGTGGGTGATTGGCGGTTTTCTTAAATAACGAACTTTTCTCTCAAGCCGGTGGATTTAAGAAAAAAATCATAAATAAAAAACGACATTTTGCTCTTAGTCTTAATCTTAATTTCTTCCATATTAGAGTTTTTTTTGTTTTTTTTTTTAAAAACAAAAAAAAATTCTTAGTCTTCATCTTCATTGATCAATCGCTATTTATTTGTTTCCTATTTCTCACCTTTTTTTTTTTTACCCCCCCAAAAAACCATAATCTCCCTTTAGTCAGTAGCACGTGACGTTTTCCTATCAAAATATTAGAATTTTTAACACTGATCTCTCACCATATAACTTTATCTTGGACTGTTCGGATTTTTGCTTCCGAAGAAGCGGAAGTTCCAGCAGACGAATATTATATAAAGTTCTTGTTGGAAACACATTTAAACTTAGCAACCAAACCAAATAAAGACAGTAAAAAATTATCAAATCGGCGATTATAAATTTAAATTTTATTCTGTATCAACTGTTGATATCTTGAATTGAATTTTGGTTTTTTAGTTTTATTAAACATTGTTCTTAATCTCAAAGATTAAAAATCTCTCTATGGATATTATAAACAAATCAGAATTTAGGATAATCGACGATTTCACTCTTGACTTAAAGATTAAAAATATCTGCTTATAATTTTAAAGATATGCAGTTATAAGTGGTTTACATAAGATTATCTTTAATATTGGTTTTAAAATTTGTTATTATCGGGACACTGACGTAAGTAGTTAATTAATTAATAATACCCATGTTGATAATATTTTTCTATACCAACCACACTAAAAACATTTTATAAATTTTTTTTTTTAAATAATTGGACTTTTTTTTTTTTGTCAAAGTTATTTAGCACGTTTTCTTTATCGGTGTGTTTATTACTCTAAATTTGTAGATATCATAAAATACACTGATGGTGGTGGTAAGTTTGTGTTCGTGTTTTTTTTTGTGTGTGTGTGTGTGCGCGCGCGTGATTTTTTAAAAAATGATTTAAATTTTCCCTGACTTAGTGAGTTTGCACAAAAAAAGTGTCTGTTTATTTTTTTTTACCCACGTAATTAATTTGCTTTTTCTCACAATTTTTATTTAAAAATATTTTAAAGCGGTTCTTTTTTTTTTCTGACTACTACCTGCAAAAACAGTATTAGTTACGAAAAAGTTGTCATGTGACTGAAAAACAAAAGTGTACCTTTTGAGGTACAAACTCTGACAGTTAAAAAAAAAATACATGGATTGGAAAAGGCGTTTGCTTTAACAGTATTAGTACTCTATTTAAGTTTCATATATAAAATAAAAAGGATGGATTAAACCCCTTACCCGGCGTAGATGTGTACATTTTTACTGAAAATGCCCTTTTCAGACACGGACGAATAAACACGTCCAGAATATAACATTCAAAATCAAAAACCAGTTACAGACATATTCATATGTCGATTTTGATTCTTTTTATACCCTTCTGAGCTTGAAACAAGTCTAATTGTCTGATAGAAGTGTTAGCCACCGCTCGGGTACTTCATGGTACTTCACTGTTCAAAGAAACAGGTATTTTTTTAATTTCTTTTTAAATTAAAAAATTTCTTTAAAAAGCAAATAAAAAAAAAAAATTGTCTGAAAATAAAAACGTTTTTCCCAAAATAAAAGGCAGGGAAGGGGTTAAGTATCACATCTGGCTTATATTCCAACTTTGGTGGTGGTAGAAGGGTAGGCAAGATTCCTCACCTGCTGATGGAGATGTTATTCCGGTAAGAACAAAAATATCTCATTTCATCAGTAACACTCGTCTTGTTTGTGAACTACTAAATGTTATGATTATTAAATATTAATAATAAATTCAATCTCACACCTCGGCATTTAACACCTTGTGTGTGGGGGGATGTCCTTGCTTGTTTTTGTGTATGAGGGAGGGACGCCCTTGCCTTGTCTGTCAAAAATTATATCTGTCACAGAAGAAGAGTAAGAAGACGGTTGTTTTTGTTGTCTCAACTCTGTCACTTGAAAACCGAGCAACAAGGAGACTCGATTATTTCCATTTTTTTTTTGTATAAAAAACAAAACTCCCCCCCCCAACATTTGGTGATTTTTTTTTTTATTTTTTTTTTTTAAAAATGAGACGAATGAAAGCTGAGGAGTACACAGTTTGACAGATACAATGAAGAATAAAGAAAGGTATTTCCTCAAAGGGGTGAAGGAAAATAGTGTATGTAAAGGACACGTGCATCATCCACACTACTTGAACAAACGAATAAATGTCAAGTTCTTCAAATGTCAAAAACAAAAAGTTTAAACAAAGTAAAAATGACACGCAGAGCTAGTGTCGGAAATACCTAAAAAAAAATAATAAAAAGAAACAATAATATCCATGCCAAGCAAGAACTGTTTTATGAAAAAAACAATAACATGAAAATTTTTCTATAATATTTTTTTTTTATGCAATTTATCGCCGAACAACCGGTTAGGAATAATAATCGTTAGTAAATAAAAAGAAAAGAACATGAATACCCAGTACTAATATAACCACATTTACCTTAAAAAGGTAAGATTGTTTTACGTCTTTTTTTCTTTTTTTTTTTTATTTTCTTTTTTTTTTTTTTTAAACACTTCTGATTAAATTGTATTTGAAACTTGTCGATATATATCTCAAAAATGGCGGGCCGACTCTGTACTCATTGGCTTGCGTAGTCGAACTTTTGTCTTAATTAATAATATTTATTTCGCCTTGCGGTTACATAAGTTTCTGGAACGTAATCACATTTTTGTGCATTGTTCTTGTGATCATATTTTCAATCCCGAGTTCTGTTGTTATAACCAATTAATAATTAATTATATAATAATTAATTGGCAATTGAAATGGTTTTTAAATTAAAAAAATCTCTAAAAAAATTTTTGTTTTTGTATCATCATAGTCTTCCACGAATTTTAACTTTCTGAGAATATTTTTTTTATTTTTAGCTTAAGGCCACACTGACTAAAAAAAAAGCATTGATGATAATCAAATTTACTTATGAAAAAACGGAAACAAATATTTTACTTTTTAAAATCATTTTCTGTGTAGTGTATATTATTTTTTTGTGGCTAACATTGTTTTCCTTTTACGACTCGTTATAATTGGACTGGACTGTAATAATTTTAGCATTTACAATGTTAAAATTAAATTTTTTTTTTTTTTTTTTTTTTTTTTAGGTTTGTGGTAATGTCTTGTATTTTTTTCATAATCATATTGAAAACTACGTCTCAAATTTTGACCATTTAGGTGTGACTGTAATTAAATATCGAGTTCAGCTTAGGTGTAAACGATAATTTTACTTACTCATCTTTTATAATCAATCAAAAAAGGAACATGTCTACAATCGGCAAATTCTTGGGCTGATCTACAAGTTATACAAGTTCCTGCCCAAATTGTTAAATGTTGACTTATTTTTCTTTCTCGAAACAAGACACCACATGTTTGATTTTTATTCATAATTTTATGTCATCTCCAGTTGGAGCTGGTTGTCTTAAAATAACAAATCATATTGTATTATTAACTCTTTCATCATGGAGCACAATCTTCAAAAGGTTCTGTGTTGAAAAATATAGTTTAACCAATTTACTTTTAAATTTTAATTTTTAGTATTCTAAATGAAGGTATAGTCTTACCATTCAGTCAGTTTAAGAAGATTTGGTAGTTGTTTTCAACTTCTGAATGCCTATTTGATTTTTTTTTTTTTTTTTTTTTTTTTTAATACAATGTTAGTTTTCCTCCCGTTGCTTTGACTTACAGACAGGTAATCTACCTTAGCAGACAGAATATACTTTTTGTTCATTTTCAACTTTGATAAGAGTATGCAGAAAAACAAGATACTTTTAAACCTCTGCTTGCAATTTTGCATTTGTTAAATAAATTATTTCTTAATGCAGTGACAAATGTCTTCAATTGGCAGTTTTGACAATTTAAAATTCTTGAGATATTGTTGTACTTCTAGATTGATTGGTTTGCTTATCTTCAGAATCAATATTTGAAATGCTGGTTCTCAACATTCCTCAGTTACCAAGCAAACTTTTGTAGTTATTTACTAAGCACAGATTCCTGCTTAAAAGGGCACAATAAGGTGGGATACTTCCTTCTCCCACTGTCACACATAATTGGCTCTTTATAGTAAATCTAACCCAGTGAGGATGAGACATGCTATGCTGGCTTTTATGAATTTCCAATTTTCATTTTATACTCAACTAAAGTTAATACTGAGTTATTGAAATTGCATTATAAATAAATTAGTTTCATTTCATTTTATCATGTTGCTGATAGATTTGTTCCAACTAATGTATGACTTCAGTGTTGATCTGATTTGTTCAGTCTTACAGTCAAGTTGAGGCTAAGTAGATATCCATTGACAAAATAAAATGAGGAAAATCAATTTCTGTAGTTTACAAATGTTTTTGCTACATTATCTGCTTGGCTCATTATTTTCTTGGTGTCTTTCTACTTTCCCGAGTGACAAATTAACTACAATCTCAAGTGATGATCATTTTGAAAATATCTTAAGTCAAATATTGTGAAATCAATTCAAGGAATAAGTTTGGCATCCCAGATTACCAAACATTATCTTATGTTAGATTCTTTCTTTACTTATCCTGTACATATGTGGCATACTTATTAAATATTTAAAATATTTATTCGACATACATCATGAAGAAATACATGATATTTATTAATTTTGTTTCTCATATATACATTTCTTGTTTATATAACTTGTGATATCACAGATAGAATTTATTAAATATTTTTCATTCATTCTAGTAAACTGTCATTCAAAAAAGAAGAAAGCTTCACCCAAGATCACACTTGTCCTCTTAAATCTCCTTCTTTCTCTCTTGCAACCTTTCTTGTATGAAACAAACAAAAAAACATCCCAACTCTTCTTTTCGGTCAAACACTATAGTCTTTCTTCCTTCCCATAATCCATCTCTTTTTGCAATATTTTTCTATAAAAGAACACCGCCTGTTGCCACTTCTTCTCCCTCACTACGAAGTGGGTGAAATTCCATTTTCTCTTTCTTCATTCACACTACAAGCTCCCATAATCCTAAAAGATCATTTCACACAACATAGTCCCATGCCCAAGTTGACACTTTATGCTCTCTCTGCACTGTTTGGGTGGTGCCATTTCATTTCTATCTCCTCTATGTTCAGCATTCGCATCATCTACAAGGACCATTTGCCTTAAATCTAAAATATGCTGCGGCATGCCATCAACAGTCAGGTTGTTACGTGATTGCATTCCAGTCACCAATCCTCTCCCTCATTGCACTGTGCGTTTGGTGGCTTCATCCAAACCACTTCCCCAATTTGGATTCTGGCCATCCCTACCTCATCAGTATTCAGGGATATATCTGTGTATAGGTGCCTCCACTCGTAGGTGAAAATTGACCTTTGTAGTACTTTCTCCGTCCAACCTTAGGTGTCATGTTATACCAAAACATCACTTTGACAGGCAATATCCCACCTCTCTCAGCTGTTGCTTTCACAGTCTGATGGTATCACTCCACTATTCCATTTCCCCCTGGCCTGTATGCTACTCTGTAGTACCTTCTTATTTTTCATTTTTTTAAAGTGTCGCTTGGAAGAGTTCTGAGTGGAAAACTGCCATTGTCCATTACCGCCTTCACTACTGGACCTCATTCAATAATCACCTCCAGTTTTTCTGCAACCACAGTTGCCATTTCTGTACACAATTTCTTCCATACTGCCAGCTGATTGACTGTGGACTTGGACATCAACAAGTATGCACCCCTGCGATAATGTGTTATATTGACAGCTAAATTTGTCCAATTGTTTTCATTCCAATCTCACCAGGATCATGCATATTCAGAGCAGGGTCAATCGTTTAACATCTAATGCAGTTCCTGACCACCCTCTGGACTTCCACCCTTTTTACAAGCAGGTTGACTTTTTGCACCAAATATAGTCGTGTGCAACTCTTCTAGTTCGCTGGTCCCTAGACAGCATACTGAAATCTTTTCCTTCTCTTTGACAACCAACCACTTTTTATTTACTCAAATTAATGAATCCACCTTATCTCTTTCTGAAGGCACAAACACTGCTTTCATTTGTAATCCAAATTTGGATATCAATCTTCCAGTATTCGTAATCTCTGCTTTATTATCATTTTTCCAATACCTTTTATCTGTATTCTCCTACTCTCCTCTACAATAGAGTTCACCCAACTTTGTACTGTGGCTGAATCGGTCCTTACTCCCAATTCTCTTAACCCTCACTTTAAAGCAAAATTAACACCTTTCAGCACAGCATCTAATTTGGCCATATTGATATGGTTATAGTCATCCTTTTTTTCTCGGCCATGCTGCATCTTCTGCCACCAAACCACCGATCTCCCCAACTACACCTATAACAATAGTACTCACATTACACTACACTATTATGGTTTTTGTTTTAGGGATGTGCCAAGTCCAGGTCATGGAGTCCTCTTTCTTTACTTCTGCTAAAATCTCCTACATTACAGTGACTGTTTCGTCATCAACTTTACATTCCCAATCTATCCGGTTTGCTCTTCTTTTCATGTAGCTGCATGCCAATCACAGCCATCAAGCAGTGGGGTAGTGCTCCAACAGCTCTCCACAGATCAAGAACAATTCCTGCCTACTCATCTCTCCTGTCACCTGTGGGACATCGTTGCCTCTTCCAAACACCAATTCACCCACTTTTCCTCTCTTCAGCTAAAAGCTCAGTGCTGCCCCTTCTAAGGTTGCTGGTGGCTTTACTGTCAATCCGAATTCTTTAACCTTTATCACGCTGCAGGCAACAATTGTCGCCATAGAATTCTTTCCTTTTGCTCCTGTAGGTGCATTCTATCGCCTTGAGATTGTTTCTATAAATAAACACTTGCCAACTGTTATTTCCAGTATTTTAAGCTGGTAATCCCCTACTACTGCTTTGGAAGAAGGTTAAATTTCTGTTTTCTGATGCCATTTTGAATTCTTTTATACTCTACATGTGATGTAACACCAATTAAACTTTTTTTCACAATTTTTTGTAAACAAAAATAGCCGTGTCAATATCAAATGAAGCATTTATTCAAGAGTTTTTTTTAATGTATTTGTTTTTTTATTTCGAGTTTCAATTTTTTTTGTTTTCAACGTCAAAACGTGTGCAAAATGTAATATTACATCAAAAATTACTCATCCATTCTTTTATTAGTATACAAAAAAATAAAATCTATACAAACAATACAAAGAAAGTTATAACATTTTTAAAGCAGTAGGTGTTCATGTTTTTGCACCCTCAAAAAAAATGCAGTGGCAGGGGAACAATTCTAGAAAGAAATTAGTGTGGTAATGGTTAAGATGATCCACCACTTTCTCTATTGATACCTTTGTTACATCTATCATATCATCAATGTATGAATCGGTGGTTTATTTTGTCTTATTGCCCATCATCAACACAGTGGACTGCTGCTATAATTTTTGGCGCATCATTGAGTCTGAACACCAACCAAGTAAAGCAGTAAGTTTTCCCCTTATAGTGTACCAGCTGGTACTACTATAGTTTCTCCGCAACATGTAACTGCAGGTAATCCAACTTAAGGTCCACAATCATAGTTCCTCTCACCAACTGGATTTCCCTCTTGCCATGTCCCAATTTTGGACTCTCAGGTGGGTGGGGCAGCATGATGATGAAGTCAAAAATATTCTCAAAATAATCTGAGTGCCAACCTCCAACATGGAGACACGGCACTATGAAAGACATGAATGATCTAGGTTTGAGAGGCAGAATGCCCATATTTATAGGCAATTTCTTGAAAGATAGAAATTTCAAAGTGTGAGTTGGATCAACACTCTCAGATTCCAAAATACTCAAAACAGGAGTACTACAAGGTAGCAGAATACTGCCAGTTACTTTTAGTATTAAAATTAATATTGTAAAAAAAAAAAACATAAACCCTGGAATAGATTGCTCATTATATGTAGATGATTTTCTCATCTACTATCGATCAAAATATATCAACACAATAGAATGACAATTACAATTATGCTTGAATAAAATTAACAAATAGTCCATTGAAAATGGATTCAAATTCTCCATAACAAAAATTAAAAGTATTCACTTCTGTTAACACCGTAAACTCCACAATGACCCTGTACTCAAATTAGAAAACATTGAAATACCCACCATGAAGCAACACAAGTTCCTGGACATCATATTCAATAGCAAACTGTCATTCATACCCCATATTCAACACCTGAAAATCAAATGCATCAAAGCACTACAACTGATCAATCCTATCTCACACTGACTGGGGAGCAGATCAGAAAACCTTTCTAAAATTATATAGAACAGTGATAAGAACCAAGCTGGACTATGGCTGCTTTATATATGAAGTATCTAGAGAATCATATCTGAGGGAACTAAATACTATACATCATCAAGGACTCAGACTAGCCATCAGGGCATATAATATGTCGCCTGTAGAAAGCCTATACACAGAAGCAAATGAACCTTCTCTAAAATTGGCACACAAAAAAAACTTGCTTTACAATACTACATAAAACTGCCATTATGTCCACTAAATCCAGCCTACAATAACACTTTCTACCCACAATACACTTTACTTTTTGAGAAAAAAGTAAAAGCTATCAAACCATTCAGTTTATGAATGAAGAACTCCTTTTAAAGTACCAGATGGGCATAACCCATGTCCACAAATCCACCATATCAGAAACTCCTCCATGGATGATCGAAACACCCAAAATAATATTAGATTTTACAAGACATCCCAAAACTGAAACCAACCCAATTATTTTATTCTGAAATACTCAACATAAAAATGAATCATCCAGATCATATATTCATCTACACAGATGGATCAAAAAATGAGGGTGAGCTTGGGTGTGCTGCCATTCTTTGAGGAGGTGGGGTATATGAGTAAAAAGCATAGCCTCAATATACAGTGCTGAAATAACTGCTACCAATTTAGCACTTGATATAGTAAGAACAAATGAACATGATAAATTTTTAATTTTTACAGACTCCCTATCTATACTTATAGCTCTAAAAAAACAAAAAAAACCCTCCAATCCTCTAATCACCCAAATCCTAGACAGAATCTGAAACATCTCCAAATAGAAAAATATAACTGTTAGATACCAAGTCACATTAACAGACCTGATAATAACAAAGCAAACTCCAGAGCAACTATCAACTGAAAAATACTATATACTGACTATAGAACTGTTATCAAGGAACTGATTACAAGCAAATGGCAAAAACAATGGGACATCTATACAAACAACAAATTGGAGAATTGCAGATTGATAACATCAAAAGCAGAAGACAAGAAGTAGTATTGACCTCACAAATCACTCACAAATATCTACTGTAGAGTGAAGAACTCCCAATATGTATAGAATGTCAAGAGAGACTGTTGGTAAAACACATATTGCTGGATTGTCATGACTTTTACCAAATTTGAAAGATATTACAAGTAAATAATTTGTGAGAACTCTTCAACAAAATCCACTCTTCCAAAATAATAAATTTTCTGAAAGAAATAAGACTTTACTTAAAAAATATGAGCTTAATAATATGTAGATTACACGTGTGTATATGTGTGTGTGTGTGTATGTATATATATATATATATATATATATATATATATATACCCCTTCAAAAAAAAAAAAAGGGGAAATCCTTTTAAGCTGAATATTATTTTCAATCATAATCAGTTTTGGCATCAAATGACCTAAAAAGATTGATTTGCTGTAAAAACCAAACCAAACCTTCAATTTTGCATGACTTCGGAACTTTGGCAGCTGCAGCACAGTGTACCTCTCCAAACTTCACCTCACCATTTTTCAATCACACTTCCCAGCTTATTGATCACATCTATTCTGACAATGTTGATCCCATTGGTGATGCGATCGATGATAATTGCCTTTGTTTTTATTCTCATTCCACTTACTTTTATCTCCACCTGCCAGCTTCCTTTACATTTTATCTCACTTCTGTCAACTGTTTTCACAGTGCCACTTCATCCGCTCACAAGCTTGGGATTAAGTAAAGTGATTGTGCAGCCAGTATTAACAAGAGTGCCGCTATCACACCACCTACTGACACTTCTATGATCGGTAGAGGTTGGTACTATACCTTCGTTCAGTTGATTGGGTAGCTACTAGCACAGAAGCTCTCCCTTGCTTGTTTCCATGAGCCTGAGGGCAGTACTTCACAATATGCCCCCAATCTCTCACAGTTGGAGCCCATTACTTTTGTTCTTAGTGGCTCCTTATAGTCTCTAATTAGGTGCAACCCCAGACATCTATAACACCTAACATTTGATGATTCCATATGACCTTTTTCTTTTGGTCTTGTGTTTTGTGCAATCCCTACCACTGTTCTGGGTTTGCAAAATCTCTTGCTAGCCAAGAGTCTAGTGGCTGGTATCATTTCACAGAGGTCTATCTTTTTTACACCAGGTACTTGTTGCAGCACTACAAATACATCGTCCAGAAAGCCTGTCATGAAAACTAGTTTTGTTGTCTGATCCAGTCCTCTCCCTAGATATCCTGCCAGCCCTGCTAACCTTTTGATATTATTGGTGTAGATGTACATTAATTCCCTAGTCCACTTCATCCTCCAGAGCTTTTCATAAGATTCAGTGAATGCTTTCTTCAGTCTGGTCTCTATCATGTCCTCATCACTCATATCAAGGTAGAGAGCAAGTACATCTCCTTGCAGAAAAAGTGGAAGAAAACTAGCAAGGTCTGGCACTTTTTGAAGCTTGGTGACCAATTTCATCACCTTCTCCACTAAACAGTGGTATCATGTCGCACCATTCCAGACTCCATACTGCCAAGATAGCTTGTGATTCAAAAAATAAGAAAAAGCTTCTCCCAGGATCACTCTCATCCTTTGCTTAAATCTCCTTTCTTGTATGAAATGAACAAAAATCTCCCTGACTGCTACTTTTGGTCAAGCTTTATAGTTTTTCTTCCTTCCCATAATTCATCTCTTTCTGCAATATCTTTCTAAAAAGGAAATTGACACTTATCACTGCTTCTCTTCCCCTACCATCTAAGAGGTAAGCGACATTCCACTTCCTTCATTCACATTACATAAACATATAGTGACAAGAGAAGTTAAGAATTTTTGTATTTTAGTGCTGACTGTATTTGAACCCAGTTTATGTAAACAAGATTCAGATTTTTGTACCATGGTCCACTGTTTTTGTTACAATTCCACCATTTACTGGATTGGAGAAACAAATTGGATAATTAAACACCTGAATTTTGTGTTTAAGACAAGCATATATATAATATAAGTTATGATATGTATTTTTGTCACTTTAAATGTTATTATTAGTGGATACTCATATTTGAGTAAACACCCATCTATTTATTAAACAGTAGATTTTTCATCTACTGGGCTGAATATTTGAGAAATCTTAAAGAAAAAGACGTGCTGTTCGGCAAGATTAAAACCTGTGTAGTCTGAGCAGAGGGAGGGAAATTGTCATTAGATTTGATATGCTTTAACTGACTCGGGCATGAAGAAGCTTTGCTGATCAAGCAAGGTTTGAACAGTGTCTTTTAAACAAAATCCTTCTTCATAGATTATGCTCAGTTTTGTACCCAAACATAAAGTAATTTTCTAAAAAAAAAAAAAAATTAAAAAAAAATGTCATGGATTTTTTTTTTTAAAGTGATAAAAGTCTGTTGGGTTAATAAATAAATAAAAATTCATTACTATTCTTTGTTCTTCCTTGGGGCTCACTACTAGCAGACCAGCCATATTTGCACTGTAACAGAAGCAAGAAAACTAGCAAAATTAAGCTCAAATTCAACCATATAACCACAATCATGCATTTGCTAAAGTCAGTGTGACAAAACTAAAGATATGTTATGGCAAAAGTGCAGAAAATTTTTTACTTATATATATATATATAATAATAATAATATCCACACTCACACAGAATGATGCTTTTGCTATTCAGAAACAAAAAGATAAGTGTTAGTCCTAGTTATTGAATTTCAGCCTTCATTCTTCTCTAGCAGTTTTGACTATTGTGTTCTGGATGTGTTTGTTATTTGTGAGTAGAATGATTACAATTTAATTCACTTGCCTACAACAATTGACCAAACTCAGTATACTATCCGCTTGCAAGAATATAGTAGTAAAGAGTACTGTGTTCTCAAAATACATTATTTTAACTGATTTTAAATGATTATCATTACTTCACATGTATGGTTGCTTTTCAGGCACTGTTGTAACTCTCTTCAATTGTTGGTGATGGTTGTTAAATCTGTCTCAAAGGTTTTAAATATGTACTTGAATTAAGATTTCCTGGAGAAAGTTCAAATGAAAGTTTGGGGAAAGTTTTAAGTTCAAATGAAAGAAGAAAATTTGTCTGGTGGCTAAATAGTATGATTTTTTTTTTTTTTTTTTTTTTTTAAGTAACCTGTCCCTTCAAGCTGTAAACAATCATCTGTCTCCCTAGACTTCATTTCTTTATTTGCAAATTGATGTGATTTTCTCGGAAAGATAGTGGGGATTTTTTTCCCATAACTTTTCAGAGTTCTGAATTCACAGTAGTCCTCATGCTAGATTGGTTGCCACACAAGATAAGAGAACCCAATCAACCTTGGCATTTAACCCATAGCCAGGGAAAAAGAGATGGATTTATGCCCTTTTCCAAGGTATTATTAGTGTGACAATGAATGCAACAGACTAGGCAGAAATTTGAATTCAGCTCACTTATTCTATTTTGCACATCACTACCCATTATGCTACCTGCACATCCATTATTAATGCACTAAGTTTTTAAAAAATTAAATAGTTTGAGATAAAACTAAACATTTTATTTCTAAGCTTTTCATGTTTCATCTCTTACATCATCATGTTCATGTGCTTGTAAAATTTATTCGCAATCAGAATTATAAATATTAGAAAGCTTTGAGAAACCAGCATGTATGTCATCCTCTATTAAATCATAAACTATCATAGACTTGATATATGCTGTAGAGGTGTTTTTCCTCTATTGATGTAGGTTTGTATCTGACAAATTATGATAGTCTTGTATGTCTACTATAAAAACTGATAAAAAATTTATCAATGCTTGACTATTACAATAATTCTAAACTATTTAACAATTTTTTTCAAAATTGTTCAGTTGTGCATGAGAAATTATTTAACAAATTACTTATGCATACTTTCTAACAGATTTCATTGATTGCGATCATGTTTTGTTGCTGTTTTACACTTAATTTTTGCTGTTAACTTTAATTTTAGATTTTATAGTGTGGTGGGGGGAACTGAAAAGTTCTGTCAGACTAAGGGATTTAAAAAAAAAAATCCTGTTTGTTCAGTTGGTTAAATTTTTGGGAAGTGTGCCAGGCTTCGAACTTCTTGTATTCAGTACTCATTTGCTTTTCTATATCAGATGACATCAATGTGGAAATGTTGGAGCATGTATGTTTAAGAAATTTATTGATTTTTATAATGTGTATTTATTTTCAGATTGTATAGCATTACAGAATTGACAAAACTGATTGACATTTTTGAAGTGGTGTTTATAAAATTATTTGAAGTAATTTCTCTGTATATGTACACATATGCTAGCAAGTTTATCCACTGTTGTATAGGTGAACAAATTTTTTTCTAAAAGTAGCTTGATTTTTCTATTAACTAATAGGTGGAATAAGATATGGAAAGGAAAGAAAGTTCCTTGTTGGAGTTTGATTATAACTTTGCCCAAAATACCTTATGGTTTCTTGACCTGAAATGTATGTTCTTTTGGTTTAATGAAAAAGTAATATGTTCAAGTAAATCGGATATTGACAGTATCATGCAAAATGACTTTGTAGTATCAGCAATTTCATGAAATCTTTGAAAAATTTAAATTTTTCTCCCTTTTCAAAATACCCGCGTCCTGGGTATGACGTTAAACTGCATCCAACAGCAAGGCCTCTGATCAGGAGGTTTTGAGGAGCGTGGAACCACCTCTTAATTGCTGGTGTTCCCAGGTCCACCTTGACCCGGGGTGGTAGCACCTGTTAGGGTCCCAGCTATGGGTAAATAGTGAACTAGATTTTTTTTCAGCTCTCACCCACGTCTTGGGTATGGCGATAAACTACATCCGCGTCCTGGGTATGATGATAAACTACATCCAACAGCAAGACCTCAGATAATGTTTTTCGGAAAAGTAATGTTGCCAGCCATATGTTTTTGAAACCATAATGTTGCCAGCCATACGTTTTTGAAACAATGTTGCCAGCTATACATTTTTTTTTTTTTTTTTTTTTTTTTTTGAAAAAATAATGTTGCCAGCTGTACGTTTTTAGTTTTTTCAGCTCTCACCTACGTCCTGGGTATGACAATAAACTGCATCCGCGTCTCGGGTATGGCGATTAAACTACATCCGCATCCCGGGTATGGCGATAAACTACATCCAACAGCAAGACCTCAGATAAAGGTTTTCGGAACAATAATGTTGCCAGCTATACGTTTTTGAAATAATGTTGCCAGTTATACGTTTTTTGTAAAAAAAAAAAAAATAATGTTGCCAGCTATACATTTTTGAAACAATGTTGCCAGCTATGTTTTTGTGAAAAAAAAAAAAAATAATGTTGCCAGCTGTACGTTTTTGAAACAATGGTGTTGCCAGCTATGCGCTTTTGACTTTTAAAGTCACTTAAAATCATTTTCGGCATAAAATGACCACTAAGGTTGAGATGCCGTTAAACAAAACAATCAATCAATCAAAATACCCAATAAGAATATACTCAAATGAAATGGTTTGAAAAATATTTGTTAAAAACAGGTTCCTGAGCATTTCATATGAGAGACTTTTTATACCTTTTCCAAGATTTTGTCTGCAGAAATCTGTGATCCCCCCAACACCACAACCAAATAAATTATTATATATGTAAAGAAAGCCAAAGACTCCATTGACTGATTCTTAGATATAAAAGGATGAGGATACTTGTCTAAATAATTAATGGAAGAAATATTTAATCGGAATTCTGTTGATATATATTTTCTGACTTGAAGAGGCAAGAAATGTTCCTCACACTAACAGTAGCATGATATGTATCTTGAAGCAGACCATTGACATTGGTTCCGATACTTAAAATAAATTGTCTGATTGAGAGTAATCCTAAGTTTTAAAACTCATTTGGGAGGTTGAGTTAAATTCAAACTGGATTAAAAATTTTCAATGTTAGCAAGTGAATCATTCAGGGCAATACAAGAGTTTAATCCTCACATGGTGCTTCATTATTACAGATCTGTGCCAAGTCAAGCTAAATAAATATCTACAAATATATATGCTGTTTCTTGATGATGTTTTAATGAGATTACATCATGTTCAGATCAAATAACTCTTGAGATTAAGTATGAGGACTTAATTTTTTCATATCACCATGAGATTTAACAAATGGATTTTAACAACTTTATTAAAATAAATTCTAATCTCTCTTCAAATAATTTTTTAAGCCCCAAAATATTTGTACATGAACTATGTAAAACAGAATTTTAATTGCTAATATAAATCTTATAAATGTAGTCTTTATCACTTTTCACCATTACATTCATTGATTTACAACACACACACACATACACACGTGTGTGTTTATTATAATTACTTTCCATTTTAAAGGTGCGATATTAGTTTTTTTTTTTTTTTTTTTTGTTCTTTGTTTTTTTTACAAATAATGTTCCTTATAAATACAACTCAGTGATTACCTCTTCCTTAAGAATTTATACAGATTGGATTTGAAGTCCACAGGATAGGTTGTTTTTATCATTGTTATTAAATAAACTTGGCTATCTTTTTTTCTTTCTACCCACGGCTTCTGTTTTTCTAAAGACCATGGTCATACATTGAAACTAGTGAAAGAGGATTTTTTTCTTTTTTTTTTTTTTTAATCAGGCAACTGATAAGAAATAAAAAAAAAAAAAAAAAAAAGTGCCTACTTCCAGTTTAAATTTTTTTTGTTTTGATTATAGGAATAGGCATCGGGGAGAATCCATTCGGATACCCTACCCTTGAGTTTAAAGTTGTTTGAAGATTCACTAAAAGGTTTCTTTCTGATAACTTTTCATCCTTTTCAATTTTTTATTAATGCTTCTCACTCATTTCTGATTGGTAATCCTCTTAAAAAAAAACAAAAAAAAAACTTGATCTTCAGAAACAACTGCTTTGTCAATCAGAATGAAAGTTTTAAATAAAATATATGACTAGCTAAAACTAGTTGCACACACATTTTGTGCATTTAAATATTTGATTTGGTATATAATGTCTGTATTCGGTTGAGGAAGTCATTTTATACTATGTGTGTATATATATTGAGATTGATCCTTTAGTAATGCATGCCTTGTTAATGACCACAGACAAGGAATGTTTTAAAATTTTTTTTTTTTTTTTTTTTTTAATTAATATCCTTTGTTTGTATATACAAGAGGAAGCATGTCTGAATACATTTGGTGTATTTATTGTCCAGATTTCTTTTGATCTCAGTTCTGGCTATATTCTTGATCATTTGATTTGAGATGTTTAAATGTAAAGAAAAAATTTATAAATTTTTGGAAAATTCTTTATAAGCTGGATGTCTATCAGTTGTGAAATACAGCCAAAATTACAATCTTTAATTTGGGACTTTTTTTAAGAGCCTAAAAAATATAACACCTTTTTAATTTAATTTTTTAAAAATTAATGCTGTATAGTATGAAGTATTTGTCCAATACTAGTAGAAATACCAAAGTCTAAAAATCTCAGTTCATTAATGAGCACCAATGACTAGACAAATAGTAAGTCAATCTGCAGGATTGGGTGTTTTTTTTTCCCATGTTGGTGGTAATAATAGTGCAACATGGTTATAACAACCATGTGTAATCTTTGTATAAAAACAATGCTCAATGTCAAAAATACAGAATGACAATATCATTAAAAACAAAGATGCCAAAGAGCACTAATGGTACAACTGCCAGTTTCATGCTTGACCTTTGTCAGGTTGTATGTACCCCCACTCGGGTTGGTTCTTTTTTTATAATGTACAAGCATGCAATTTTTAACTACTAATATAGTTTACTAGACAACTGTGCAAGTTAGAGGTGAATCTAACATGTTCTACATTGATGTTACTGAAGAACCATTGAAACAAAGATACTATAACCATAAAACTTATATTATGAGAAGTTAATGTCAGGAGGCATGGTGGAGTAATGGATAGTGGCTCGGATTGGGGAATCGGAGAGCCAAGTTAGAATTCCATTTAAATCCATTACATTCGCTTACGTGATAATACCCTTGGGAAAGGTATGAATTCTCTTTTCCCCCAGCTCTGGGTAAATAGCAGGACAGACCGGGTTCTATAGCCTTGGATGGCAACTGGTCTACTGTAGAAAGAAATGGCAACCTACTGCAGGAAAAAATCTGCCTCATCAGTCATATATCGAAAGATATGTGATCGCTTAAGCATGTATCATGCATGGCACATAAACTGACTGACTGAATGTGTCAGTATTACAACACTTCCTATGAATTTATGGGAATTGAAAGATTAAACGCAGAGAAACACCAGAGGTGAAATGGAAGATTTTAAGCAAAGCATATACATACAAAGCAGGATCTATAAACTGGACTATGCCTGGAAGAAAGTTATGCATTTTAGAATTTCATCAGTAAGACAGGCTATTGAAAAGTTTAACTTACTTTCTGAATGTAGGCATGAGAACAAGCACCTGTTATGCTACCGATCACCTAATTAAGTATACATGGACTCTTCTAAGCTTGGATGTTAAAAAGAACCAACTTGGGATTTTGCACTATTCTTCTTGTATGTATGTGCACACACATGCACAGTGATTTGTCTTGAAACAAATTTGACACAAACAATAGACATGTTACATGTAAGGTTCAATGCAACTTCCATTTATTTAAATGCATTTATTCAACTGACAAGCTACTGTTTTCTGTATGCTCAAAAAAAAAAATTCAATGTCAGTAGTGGTAACTTTTTCTCTTAATTTGGTTTTCAGTTCTTGTATGGTAGCTGATTTTATAACATACACCCTGCAAAAAGAAATCTGAAACTAAGAGTTCTCATGCTGATGTTTGGGGAATTTATTTCAGACACTTTTTTTTTTCTCTAGAGGTGGTGGCAAATCAAGCATTACATTTAGGATGTGTGTATGTCAGTGATATTTTCTAAAAGATGTTGGAATAAGAAAATAAAAATGTTATGACTTAAATAGAAATGAATAAGATTCATTTATTTAACATTTTTTAACCCTGTAGATTTCAGAGCCATGTCCTCACCACACTCACATGCAGCTGCTGTGGTTTCTGTAGAAAGTAGGTTTTTAATTCAGTTTTCCTTCTAGACTGGTTGCCAATAAAGGTTAGAAAGTTTAGTCTGTTCTGCTGCTAACACCTGCTCTGGTATTGTGAGAAGAAATATTGATACTTTTCAAGGGTATTTCTGAGAAAGTGAATGCAACCGACTAGGCTAAAATTTGAACTAGACTTACCAATCCCATTTTCTGCATCAATAACCACTATGCTTTGCACACGTCCATGAATAAGTAATAGTAATATATCTTTAAACATAATTCAATTGAATTCTTGATTTATGAAAGAAGACATGATCAATAACTTTGCTGTTAAAATCTGGCTTTCACAAAATTAGAACTTGCAACTGATTGTTGGTTGCAATACATGTGGCCTAACTTTAGTCTCTCCCCAAATTTACTGTAAATTTATTTATCTGGAAGTGTCATTTTATCATGGAATTTTTGTGCATTAGAGGTACAGATTTTCAAAGGTAAATATCTAAATAAAAAAAAAATAAAAAAATAAATAAATATATGTACACACATGCTCACATTCATTTGACAAATGATCTCAGAAGTAATTTCATTGCTATTGCTGGTCTGCTAATGAAGCCAATACTGAATAGTCATTGTGGCTACTGTGGAAGGTTTGATATGGATGATAAGCATGAGTTTTATGACTCTACATTGTTCGGACTATTGTCCTCATCTTTGTCGCCATATTTATTACAACGTTTCAGCCTTCAGGTAGTTGGAATGTTGAACTGAACCCTTTATTTCACTCACTGGGGTAGACTGTTCTAGTTCCATGTTTTAATGGATGTCAGTTATGAGTTATCTCCTGTTAATTTTCCCTCTGAAAGTTCTCTACTGCCTTAACCAGGTATTGAACTCACACTCTTTGGGTCCTGTCTAACCAATGCCTTTATCCACTGTGCCATGTCATTGAGGATATCTGTGTATGAATTTCTGGGTATTATAAACCTAATGTCTTCAGCATCATTTTTTTTATTGCAATTTTTGTTGTTATCGCTTTTCTCTGGCACTCCTTATTACTGGTTCCCATATTCTATTCATTTCTATGCTTGGTCAGCTCAGGAGATTTTTGTGTCCTAGCATATGTGCTGATTCCTCAAGTTTATGAATTTTCCAATGGTGTTCTTTTATGACTCTCCTGAATATTTTTCTTTCAAAATGAAAAGTAGGCCTGGAAGACTATTGTCATATTTTCTTGCCATCAACATGTTACCCACTGATGATAATCAATGTTACAGATAAAGAACTTCTTTAATAATGTCTCATTTTCCATGACACTCCGGTCTTGCTGATCTTTAAACTGTCCCCCCAGACATTAAAAGAATGTCTTCTATCTTTGATATGTGGCCTCCCTAGCATAGGTATACTTTGTGATGTATAGCTTCTGCTAGATATGCAAGCATGGAAATAATTTCTTCTATAGTTTTTTTTTTTTTTTTTTTTTTTTTTTTAAACTTTATATATTTATCATTCGTATAGCCTAATCTCTCAGTAATGAGATATTCCATTGTTATCAAGTCTTTGCTCAAAACCAATAAGTGAATATGGCTTAGTTACCATAATAGTATACCTCACTAAGTGGCAAATATGTAGCTTTTTATTTTTTGTTTTATGTTAGCTTTCTTTGAATATTCTTATATATATTTTTAAAAGCAGAATTGTTTCTTGCATACAACAATAAAATGTATTATAAAGATCTTTGATTATTCTTGCAAAAAAATATAATCAATGAAATCGTAAAATTACTTATGCTACAAGTGAACTAGTATATAGATGCGTATAGAAGTTTGTTTGTATTATATACACACACATACCAGTTTTTAATTCCTATCTACTATGAATATCATGCTTCTTTTTCTTATCAAAAACAGACTTTGTTGTGACCAGCTTTACTTTCTACAAATTAGGAGATTAAAATACTCTCTCTGCCTTTCAGTGATTATAAAAACAAAATTTCAGCAATGTTGGAATATCCTTGTCAAAATCTTGGTTTAGCCAAAAGCAAGTTTTGTTTTCTTTTCAAAACCAGAACATTGCAAAATACCAAATTAGAACTAAATACATTGTCATATTTTATTATGCAAGTCAATGTCTTCATTATTTTGTTTTAACCAACTGATAATGATAAAATTTTCAGAGTATGTTTACATGAGCATTATATAATGTAAATTTCAGATTATAACATCTATTTTTATTTAAAATATTGATCATAATTTGTTTTGGGTGTATCTGATTTTATTATGCAAATAAATTATATGGGATATAATTTTCTTTTACAAATAAATCCAAAAGATCTAGGTCATTGAAAAAATGTTTGATTGACACAATATCCCATACACATGGATTGTTATTTCATATGGTAATAAGCTCCTGGCACTCAACAACTTTTATCAGTGTCTCATTGATTTTAATTTTTCTACTGTTTTGACTTCATGACATGCAGCAGATTTAATTTCTTCCTTGAAATCTTCTTTGCTTGAATATTATATTCATTCTTATATATCTCTTTTAATGGTGTACCACAGATTTTCTATTAGGTTACTAGCTATTCCATTAATTTGGTATCTCTTAAACCATTTTTGGAAAGGTGGGTAATAGTCAGCTTTGCAGAATATGAAGGTACATTGTATTGCATGAATCTTAATCTTTTTGATTGTGACCTGGACTTCTTCACCCAACATATTTCTCTTTGTAATGGTTACTTAAATTTGGTAGTTTAGTTGCTTCTTTATATTTGGCATTTTTTCCCTCCTATTTACATTTGCAATACCAGTTCATCAATTCACTTTTCTTGCTCATTACCTTTTCTCTGGTCTCTTTGTGACATTCTGAAAGATTTTGGGTTTTTTCTTGCCAATGTTTTTGTGTTCTTTGGAATCTGTTCAATTTTCCCACAATTTCCAGCATTGTTTACCAATCACTTTACAATGTCTTATTTCTCTTTTGAGGTTGTATCTTTCTGCTTAATCCATGACAATGTTTATATATCTGAAATTTTAAAAATATCAATAACTACATTATTCTATATAGTTTGATATGAACAATCATAGATACATAATAAAATTTAACACCAAAGTTATTGTAAATATATATTATATAAATGTATACTGATTTTTACCAATATTGGTTGGTTAATACCAATTTTATTGTGAAAACATTGACTAAAGAAAATCTGACTTCAGTTACTCAAAGAATTGTAAGGAAGAAGTGGTATATTTTTCTCGGGAAATTTTTTTTATACAGTCATCCTTTTGAGATACACAAGTGTTTAAGATTTAGATATTTATTTTAAATCTCTACTCTTGTGCATTTTTTAAAAACTAGCAATCACCAATTGTTTTTATGTTACATAAAAAGAAACAGTGGCTAGCAGACTTGGCAGTCTGCTGCTTTGACTATTGCCATATAAACAGTATAGAGTATTAAGATTTCAATTTCATACACTATTTACAATGTTCAGACTATCATCCTCATCTTTGTTGCCATATTTATCACATCGTTTCAGCCATTGTACGCTCCGGCCTTCTTCAGGTGGTTGGAATGTTGAACTGAACCCTTTATTTCGCTCACTGGGGTAGACTGTTCTAGTTCCATGTGCCATGTCTAATGGATGTCAGTTATCGCCTGTTAATTCCCCTCTCCAAGTTATCCACTGCTTTAACTTGCACTGTTTGGGTCCTGTCACTAACTAATGTCTTTATCCACTGTGTCCTTGAGGATATCTCTATATGAATTTCTGGGACTTATAAACCTAATGTCCCAGAAATTCATACACAGATGTCCTCAAGGACACATGACACAGTGGATAAAGGCGTTAGTTAGATCCAGTGACAGGACCCAAAGAGTGTGACTTCATTATCTGGTTAAGGCGGTGGAGAACTTGGATATTTGTTTGTGTGATTACATGCAGAATTTCTGAAGTATGGATGTAAGACCCGATAA
The DNA here is from genome assembly GCA_903632075.3 of Acanthosepion pharaonis. Taxonomy (NCBI): domain Eukaryota; kingdom Metazoa; phylum Mollusca; class Cephalopoda; order Sepiida; family Sepiidae; genus Acanthosepion; species Acanthosepion pharaonis. Next base: position 255,521 of record CAHIKZ030000191.1, on the reverse strand, counting down.
ATCTCTATAAAAGGTTATGTATTTTAAGGGTTGTCCCCCCTTATAAAGTTTATCATCTGCTCCATCATACTTAACTACAAACATCTTTGGATATCAATCTGCTGTCAATAAATCTATTAACACAACAGAAAACCAACACTTCTTAGTTAAAATATGTTTGTATACAACAATTTATGCTATAAGTAATATGTTTCAAATCAGATTAATTTAACTTTAAATTTGCTAATTTTCCTCAAATAATATTCCAGAAATATTTTATTTTTGCAAGATTTTTAAAACAAATTAACTTTTGTTTATAAATATGTCAAAAGTCAAAAATGTTTTTTTTTTTTTTTTTTTATCAATATAATTTCTGTTCGAAATGTGTCAGTGTATTTTGCTTACTGGATTTAATTTAAAGTTAAAATGAAAGCTTCAAAGACTTTCATTTTTAAAATTTATTTTAGACATTATATATACTGAATTAGTCAAGGTACCTAAATTACTATGTAAACAAAAATAAATCTTCCTTTCAATAACTGAGACTTAATAAAGTAAATATTCTTTTTATGAAACTTAAATTTGTTTCTACAAAATACATATTTCTTAAAATTTTATAGCTTTTGTTTACTTAAAAAAAATAAAAAAATAAGCAAGTTTTATTTGAAGCTTCCTGAAAAAAGCTTTTTCATGCAAAGGTTTGTATTAAAAAACCTAAAATTCAATTTCCATCAAAAATAGAATTTAATTTTACTAATATTTTTCTTTGGTATAATTGAACTTTCCTGTGTTAAATTATTATGGCTTTTAAAATATTTTGAACTTTTTTCTAATTTATTTCTCTTCAGAGCCAAATGAAATGCAAGTTTTATAAGAAGTGTATAAAAATGTTAAAAACTAGTATTTTTATCCCATTTTTATCTGGCTTGATTAAGCTATAGTTTTTTTTTCCACTTTTAATGATTTGTTTTAATATTTTTAAAATAAAACTAGTAAAATTTCATCTTCTAATATTCTAATAACTGAAAAAAATTGATCCCATGCAAAAAATACACATTTACAGTTGTTCTCATCCTTAGGAAGATTTTAATCATTTTTAATGCTTCGTAACAGTTGAATATCATACCTTGTAAAATGATCAAGTTGGATTTCAGTGTTATTTAGCTTTCAACTTCCTAGTATTTTTAAAAAATTATTGTAATGTTTGCTAAAATTGCTTATATCTCTTTAAAAAAATTCAAGGGATGTTTTTACTGCGTTGTTGCACTGTTTTCTTTTAACAAAAATAAAACACTTTTTGATTCTTTTTAGAAATTATTAAATCTTTTAGTTGAGAAATTCATTTTAGACTAAAACTTATTAGTGATTAGATTCTTTAGATAAGATTGAAGACCTTTTATTATTTAAGTTGTGATAATTCATATTCAATTTTTATAAGCAAATTTAAAATTTGCATTTTTTATTCACGGTTCTGCAGGATTAGGTATTCCTTGTACTTTATCAAAATATATGCATGAGTTAAACAACAATGCATAGGATAATGCCTTTCTGCTTAGAGTATTATTGTTGCAATATTATATATATATAATAATATTAGGGTGTCTCTTATTTTTGAAGTGCATACTGAAATTGAATTGTCATCCTTAAATTTGTTCCATTCATTGAAAAACGCCAAATATACAATTTTAAAGAGATTGCATAATATTTAGAGGGAGCCTTTGCTTGTTAAAACTTACAATATATAAGGTGGACAAAAAAAAATAGACACTTTTTTTATTTTACAATCAATAGCAAACCATTAGTTGAATCTTTACAAATTATACACATTAGAAAACTAGAAACATAATTTTACCTAACAGTGAAAAATTTAAATTTTAACCAATGTTTATTATATTCAGACCCCAATTATGGTAAGTGTATCCAATGCCAAACAAAAAAGTGTAGTTTGGAAGTTTTTTTGTTTTTTTTTTAAGATTTCCGATAACCAAAGAAAAGCAATATATCAACTATAGCTAACTTCAGTAATTTAGCTAAAGAAATTGTTCTCTTTATTGTTTAACCTCTTATCCAATTTTTTCAATAAAAAAGGATATCTAACTTTATTTCATAAGCTTTAGTATTCCTTTTTCTATTAAATGTCTTATTAATAAATGTACTTTGCTCATTAAGTTTCCCAAGCCAACTGTAGGGCCTGAAAAAGAATGAATTTTAATTATAGTAGGTATTGGAATTGGTAAAAATATATGTATCATCCCATCACTGATATTTAGTCTCTTTTTTTTTTTTTTTTTTTTTTTTTTTTTCCATCTTTTACTGAAAATTTTGATATCCTGATGAGCAAAAACCTCATGACCAAGAATGACAGTTATTCTCTCATAGCAACTGCACATATCAGGGTCAGTTATAAAAGCAAGTAATTACTTCATGTTGATGTGTTGAATGCCTCAATTATTGGTAAGTTTGAGTGATTTTGATATAGAGCCAATTGTTGTGGAAGACTAGGTCAGAGCATATCTAAAATGGTACAGTTTGTTGCATGCTCATCTTCAATTTTGGTGAGTACCTTTCACCAATAGTCAAAGGTGGGAAAAATCACCAGAATGAAACTTATTGATGTAAAAAGTGATTAGACTTTCCCACTAAACACAACCCAACATAAGGGCTTCTTCTAGATGAAGGAATGCTTCACAACACATTGTATATTGATCATTGTTGAGTTTGGGACTGTATAGCCTGATGGCAATATCCTGCCTACAGATCTCAGAAGAAACCTTTACAGGATTTGTAGAATCAATGCCTGATCAAGTGAAAGCTTATTAAGCAGGTGGTTATAATGTTTGGATTCATATGAAGTTCATTCAAATGACTAAAAAATACTTGTATAGTTAAACATACGTTCCTTCTTCAATGTATAATGAAAATTTTTAATACATGAAGCTATTGACTGTGTAATTATGAAAATTATTTTAATGCATATTTTTGTATAGCCTTGATATTTCTAAATCTACTGTCATAATCTCACAAAAATAATCTAACATTAATAAAATTACATAAATAAGTAAGGCTTGACATTTATAAGATTGTTGTTGTTCATTGATTTATTCAGGCTAATATATTTTGTTTTTAATTTTCATGAAACCATTTTAACCAGTGTACATGAAGTGAGGGAGAACAAAGGTGTCATGCTAGACATTTAGATTAAATTATATTCATTGGATGTGCAGATAGTGTAATATTTCTGGCCAAGGCTATTTTCTTCACTTAGCAGGAGCACAATACCCTTGGAAAAAACATGAATTAATCTTCTTCCATCTATGGGTTAAATAGTAAGACAAACTAGGCCCTTTAGTCTTGGTAGGACGACCAATATATAAGGAAAACTGAAAAAGAATTGTGTAAGACAAAATTTTTAATGTTTTCCTTTTATCCCCTCCCCATGAGATAAACTAATTTGAAATGTTAATAGCACATTTAATCTTATTTTAAAAGCAGCTGAAGGATTAAGTTCTTACTTATGAGAATTAAAATTTTCAATTATAATATATTTCAATTTCAGTCTGAGCTATATGTAGCTTAGATGTCGGATATAAAATAGTTTTTGCACAATCAAAGATAAAAATATGACCTTCAATAATCTGTTGTCCTTTTAAGATGTTTAAATAAAAATTACTAATTCGTATTCTCTTATTTTGGTAGATTTTATTCAATATTTGAGTAGAATGGCATATATATGATTTAATAAATCTATGTACAAATATCTAAATATTGTCTTTGAAATTCACTTAAAAATACTACACACTTTTGTTCGAACTCAATACTTATGATAGATATACACTGTGAATGAAAGCATATATAACTTATTTCTGAGTATGTGATTTTTATGCAACTCGAGGGTTCATCATATTGGAAATGAACGTATATAACGATATAGTTATTGATTTTTTTTTTTTTCCAGTTATATAAAGAGTGCAATAGCTTTTAAGAAAGCTATAATCTTAAAAGAGAAAACAAATACTGTAAATTTATTGACTGATGTAACACAAGAATAGAAATAATAAAAAATTTGAAGGAAAAACTATCAAAAAGCAAAAAACAAAACTGTCTGCAAATGAGAATTCAGAAAAATTAAGAGTAATAAGAAACTTGTATTGACCTAATAATAAAATATTTGAAGAAACTAGAATTGCAAAATAGAAAAGATACAGAATATCAGTTAAGGACATGAATACAAGCATTCTATCTTCTAAAGGTATATCACAAAGAAACATGTTGGGGAGAAGTACATGGAAATGGATTTCTCAATAGTAAGTTTTAGTAATAAATGTAAAGCTACATGACAGCTGGGTGAGCCATTGGATCCTTCATGGAAATAGCCAACATGATTTAGAAAAGAGCAAGGAGTGGGAATAATGTTTTGGGCTAGTATTGTAAGTAGTAAAATCATAGGTTACTTTAAAGATGATTATGATAAACGCAAAGAATTGTCAATGTCTTCACATTCTGCAATGCTCACTATTGCTCAGCTTGCCAAAAATAGTGTCAAAGATTCCAGATTAATGGAATAACCCCTAGCCTTTCCAGATATTAATCAAATAGAAAAATTGTGGTCCCTCACTGAAAGAGCTACTTATGAGAGAACACTATTCAAGTAAAAAATATCAGAAGCAATAAAAACTGCAGCAAGACAGTAGGTAAATTAACAAAATCAGTTAATGAGACTAATGAAGATTATAAACTGTCAAGGAAGTTATAATTTATCAATTAATAATTAATTCAGGTGTATGGGGATATTATGTTAGTCAAGTATTTTTTTTTTCTATGGTTTATCTTTTGACTTTATTTTTAAATAAATTACATTTACTTAATTTACTTGCAGAATAAAATCTGACATGGTGCATTATTTTCATTATGATAAATCTCTATTTTCTCATGGCAGAAAGAGATAAAGGAATTGATTCTTTTGGAATAGCTATTGTCAACTGATCTTATGTCATTTGTTTTTTTTTTTTTTTTTTCAGTTGTGTTTTCTGTTTTTTTTTACTTAATTTAATCAAATGACTTTATTTTTTTTTTTGAATTGGGTTTAGGCCTCATTCTGTTTTTATGTACATTACTATATGATTGTAGATATTTATAATATCTTTATATTTTAAATGACAAAAGGCAAATATCAGAAAAACACTTTTTATATGCCAACATGCTTGACAAATGGCATTTTCCCTGATCAGCAAAAGATAGATATGTTTATAATTACTTAGCTTTATCTGACACAAAATTACATAAAATTTTTATCTTGTTTTGAATCAAAACCCGAGTTTTGCTGTTTTTCTTGATTCTTCCTGTATATAATTTGCTTATTTCTAACATAACATCAGTTTCCCTGCACTGAGATATTGAGGGTCATGGACAATTAGAAAACTGCCACAGTCTGCTCTGAGGCATGTTGGAAAGTATTGAGTTCTGTTGTCCATTCAACATAAGGACTATTTAAAATCAGAGACTTATCAATGCACATTTCCATCCATGAAGTTATGACAGAATACAAAGGCAATAGCAGCCACCTCCTGAAAGTAAGGCTGTAATAACATAATCATAAAGCTGTAATCCAGTGAGTCAATGAAATCAGATGTGGCTGATCATGTTTGGAGGGAAAAGTGTGATATTCAAACTCTAGAGTGAAGACAGAATTATAGAGAACAATACTGAAAGATAAGGTTATTGAATGAATCACTGAACATTCTAGGCCGTAATAACCTCTTTTGTGGTGGGTCTAACATAGAAATGAACACTATGATCGCTTTTAATAAGGACATTAAGCTTAAGACTCAAAAGCTCCACCGGATAATACAAAAAATCTTACGCTCTGATCTAATAGAAGAGGCAGATAGCAATGTCACAAGAATAAACTGATGTAAGATATCTTTCAGCATTGACAACAGAATAAGAAAAATAGATATCCATGGAGTGAATAAAGGGTTCAATTTCAAATTCCCAGGTCACCGACTACAACAGGCATCTAAAAAAAAAGCCAAAGGGTACAAAAAATGTGACTATAACAATCAAGATTAAGACACTCTTCAGAGTAAATGAGTGTATTGTTATTCACTATTAACTATTTACTAAGCTGTTTAGTCTGGCACAAGGTCATAAAGACTAAATAAGTATTGAAGTCAAAATGGTCTGCAAGATAGGGTCAAATTTAATATAGTAATCTGAAGTACATTTATAAAAAAAAATCAGTTTTTTTTTTGTTTTTTTTTTTAACTGGTAACTTAAATTTCAAATTTGTTGGCCACAAATTACCATCATTGCATAATTTTACATTTGTGTCTGCCTGTGTATTTCAAAACTTGCTCAATGTTCATTATTAGAGATAACATTTCATTTTATAGTGTGGACATAGAAATCAACACTGAATGATGATTGTCAGTTTCCTGCCTCCAGCAATCTTCAAACTACACTGTTTACAGCTACAAATGTTTCTCTGATATTGAGTGCCCTTTCCTCATAAATATAGCAAATTTTGCAATATATTTACTTTTAAAAATCAGACCTTTTTTATTGTTAATATTAGAACACTAAAGATGAGGATGATTTAAATATTTTGATATCAGGGTCAATTTAGGTTATATTTAATAGTTTTAATTATTCTTGTTTTATTGTCTGACCTAAAAAGATTTGTTTTATTAATGTTATTTGTTTAAAGTTGGCACAATTTTGTGCATGCACATTTGTTTTTTATTTTGTTGACTGCACACTATAGTAGGGTCAGTTGGGCACCTTCTGTGATAAAGAGTAGCATGATGCAATTCACTCTGCCAGAAATTTGGAAACAGCATGCTGTACTGTTTGGCATTAGTGCTGGAAGCTTCAATACAAATGTTTCAGAGTGTGTGTCAATCTGATGACCGTGCAGGGGATCCGGAAATTGAAGATATATCCAGTTAACATCATGGTGTTTGGAATGATCACTAGTGATGGTGATGTTATGCCTACATTCATCTTCCCACAGGGACTTGACTCAACATGGAGACCTACATCAAGTGCCTTGAGAGAGTAGTGCTGCCCTGGATCAAGAGGGTGGCTGCTGGAAGACCCTATGTCTGTCAACAGGATACTACACCATGCAACGTAAGCAGGAAAACCCAATCATGGCTGTCAGACAATTTCTGTGGCCACATTACCCCTTACATCTGGCCACCTAACTCCCCAGACTGCAACCCACTTGATTATTATGTGTAAGGTCCAGTTGAGTGAGAGACCAACAAAACTTCTTAGAACCAAAGATGAACTGAAGTCAAGGATTATGGCAGTATTCATCAACTTAAAGGAGACTGTTCAGAAGAGTTGCAGGAGATTCCAAAGTTGTCTGGAGGCTGCGATTGAAGCCAATGGTTATTTTTTTTTTTTTTTTTTTTTTTTTGTTATTGAATAAATTTGTTCTTTACTATTTCAAGATATTGTGTAATTTTGGTAAATATATCTGTTAAAATAAGATGTCAGTATTATTTTCATTTTTGTGTAATTTAGACCAAAGTTTCTCAATGTGGCCCATATGGCCCCTTAGGTGCCATAAAATATTTTCAGGGGCTACAAGGCCAAGTTTGAAAAATGAGGGGGCACAGAAAATTTAGGACCCACAATATATATATATATATATATATATATGGGGTATTTTGTAATTAATAATTATTTAAAATATTATTTCTTAAGTTAAATATTAAATTAATCTAAGCCATTTTGTTAGCATAAATATTTATTGTAATTTTTTCATCTGATCTATACAAATTGGCTGATTTTAGTTTTCAATTTCTTAAAATTTAAAACTCCTAATGTAAAGTTTAAATTGAGGTATGTTTTTACCTACTTGTCTTTCAATTTTGAAAACTAAATGTCCTGAACAAAGATCTCCAAGGAAATGACTCCACCCTGTTTTCCTACAAGGAGGCAATTAATGTGTTTAATGGGAAACTCCGGCTGTTCTGGTTGAACCTTGGAAGATGGGAGTTTGCATAGTTTCCTTCCTTAGCAAATATATCCACTGAGCTGCTTGATGATGACCTAGCAGTGTATGTTGATCATTTGAAGCAGTTGCATAATGATATGAAAACTCACTTCTCTGATCTACTCCAAATGACAGTGCTGCACTGGTTTGTGGATCCCTTCATTGCTGATCCAAGAACTAAAATTGGCATGAGGGGCCATAAAGAACTTGCATTGAATTGAAGGGGGCCATAACCAGAATAAGGTTGAGAAACATTGTATAATTTAATTATATTTGATGACAGTCAGCATAGACAATAAATGCTGATTCTTTTATAATAAACTGAAGTCAGTGAGATATAATTTCTTAATGTTTGTCTAGTCTGTTTTTTGTTTTTTTTTGTTTAAAGTTTTTTAGATATAGTTTTACCATCTTTGATTGTTTCGCTGTTAACCCTTTTATGTGACAATTTGTCTGAGTAAGATGATAAACCATTTTACTTTAGTTAGTGACTTGAAGAAAATAATGTTTTGGTATTGGAAAATTTGCACTGTCTCTCTTTAGCAAAGCAATTTGAAAAGAGGGCAATTTATTTATAGATAAAATTACAAGCTTTAATTTAAAATCATGAAGCTTTTATCTCTGAAAGCATTGAAACACAAATTAAACTAGATAACAGGGCTCCTAATAGATAAAGGTAATTAAGATTTAAGAATTCAGTCAATTTATCTCTTAGTTGTCCCTTGAATTATTTCAGATTGGAATGTGTAATATTTCTCTCTCGATCTCTTTTACATTGTTAAGTAAGCAAATATCACTTTTCAGGAAGAATATTAGCAAATAGCTAATTCCAAGTTAACAGTATGATAAAGTGTACCAGGCAATTACAAAAGGATGCTTCAAGCATCAGGGAATGACTTTGCCTCTTTGCTTTAGTACAATGAGGTACTGCTTGGAGCTGAGCATGTTGAATTTAACTCCCTCAGTCATGAATGGTTAGTTCAGATTGTGAAAGAATTACATTTACTTGCATGCCAACAGAATATGGCTTAAGGCTGTGCTTAAATTTCTCAAGGATTGACCTTCTGCCTCTTAATTCAATGTTAGAGATACTATCTGGAAGAATACCAACCACCCCATTTGGAACTGATTGAATGATTCCTTTTTTATGGCTTTTCAACCCCACCACAGGTTAAAGCCAGAAATAATTTTTTCATTGTAAGAATTTTTTTTTTCTTAATATAATAATGATTTAGTGATACAAGTCTTATTAAGTAACCCATAGCTGGGGGAGGAGAAGAGGTGGATTCATAACTTTCCCAAGGTTATTTGTGCTGAAGTGACTATAACAGACCCAACTGGAATTGGAACTCAGTTCTCTGATTAACAATCTCAGCCATTATCCATTACAAAACCCACACATCAAGGTACTGATCAGGCTTTACATTGCTTAATTTTGGTGATCATACAGGACTTGGAACTGATAATATTGAACTTTTAATCAAATTCTAATGGTTACAGCAGATTGCAAAAGGGTTGACAAACAAATATCTAGGCTATTGATTCTTGGAAAAAGTCTATTTATAGAGAAGGGTCTATAATACAATTTTAACAATGTACATGTATGATATAGTAGCGGAAATTTCTCAAACTCTTATGTGCTATAATTATATCATTCAATGAAAATGTGCACATCCAACTTATAAGATTTGATAGATTTCTAGTCACAATAAATAGACCAGCAAAATTCTGCTATCTTGCAGCCATGTTCACTTTTTTCTTCTCCCTATTTTTTAATTGAGGGTTGCCTTCTCCTTAGTTGAGAGAGAAATGAGAGATATTGGTTTTAAAGGAAGGCAAATGTCTTAATTTTTTGTTTGCACACACATTCATATATATATATATATATATATATATATATATATATATATATATTTATTTTTTTTTCTGTGCTCATCAGAATCTCTCATAAATCCTGTTCTGTCATCCATTTACTCAAGCTTGCTAGGTAGGGTATGCATTGTTTTCTTCTGTCCTTCTTGCATTTTATTTGGGGTTGTAGAATATGCTGATTGTACTGCTGTAGAGGGGTAAGACACCCCACTCTTAACCAATGAGGCTTCCTGTTTACCATCGGTGGTGACCCATAATACCTAAGGGTGGTAACCTGGAGGCTGAGCAGACCATGACCTGGATGTATAAGTGGTCATGTAACAGGCAACACTTCTCTTTGGTCCTTAGGCTTGACAGGCAGTTGGAAAGGCCCAATCCAATCAATCAGTTGGTCATGTCAAGCCCTAACAAGTATAATTAAGCTTGAAATTATTTTACAAATTGATCACATAATGATCTAACACTCAACCCTTTAATATTTTAAAAGTGCTAGAAGGTAGAGGCTGAGGATCAATTGAGTTGAAGAGAAACAAAATTTGACTACTGTTTCCTATTAAGGCATCAATTTTTTGGGGTGGCACTGAAGCTCAAAATTAACAAGGACTCTGTCCTCTCTCAATAAGAATACACTGGTAAATGTGTTCCTATCTTGATCATGAATGGGTTTTAACACCCTTGGTAAATTCCCAGTATTAATTGGACTCAGTAATGAGTGGTGGAGCACAGGATGAATGAAAATAAGCAACAAACAAATAACATTGTAAATTTAAGTGAAAAAACTCAAAACTATAGTATGGAATTTCCCTAGATTTATAAATCATTTTGCCTTTGGCCAATCTGTCCCCATTCTTGATTGAAAAAGTAATTACCAGAAGGATAAATCCTTGAATAGTGGGGAAAAAAAAAAAAAGAAAAAAAAAAACAACAATGAAAAGTGGCAATTTACTTGTAAACATGAAAAATAAGAAACATGGATAACATATTAAAAATGAAGTCTTTCCCCAATTTAAAATCTAAAGCTTACTTGCACAAAAGACTTAACACCTCAAAGTGAATTCCTAGAAATAGAGCTATCCTGGCTACACCAGAGGAAATAAATGCAGCCTTAGGGAAGCACGAGATCACCAACTATAGAAGGATAAGCATAAAAAGGGGTGACCAACAAATTCAAATATACATATATCTTAACATTTAAATAATTTCTCAATCTCAAAAGAAATAAAATTGGATTTACAATTAGATTTATGATTAGATGGTTGAGCAATGCATCACAAGGCAAGCTGCAGAGGACACCTGTTGTGTAGTAAAAAAGATGCAGATCATATGGAGGAAGAATGTACTCATAATATTTAATAGTCTTTTCAGAAATATATATATATATATATATATATATATATATATATATATATATATATATATATATATATATATATATATATATATATATATATATAATATATAGTACAGAAGAGATATATCTTTCACAAAAGCAAGAAAAATAGTGGATTTATATATGAAAGGCCTTCCCAAAACAAATCCAATTAAGAGCAATAACAACAGCAAAACAGACAAAATATAAAGCACTCATGATATATTTGGTGCACCTATGACCAAATGACTGACCAAAATTCTAAGAACTCTTAAAAAGAACATACACAGCTGAAAGCTGCCAAACAGAAATACTAAATAAATCTGAAGAACTCATTACAAATCCACATACTATAGCTCAAATACCAGCCATACAAAACTCAAAATCACCACATACAAGAAAAGTATACAAAATCCTCAAAGATCACCAATCTGGCCATGAACACTCAAAATAAGTAACTGTGGAAAGTCTCAACCAATAAAATAATAAAAAAAAAAATCTGTCACTCTCAAAAAAAAAAAAAAAAAAAAAAAAAAATTACAAATTTGACATCCAAGAGAGAATGATACACCATCAAAAAAAACTCCAAACAAAAATCAAAACATTAAAAAAAAAAAAAAAAAAAGTATAAAAATACATTTTTATAGTAAAATCACTAGGAATACATTTTTATAGCAAAATTGAAGACTTGGCATACATTGTCAAAAATTTTAAAAACAAATCAGTTTGCTATGATTAATCTCATTTCTTGTAAGGAGGAGCAAGTTTTTACTCCTTATTTGATTTTGTAAGATTATTTGGTAATTCTCTTGAATTAATTATAAAATTTGATTTTTCATATTTAGATTTTGGCATTAAATAGGGGTTGATATGCTGCTAAACAACCTACCAACCACTTGCCTTAAATCTACCTTGTGATTTTCAAATTTTTCAAGCTCTCTTTCCTCATTATGTTCCCAAGAAATTTCAACTACTTCTTTCTCATAAATATAAGTGTTCTTTTTGTTTCCATTTTCTCTAAAATTTTGTCATTACTTACATGTTAGGTCCATGACATTCTCAGAATCCTTCTGTAGAACCACATTTCTATTGCTTCAAGTTTCTTCATCTGTGATAAGATTGTCCAGCATTCACTGCTAAATAAGAAAATTTATGTAACAGTTCAGTACTCTTTTTATTTGTTTCTAATAAAAAAATTTTTTCCTTAATACTTTGCTTAGCTTTTGAAAGGCATCTTTTGCTATCCCTTTGGATTTCACTGTTGTGCTTTCTATCCTCTGTTAAAACACTTCACAGATATTTAAATTGTTAGATTTAGTTATCTCTGATATTTAATTTACATGTTGGGCTGTTCCTTTTGTTAATCATGCATTCTGACTTCATACACTTGATGTTCAGTCCTTTCTTCTCCCTTTCCTTTACTACATTCTGTAGAAGTTCTTGTAGTTTTTATATTTCTATCCACATTGTGTCATCTACATATGTTAAGATTGTTACCACCAATAATGAATCTTGGTAGGACTTCTAATTCTCTCAAATTCGTCTCACTATATAGGTTAAATAAATTTAGTGAGAACATACATCCTTGTCTTACACCCCTGTTTATTTTTCTATATTTTCTATCTGCCAGTATAGATTCTGGATTATTCTAATATCATTCCCAAATATGTCTTTGTTACCTTGAAGTTCCTAAGATAAGGGGGGAAAAAAAAATTCAACAATATGTTGTCTTTGCTGTATATGGGTAAAGACTTGAATTACAGCTGGTTATCATAACAATGGAATAATTCCAGGTTTCTGTGATAAGGTACAATCTACTTCTATGGATTGAATAATGGGTTTAGTTCAAAATTCCTGGGATACCAACTATAACAGGAAAGTGAAGTACAAAGGGAACAACAGCCAAAATGTGACTATAAGATGAGAATATTAGTTTAAACAAATTAGTGTATAAGATGAGAATTGTCAAATAAGAAATTAGTGTATGAGATAAGAATACATTTTTAAATAATTAAATTTTTATTTTGTGTTCATTAAAGCATTACCAATATGTATTTCATATGCGTGTGTATTCTCACACACACACACACACACACACACACATTTATAGAGAAACCGTCTCTACTCAAATAACATTTAAAGTAATATGTGTGTGAGTGTAATATACAATATATTCATTTCATATTTGTTGAATTTACTTTGATAAAACTTTGGCAGGAGATAGTATTTGGAATCACTATTTGCTGAGAATTAATGAGCATTTCAAATTTCTTATTTTTTCCATTTATCCAGCATTAACCATCTTCCCTCTAAATATTTGTAATGTTTATTAAATAAATATAAAAAATGAATTTCATTCCACAAATCTAGGAGATCAATCAATACTATAAGCATTGGTTTGTGAATTTGATGATCCCATAATTGAATTCAATCCATGAGCTGGGTAGTGTACATTTTGACTCGGTGAAAACAGGTTGAGCAAAAACTAAATAAGAATTAGACATGATATCCCAAGACATAGGCAGTAGATTAAAGAGTTCAGTTTGAAATTCCCTGTTGGTTACCTGGTTGATATATGCCTGATAAAGCCTGATAAAGTGCATAATGGCTGAAACGTGATAACAACAACAAAGATGAGAACAATAGAAATTCAGACAGAAATTATTACTTTAACAACTTCCTTATGAATAAATATATATAAAACTTTGTAGTATGTGAGTTACCAAAATTTTAATTGAATATATGTAACTGCACCTTTTTCTATTTTTTGCATTGTTTTTAGACTCCGAGTTAAGGTAAGTTTGACTTTATACTAATTGTCAAGTAATTGTTAAGTTATAGACTTTGACCTGATTTAATCAAAATGCTTGAAATGTTTTTATGCAAACAATTGTTTAGTGACATACTTTCTCTTTGAATTGAGCTGTGTTATTTCCATAAAAAATTTGGTTTAAACATCCCTCACTTCAACAGGTACATATATGCATAAACACACTCTTCTGAAATTAGAATATATAAATATTCTTGTTTACATAACTAGATTCATCTTATACACACACACACACACACACTTTAAAATCTTATTGAGTTCTGTGTTACTTAATGTTTGACCTTGTCATATCAAGTTACCATTAAAATGTACCACCAAGGGTACACGCATTACTAAAATAATAGACAGTCATTGAAGTAACCGAAGAGTTAAATATATATGCTAGGATGGATGTCATTTAATCTATTGCCTTCCTCTCTGATACTGACTTCTATGTCATGGCCTGGCATGTTGGAAAGATTAGGAATATAGACAAAGAAAGAAACAACACAAAGGCTTTCATAGCAACATATAAGTAAATATTTAATGTAATAAACCCAGCAACAGTTATAACATAAAGATTTGTTTGTGAATATGAATGCTAATTTTGTTTGTTATAAAAAAAAAAAAAAAAAAAGTAATAGGCATGCATCATGAATCCTTTAACCTAGGGTTATACGGACACCATATGTACTGTAACTATAACAGTAGTAATGTGTCTAGATCAATATAGTTGGGTTCAGAATCAGTTTTCCTTCTCCAAGACTGGTTGCCACCTCAAAGCAGTAGAGCCCAGTCAGCCCTGCTATTTAACCCATAGGTAGATTCATGCCTTTTCCAAAGCTATTAATGCTAAGTAAATGAAACAGTATTGACTGGAGTTTGAACTCAGCTTACCGATTTCTCCTTCAGAGTCATTATACTATACACATATCCACATTATGTAACAGTCATTAAATTATTGAACTGTTTAATAAGTATTACATTTTTGGAAGTCTGGTCTTGGATAAGAATAAAATTCAGAGTTCATTCCTTTAGATTTAGGAAACAGTTCATAGTTAGTGTTGAGACAATGAAATCTGACATTGCTGATCATATATGGAGGAAAAAGGATAGTCATTGGAATCAAGTGAAAATACTGGACAAGGAAAAACACTGAAAGGCTATGAGGAGCTCATTAGTAGACAGCATTGAAATAAATATATATGAGCCACTAATAACAAAACATAAAAACCAAACAACTAGCAAGTTTGCAGTAGCTGTAACAAGTTTCAATGAGTGCAGTCAAGCATGACAAACAGCAGCAGCAGTACTTGTTGGCTTGCAGGCAGGTTAGGTTTAAGGCTCCAAGTTATCAACAGAATTTTCTGGGTCAATAGCCTTGTGTGAATTTCTTGACATAATAATTGTGAGTTCAATCCATGTGCTGGGCAGTGGGTACTTTATGAAAACAGGTCAAGAAATAACTGAGCAGAAAAATAAGGGAATAAATATAGTTTGGAAAAAAAAAAAAAATCAAAACTAGATGAGATATCCCTAAACATGAGCAGTGAAATGAGAACCGTCTCTCCTTGTAGATTAAATAAAGGGTTCAAGTTGCAATTTCCTGTAGTTTACCTAGATCGATACACACCTGATGAAGGCCAGAAGGTATAACAGCTGAAATGTGATAACGACTAAGATGAGGACAATAGTTCAAATGTAAATAGTGTAAACTCTTCATTCCAGAAATTCAGACAGAGGTTCATAGTTAGTCGCATAATAGAAAAGACGCTCACTGAGTGTTCAAATAAATAGTATAGTTTAAGAAAGTTGAAAATCTGAATTTAACATTGTTTACTGTTTCAGAGCAGCATGGATTCATGTAGCAACATCATGGGAGCCAAGTAGGATCTGTTTCCATGGATTGAGTCTCTGACTGGTCCTCAAACATACAATAAGTCTTCTGATACTCATCTTTACTATGTCAGTATTTTTAAAGTTTCAAACTTAAAGTTTAAATATTGAATAACTTTTTTGATTGATGCTCACATTCAAGACCCTACTTTTGTATAAAATTTACTTATTTCTGTAAGATAGTTATGAAATGACTACAATATCTTTTCTATATCTAGATATGCGCAATAGATCTTAGATACACTTTTTCAAATTTGCTTTTTATTTTATTTATGTAAGGTTTTTGTAGTTCTCTATTATATTTACATCATATAAATTATATTTTTAAAAAAGACATATATATGAAATAGCAGTAATTCACAAAATGTGTTTGGCAGTAATTGATTTCATTAACATTTCAAGCTATATTCATATCATAACATGATAAATTTTATTTATAGACACAGATGTTATGATTCATCTGCGTGTAACTTGTAGCATGAATCTAAAACAAGTATTTATAGATTTTATTAGATAAGGTCAACTTTAGTGTAAGATCATGGTCCACCCAGTGAGAAACCCTGAGCATTAATGGTTTTAATTCCAGCAAATATTCTTATATACAGTCATATATATGATACATATGTAGAAACATATCCATTTATGAGATAATGATATATTTTTATACATCAAGAACAGTATTGTGGGAAATCTTATGCCAAAGTTGAAGCAGTTTACTTGGCATGCATTTCATCCTTCAGGGATTCATCGAACTTTTACCATTTTATCATACTTCCCCAATATCCATATACATAAGTTTTTTAAAAAAAAGTCTGCA
The DNA here is from genome assembly GCA_903632075.3 of Acanthosepion pharaonis. Taxonomy (NCBI): domain Eukaryota; kingdom Metazoa; phylum Mollusca; class Cephalopoda; order Sepiida; family Sepiidae; genus Acanthosepion; species Acanthosepion pharaonis. The sequence continues at coordinate 238,774 of CAHIKZ030000191.1, read as the reverse complement.
GGCAATAAATTTTAATTTTACACAAGTTTGTTTAATAATCAATGTTTTTTTTTCTGTTTTTTTTTAAATAACACTTCACTTCTGTGTTCATAATTTGTTAAGAAGTAAATGCAATAACCATCCAAAATTATCACACTTTTCCTTTTGTTCATCCAACCATTTACAGAACTGAAGTCTTGTAGTGTTGAAAAGGTCTGCTGCTGTTAGATTAAAAAAAAGGATTATTTAGTTATTTCTAATCAGTCCTTTTTTAATGAGATCTTCTAAGATTTTGTATAATTGATTGAAGATACAGATATTATTGACAAAGATCTGGTATATGGGTGTTCCAAGAGTATAGTATATGTAATAGTTATAGATATGGAGCAGTGCTGGCTGAAAAGTTCTCAGCCTTACCAATAACAATTATATCAAGCCATGAAACATGCATTATATTCCAAGTGTTCATCTCTTAGTAGATTATTTATCAAATTTCCTCCAAGCCTTTCCAAAACTTTCTGCTGTTTGGTCATTGAAATACTAATTTTGGTGATGTAGGTCAGGCCATGAAGTTTTTCACATCTTATAGATGCACACATTCCTCCAAAAGCTCAATCTCAATTTAAGTACTTAAGTGAACAAATACAGGATGTTATGGGTAAATTGTCATCATTTTATATTTTTAATTTTGTGTATGCGTGTTGTATGTTTTTGATTTTGTTGACTGCACAGTATAGTAAGGTCAGTTGAGCATTGTCAGTGAGAAAAAGACCACAAAATGACACAATTCACTCCACCAGAAATTTGGAAATTACATGATGTACTGCTTGGCATTCATGCCAGAAGCTCCAATACGAATATTTAAGAGTGTTTGGGGTGTCAATCTGAGAACAGTGCAGAGAATTTGGAAAGAGTTGGATAATATATCTAGTTAACATCATGTTTGGAGTGATCACAAGTGATGGCAACATTATAGCTCCATTAATCTTCCTACAGGGCCTTGGACTCAACATGGAGGCCTATTTTAAGTGCTTTGAGGAAGCAATGCTGCCCTGTCTCAAGAGGGTGGCTGCTGGAAGAACCTATATCTGACAACAGGACTCTGCACCATGCCACACAAGCAAGAGAACCCAGTGATGGCTGTCAGACAATTTCTGCAACCACATCACTACTTAAATCCCCAGACTGCAAGTCACTTGATTATTATGTGTGGGACACAGTTGAGTGAGACCAAAAAAACTCCTTAGAACATCAAAGATGAACTGAAGGCAAGGATTATGGCAGCATTCACTGACTTAAACATGGTGATCGTTTTTTGTTTTTTTTAATTTTTTAAAAATTTTTTATACAATAAATTTACTCTTTAGTATTTCAAGATATTTTTGTGTAATTTTGGTAAATATATCTGTTAAAATGAGATGTCCATGTTATTTTCATTTTTGTGTAATTTAGACTACAATTTATCCATCGCACCCTGTATATACTAAAAAGTTTCTACCTTTTAACTTTCTACTTTTTAACTCTCTAAAGTTTCTAACTTCTTACCTAAATTTTGTCCATTTATTTCAAGTTTATATACAGCATGCAGTTGGTTCATACTTGAAAATACTTTTTGGAAAAATCACTGAAGTTTTCTTGAATGCACAGACCGATAAACGTAATATACTCTGTTTAAAATAAAAACAGGATATCTATTTCCAAATAATAAAAAATAATGTTTGAAGTAATAAAAAAGTCAGATTAAAAATAGATCTATTAATTCTCTAGAAATTGCTTTGTTTTGAATACAAGATTGAGATGATATGGGCTCTCAATGAAATCTGAACAAAGTATGCATTCTTTAAAAGGGTAGATAGAATCTTACTGGGCTGTGATGCTCTCTCTGGCAGAGTGGTCTAAAACATACTGGATCAAATGGTGGTTTCTCCTATAAAGGAGAACACAGATTTGAAACTTGCCAGAGAGCACATTTTCTTTGTTTTTTTTTTTTTTTTTTTTAGTATACACGCTGATAGACATAATACACACCATTTCAAATATGGCTATCCACTAAAAATAAAATTTCAAGTAATAAAAATACATATGTATGCTTTATACACTTTTGTACATATTAGTAAGCAATTACAGATGATCAATCTTTAGTATATTTTGAAAGGCTTCTCTTGGAATACAGGGCCATGTCCATACCAAGTGACATGTCTACTGTTTTAAAGGACTGTGCTGCTAGTGTGATGCTAAAGTTGAACTGCTTTACAATGTTAAATTGTTCTAACAGCCTATTTATCCATCATGAAGTGGGGTAAGTTTTCATATTTTTCATAAGGGCAATAGTGAAAAGTGAATTCAAACCAGCCCAGCCATAGTTTGAACTCAGTTTGCCAATTCTGTCTGTGCTGTGAACTGTTAGGACACTTGCACTTCCAACCAGACTGGAAATACACCTATAGTGGGTCAGCCAATTTGTATTGGTTATAAATAGAAATAAAAACTGACCCTCTACAATTTTTACAATATCAAATGTAACAAAGACAACAACAAGAGAAATAATCAAGTAGAAGAAAATGTGAATTTGTTCAACAATAAATATTTTTTTATAAACACAACAAATACATAATATATAGTGCAAAAGTTGATAAACACAATAGTTCTTTGGTGTGTGTGTTACTGAAAGAATTTGAGCTACTGTACTGTATGTGTGAAAATGACAAGGTTTAGTTAGCTATATTTGTTTTTATAGGAAAATTAAACAGATGTTTTTTTTTGTGTATTGAATAGAAAAAAGTATTGTTCTTGACTCACTGATTGTTATCGCTCATTAACCAGAGATTCTTGTGGAATGGAATATTTTGTGGGAGTGAGCATTAAGCCTGGAGATGGTTGACAAAGTTTGTTGTTGTATTGAAGATAAAGTTCGTCTCCTTTGTTGTGTTGATTTCCAATGAAGTCAAGTGAATTGGTTTCAATATTTTAAGTGCCTACTGACCAAGTCGCGTCGAAGTTTCGTTTTTATTAGTTCTCTTGGTCACGTGGGGAGGCTCGTAAACATGTTTACATTTTATGGCGTCAACTAGAGGTCAAAATTTGGGTCGGTACCTACGGACGTAGTTGACGCCACCTAATTAATATTTTACAACCAATCAAAATACATCAGTTGTTATATTTGGCTGGGAGCCTCTATGTGTTTAACTTGCACAAAATTTAAGATTTAAAAAAATGTAGGAATCTGATTCTACACACCAAGATAGAAAATTGTACTATCTTGAAATTGGCTTCACTAATTATTGTTTCACAAATTTTTATAAGCCATGGATATGTAACCTTAAATATAATAATGGCTGGTTATTTATTTCCAAGTATGCCTGTCTGCTAGAGGGATCAAGCTAATGCCTGTTGCAGATGCCTGTTCAAGTATATTTACTTTTGTGTGTGTGTGTTTGCTTGTTTTTTGTTTTTTTTTCCTACACCCACAGAGCAAACCTGTTGTTTGTATTGTAACTATGATGAGTCAACCTTAGTTACAGTTTATGGGAGAAAGTGCTGAATCTGGTGTGATCAGTACTTGAAACAGGCAAGTAGGCTCAAACACTCAGTTACAAGGATTTGTGATTTTGTGCTGGCACAACCATTGACAAGCATAGATTTATCTACTCAGTTTCATTGACAGGGCTTGGATCAAACTGTAGCAACAGTGCTATATGCTAGGATCATTTCCCCAGGTCAATATTAAGAAATAACCTGCTTACAAATTGACCATAGTGAGATTTGAACACTGGTTTTATAGTTGGAATTCTAGTGTTATAACCATTCAGCCACATGCTTATAATTTTGTGTACATGCATACACAGAAAAAAAATAACCAAACTCAATAAAAAAAAAAAAAAATACCAAACAAAATCAATAGCAATAACAATTAACAGAATAATACCATCAAATGTAATTGCAGAAATAAGGAAAATTCACTTAAATGTTTAAACAAGCATATCATACTTCTAGTTTGTCTATATGCTGGATACAGACAAATTAGAATTGATATTTACACACATAAATTATACACACGAAGACTGCTTGACTAGTCAAATGCATGTGAAATCTGCTTAACTAATGAAAATCAAACACAAAAATAAAAATACCAAAAACTTCATATCTGATGAAACTCTAATAAAAGTGAAATGAAATTTATAAACGTTTCCTATTTGTTCTTTATCCTATTCTGTCAGATTTTAATCCATATTTGATCTGTACTTGATCCCAATTTACACATGCATGCACACACACACACACACACACAACAAAAATACACTTAACCTTCCATAATTAATACACTAATACTTAAAATACCACCAAACCATTAAAAAATATATATATAATTACTAAATAAGAAAAATAAAATAATGGGTAAGCAAATACACATAAACAAATATTTTGCCATTTAAGCATTATTTAAAACAATAAACAAAATATTTAAACAAAAAATAAATTAAAAAAACAAGACAAACAATATACCTATATTTATCAAATAACTTAAAACTATCAGACCATTCAAAAAATGAATTATCCTAAAAAAAATCCAAAAGATCTGTCTGTGATGCCAGAAATGACATTGTTACATTCTTTCACTCAGAGACAAAAGAAAGAGAAAAAAATAAAAATAAAAAAATATACAAGGAAGGAATAGGGAGTGTATAAGGAAACAAGAAAATGATAAATAGGAGAAATACCTATGACTTTTTTCTCTCTTACTCACATACAAAATCAACCTCAACGTCAATAAATAGTGCATAAATTAATTTTTTAACTTGGTATAGAAATAATGAAAATGAGAAAATCTGCTGTCAATTGCTGATACCGCTAGATGAGTGGTGAAGAATGATTACAAAAAGGTTCGTCTATGAAACTCCAGAGTTGGGGTACTGAATATGACATCAATCAGTTAAGTGACATTTTATATCCTATTTACATAAGGATTTAGTTTACCTAACTGGTTGAACACAAAGGAACTAATTTAGCATTCAATTTACATTGTAATTAATTTAATTTTTTTGAACTTCTAAAACTAATATACCAAAAATATACACCAGATCCCATGAGTGATCACAGAAAACTTTGTGACCACAAATGCAGTTATTCTTAAGTAATCATATACGAACATGTTTTCCCTGAAACTTGAATATTCCATGATAACAGAATAGTATAGTACATTTTTCTAATGAAATCTTATAGAATAAACATAGAAATGAGATTCTTATCCAGCAACTGAATTGTCATTCTATACCAACAGATGTTTCTTCCTTTTACTTGCATTTTACTATTAGGCATGCAAAAGTTTCCAGTCCTCTGTTTTTGAAACTAGACACTGAATATACAATTTTTTACTAGAATTTTCTGTGCACATCTAATATATCTAAAATCTATGAATAACTGTATTTATCACTCTTCTTCTTATGAAAGGAAGTCAGGAGGTTGGATGTCTATCCCTAATATGACTCAGTGCCAAATTTCTAATCAACCTTTATATTTATCAGGTCTGCATCTCATCTTCTGGAACTATGCCAATTTCAAGCCTCACTAACTGGTTTATTACCCTCACAGCCATGCCTAATCACACCCATGTTTAGTTTATAAAAATGTTGCAAAATATTTGGCTATAATATATCTAACAATAGATAAAGCAGATTCCCACATGGATTTTAATTGAGGAGTATTCATTCATAAGATTTGGCATCTGATAAATAATAGCCATCATTATCAGCATTGCTATTTTCTTTATTTGGCACTAAAATCAACACACACTATTTATTGATGTGTAATTTTTTTTTTTCTCTTTAGAGTCACACACACACACACACACACACACATATATATATTGGGCACCTTGAGGTGGTGTAATGGTTAGCAAGCTTGTCTTGCTAGAACAATTACCACTAATTAGTGAGTTTGATTCTCACTGGGTGCCCCCTACTTTCGGCCTTGTGCCACATCTAAGTTACGCTTGGAAAATCACTATATATATATATATATATATATATATATATATATATATAATCATCTATCATTATAATTAAGATTATTTAAAAATTCCTCTTTGAAGTAGAAATTGCAACAGACTGAATAAATAAAAAATACACCTTGCTCTTTAGTATTTCTTTCTAATTTATATTTTATGACTTTAATGTTTTTCCTTTTCTGTTGTCAATTTATTTTTGAGAGATTTAAATTTTTTCTTTACTTTATAAGTTCTTAATTTTTGGAAATACATTCAGATAAATTTCTGAATATTCATTAAATACAGAAAATCTATCATAAAACAATCCTAGATTTGATTAATATTTCAATATTAAAGATATATACATAAAATAGCTAGCCACTCGTGTCCGAGGATATGTCTACTAGATTGGCTAACCAATCCTTATTGCAGACTCTTACTCTGGCACATTTGTGTTTGCTCAACACCCACAGAGCCCACCTGTGGTTTATACTGCAACTATGCTGAGCAGATGTTAGTTACAGTTTCTGAAAGAGTATGTGTTATCTAGCATGATCAACAATTTGAACAAGGCCAGCATGCTTAAGCCCTCGGCCACAATGACTTGTGGTTTTGTGTTAGCACATTTATCGACAGCCCCCAAGAGTTCCGTCTACCCAATTCCACTGACAAGTTTTGGGTCGACCTGTGCCATGGTTTTCAGACACTTTCCAAAGGTGCCGCATGCTGGGATCGAACTCGATCCAGTCTGAAAACCTCATGAATTCTCCTTCTTGACAAATTGACCATGGTGAGATTCGAACCTGGGTCGCATGGTCAGAAAGCGAACATTCTAACCACTCGACCATGCACCCATCCATATACACACACACAAACAAAAAAGGTGCTTCTACTAATTTGCTGAAAAAAAAAAAAAAACAGCATAGCATGAAGTAAAAAGACACCAAACTTAATAAAAACAAATTTTTTTTGTCAATGTTTATTATGAGCAAAGACCAAAGTATTTTTTAATTATTTTTTTTACTTTTTTAGTCCTTTCTAACATGTTGAAAATTTTGGTTAAAAATCTTTTTTATTATGCGTCAGAAATGGTAATGGAAATTTTTCTGCCTGTTTTCTAGTAAAATAACACATTAATTTGGAAATTCTTGCAAAACTGAAACAATTATTAGATTTAATAAAACTTTCAGGACTTATTCACAAATGAATTTATTTTTGAAATTATTATTTTTAGGAAATCTTGGTTTTAAAAAAAAAAAAAAATTTTTTTTCTTTTACATCTGTTACCCTGACCCCAAATTAATTTCATGAAATTTCTAGAAATTAAATTTTATACTCCAAATTTTTTTTTATTAGTTAAAAGCAGGACTCTTTGGAGAATGTAATTTTTTTTTTTTTTTTTTTTGCAAACTTTTTTTCCTTAAAGTCTGCTCTGAATCATAAAATAAAAACTCCAATAAAACTAGTCTAATTATTTAATTAGGTAAGCTTTTAATTGCTTTTATAAATAGTATATTAAGGACATTATAATCTTAAGAAAATTTTATTTTTTGATGAATAATAAATTTTTGAGAATTGTTTTCATTGTTTTTTCTTAATTACAATTTATAAAATTTCAAAAATTATTGCAAACTTCATTCTTGTTAGGTTATTAAGTGAAGACTGTTTTACTAAATTGTAAAGCTTAATAGAAATCATATTTTTAAAATAATTTTTTTTTTTTTTTCTGTTTATAAACTTCACAATTTTGAAAGTATTGTTGACCATTAAACACCATTATCAGAAAGTAAGATCGCTTGTGATAGTAAATTTATAGTCAACTCCCGAAAATTAGATTATGCAGAATATTTCCAACATTTTTAAGATTACTGAGTACTTAAAAAAAATTATATAAAAAATCATTCACCTGTCATTTTTCTTAAATTATGTTTTAACAGATAATGTCTCCATAGAACAATAATAAGTATCAACACCTCATAAATCACTCGTCAAGTGAGTTACAAGGTGTTGACAAGTACTTAATCACTGCTACTGTTTGTTTTAAAAATCCATTTCTGTTATTTTTCAACTTAAAGTAAATAATATTTGTTTTAAATCAGATTAATTATACTTTAAATCAGTTAATATTCCTCAAATAAAGTATCAGAAAAGTATTATTTTAGCCCCCCCCCCAAAAAAAAAAATTAATTGGTTCCAACCAATAGAATTTCTGTTTCAAATACACTACAGAGTATTTTGCTTAGTGAAAATAGTAAATTTAACCCTTTAGCTTTCAATTCAGGCAAGAATGATTTTTCATTTATAAAAGTTCATTTAAACCTTAGAAATACCAGATTAGAGGAGGTACCTAATATATATATATATATATATATATATATATATATATATATATATATATATATATATATATATATATATATACTTTTTTCCTTCTCCATATAAATGCATAAACAGAATATACCAAGTATTTTAGAATACTTCTTTATTGACTCATAAATGAAAGATGACTGTGTAAATGTTACATGGTATATGCCAAATTTAACATTTGTATTTCTCTTTCAGATGTGTTGTAAGCATTAATATGATAGCTCCCAATCTGACACAAGTGAAATGACATCAGTTGTCAACCACAGTATCTCGGAGATCATCAACTTCTTGAGAGTGGTCAGATGCACAAGAGGAGCTACAGGTGGCTCTTCACGGACTCCAAAGAAGACCCTATAATGACACACACTAAGTTCATGTCATCTCTGATGGTTTTTGTGTAGTGTGTAATAAGGGCCATTTCATGCTGCTTCAGTTTTTCCCCACAGAGCCTCAATGTTATCACCTTAGTACATTTTAGTACTTGACTCACTGGTCAAACTTTGAATTGAGGAGTTGGATATAAATGTTCCAGGAGGTCTTTGTTGCCTCTCACATGGTCATATAACTCAGGAGTGGCTAATTGAGAATGTTCAAAAGCAAGTCACCCTTTTCTTCTAACATGTAGCATCCTAGCTTTATTGCTTTTCTAGGATGTTATAAAGGAGTAGTCCCACAATAGATTAAAGGCTGCTATCAGGGACTCATGATAACCAGTATAAATGAGAATTATCTGATTTGGTCATGCAGTTTCTTCAGTCTGCATTGAAATCATCCTTAAAGCAGAAAGTTTTATTGAATAACTGTTTAGTTTTCTAACTTTTTATATATGTATATATATATATATACACACACACACATATATATATATATATATATATATATATATATATATATATATATATATATATAATTATACTGATTTTTATTTTTTCTTATTAAATGTCTTTGTTTTCAATTACTTGTCAGGCATGCACACACGAAAAGTGTATATGTGGAGACAGCTCATTGATCTATGTAAATATAGTACCTTTCCCAAGAATATGAAACCTCTATAAAAGTAAAAAATTCAAATAGAAAGCTTATAGAATATGCCCTATTCAATTTAACAATGTTTAATAAGCTAGCTTACTGTTTTAGTTTTCTTTCTCACATATTCAATAGCAGATGATGTTGAGTTACAATTAAAACTCTTTACAGCTCTCAAGAATCAAACAACACAAATCAGTTGAAATTAAACATTACATTAATTTTTACATATTAGAAAATGTTAAACAAAATTCAAAATGTTTTGTTAGCTACCATTTTCTGTTATGCCCTACCAGAAAAAGACGTTATATACTGAATATATATATATATATATATATATATATATATATATATATATATATATATATATACCTGAAGAACAACGGAGAATGGATTAACATAAATGTTGAGGAGACAACAAATAAAAAAAAAAAAAAAAGAATGAGTTCATTTGTTCGAATAACTTTTCAAATGATAATGACTGTTCTCAAAATTATAAAGCATAAATCATAATTATAGATTTTTTTACTTGCATTTCAATCTGGTATGGAGGCAATGACTGAAAAATTCTCAGTCCAACGGAAAAGAGATTATGAATTTTATGATTTTAGAAATGTTTAGATTGATAGCTTTTCAGCATACTCTCATATATGCTTTGTTTTTGTGGCTATTTAAACCTCCTAATCATTATTTTGCTGCTTGAACCACTAAGAATAATCAGCAAGTTAAGAAACCTTTTGTATTTGATGTCCCTCTTGTTCTCTTATAAGAATGATGGTCACAAATTTAAGTATTGTGAAATGTTCACTTATTTATACTCCTCTTATCTGTTTTTTCTTTCTTTTTAACCAAATATAGTTCTGCCCCATTTAACTTGTAATCATTTAAGTGCTTTTTTTTGTTTATTTTTTAATCTTTTCTCTGTTTACATCAACTCCCTTCTATATCACTAATTGGGTTTTGCATTATACTTTTCATTTCTTTGTGTTGAGAGCTGAAACTTCTGATCGATTACTCTTGTGTCTTCAAGAAAGATACTTTGCTTGAATCTTTTGAACTAGAATCCTAAATACCTTTACTCCATCTGAACTGGTAAACATTGTGATTTATAATTTTGTGTAAATTTCAATTTTTTCTAAATTTTGTCTTAATTATTTCTTAGATTGGCTGAAATGCTTTTTATTACTGTTATCTTCAAAATGTTGACCAGTTTTTCAGTTTATACAAGTGTTTGCTTTTAAAAGGAAATGAAAGTTTAAAAAACAATTAACAAATTGGAATTTGTCAGAACTTTTGAGATGAAGAATTATCATATTTCTATAGTCAGACTACTACATTCATCTTGGTTGAAATTTAGAAATGAACCCTAATCATAGAAAGTAGAATGAGAACAATCTGCTCCTTTGACTAAATAAAGAGTTCAGTTCAATATTGTAAGAAGGTTACCAAGCATGGCAGATACCTGAAGAAGGCTAGAGAGTATAATGGCTGAAACATGTAGAAAATGACCAAGATGAGTATACTAGATGGAATGTAAAGGTATATAAGCAGCTTGAAATTTGTTTGATTACCTTTTGGTACAACTAATTCTTAGACTTACAAGAGTTGTGCAAATATATTAAATGTAATTTTTTTTTAAAATACATAAAATCTATATTAGAGTTTTCTAAATAAAGTACACTTAAAATGTCAAATTCAAAATTATCATATTACATTTATATTTCAATGTGTTTTATTCTTCAAAAGAAACATACATTTTTGTATGTACTGTTCTCTGTATATATGCATGAGGTCATCATAATTGTTTTTCATTTAATACTGATTTTATAATGAAATAACTTCATATTTGGTAATTAACTGAAAAGAACATTTCTCTTATGAAAGAAATTGTAATTTTTAATATAAATTTTGCTTTACCAAAGAAACTTGGAAGAATGCCAAAAATTCAGATCTGATTCCAAATCTGACAGAACCTTTTAATTCAATAAGTTCAAATTAGCAGTTTTCATATTACATTCTCTCATTCAGTTTTTCTTTTCCATTATACCTATAAGAATAATGTTGAGAGATATATACACTATTTCTTTATGTGCTTGTCAGACATATCATCAAAGAATAATACTAGTTACTAATTAGCTTAAACTAGTACCAACCATAATTCTACAAATGATTTATAGTGACTAATTTCTCATCAGAACAGCCACAATAGTCACTCTGATAATATCCAATAGAAGAGTAACCTCATTCTCAAGACTTTTGTACTTATCTAGTCACTGTAATCCAAAGAGCAAATGTTCTTATCAGAAGAGCTTTTCTAATATTACTTACTAAATGTAATATGAGAATTTGCAATTAATTTTGTGAAAACTATTTATACCAAAAATCTGTTCCATCTAATAAACAGTACTTTGAGGGCACACCTTACTTATCTCCACCTGACAAGTAAACAAATATAAACTATTTACCAAGCTTATATACATGAGTAAAAATACAATTATCTACTCAGAGCATTTATCTTTTAATGGTTTTATAATTATAAATCCATTTAATAGAAATGCCACAGTTGTCAATACATGTAGTAAAAATTTAATATCCTTGATAATGCATATATCTCCAAATTTATTTGCTATTAAATTAGCTATTGCTGTTGTTAACTTATAATTCTTGTTTTACCGGGAGATGCAATTTATCTGATGGTTAACATAATGGAGAATGGAATTAGTGAACGTAGTTCAAATCCAAGCTAGATCCGTGTTCATTTTGTAGGAAAGCATGAATCTATTTTTCCTTCCAGCTCTGGATAAATAGAGTAGTTATAGTAGTTCACCCTTGTAAAGCAGCCCATCTTGGGCATATGACTATTGATTGAGTGAGTGATTGGTCTTTGCTATTGATACCATGTAGCCTTGTACAACCTATTGCATGTTACTTGAAGAGGAAATGGGTACCATTAAGTAACTAGCCCCTTTGTAAAATTACTTGGAATATCAGCCTAATAATCTAATAAGCCATGGGAGGTTCAGATCCAAAAATCATCAGCCCATGATCATAATTTCAAGGTTAATAAATCAGTCTCAACATCAGGAAATGTTGGGGGCATAAATCAAAAGGGATGAAAATCCATATCCAGGACTACTTTCTTCACCCACAAAGAGCCAAGTGTCACTCTTGTCATCCAAGGTAGTGTTCTTTTATTGAGGCAAAAAAGGTTGTGATTGGTTGAGACTAGTAGAGAACTATGCACATTTACCATTTTGAGATCTACTAAAATTGATTAAATCTGGCTGCTAATTTCCTTTTTCAACAGATACCAGAAAGAACACAAATTCTTTTTCGAAATAAGACTTAGTTTTCTCCTTCATTGCCACAGGGGAAATTTTTACATTTATGCTATTTCTATAAGAAATACATTACTTCTCTAGAGACTAAAAAAGCCTGACAGTTGCTCAGAATACTTGCCACAAAATATTACTTTTTTGTTTGAAAGTTTTACAGGATCTCTTTCTCTCTATCGAAATTTCTTAATTTTGACTTTTGATTTTTTTTTTTTTTTTTTTTTTTTTAAATCATTTTTGTTCTTGATTTTTACTTGATATTTTCATTATTTTCTAGTTATTTTACTAAGCTTGACAAATTTGGGTCAGGAAATGGTGTTATACCTATCTGAAAATTGTAATTTTTTTTTTTTTGTTCTGATTTTTGAAGTCAGATTTCAAACTAGTGCTGGTAGTAGAAATATAAAACTATCTTAACCAAGAAGAAAGTCACACGTCTTCATTATTTTTGTTCAATTTCCTTTTCTCCTGTTGGATTATTTTTATTGCAAATGTCTCACCTGAATAACATTCAAGAAAAAGATTTAAATAAATGGTTAAACATTAAATAACAGATCAAGGTTATTTTATTAATCAAAAATATTAATGAGATTTTGTGTTTGTTACTTTTTTTGTTCACATTAAAATTGCATTAAAATTAAGATATTTGATGTATTGTCATATTTAAGCCATGTTGATCCAAATCGCTTTCTGCCATGGTTCCTTCATATCTCTAGGAAATTGTTTTAATTCTCGGGACATAAATGATGTTCATCAGTATTAAACATGAAAACAACCACCAGAATGCTGAAGGAAATTAACAAAGTAAAATATTATCATAATACTTTACTTATGATTAATGCTTACTTAGTTTATTGATCATTACAAAACCTTGAACTTTTTAACATCAGAGAAACTGGTATCCACGTGGGTGGTAGCTATTGATATACTTAATATATAGTAGCCTGGGTGTCATAGACAACAATACAGCCACAAATATATAAAAGAAGGAAAAAGAACAATTCTGTTTGCTATATATTCATTTCTTGATTTTAATAGATGCTAAGAAAGTTTAAATTTGTTAATGATTGATAGTATGTGCTATGGAAATCTGTTTAGATTACTTTTGCCCATATATAAAGCTTGGTCCTCCTTATGTAAATTCATTTTAGATGTGTACACTCTTGACATTTTGTACATGCTGTTGATGTCAACAAATAATTTGACCCAACAAAATGTTTGCCTTTTTAAAGTTTTTTCATACTTTAGATTAAAACTATATTTTCAATTTCTCATTTTTATTTTCTGTTTCTTAAATCTGCCTTAAGTTTTCTTGAAAATTTATCAATTTTTTTAATATTAACATTTGCGTTACATAATCACCTTTTTGTTTTAACAATGACATTGCTTTTTCAGAATGATAAACTTAAGTCAAACTGCTGAATTATAACAATGTTGTGATAACAGATTATATTTCCCATGAGTTTCTGTTTACTTAGATATTCTCTTATCACATTTTTAAACATAAGAATTTCTGAACAAGTGTCTGAATACATTACATATGAAATGTTTTGGTTGAAGTATTTCCTTTTATGGCAATGATAATAGACTATCATATGATCAAAGAATGACATTGTTGGTCATTAAGTCTCCACACACACACTTAGATAAATAAAAGCATTTAATGTACCTGGTGTTTCTCCTTTGAGAAATCAGATAATTCAGGATGAACAGGACTGCAATCCCCACACTATTATGTTGTAAATTGCTTCATTCTCCAAGCTAGAGTTTTGTAATAGTATTGCGCAGACAAAAATTTCACTGTAATGTCCCATCTTTGCTGTGCTATATAACAAACCCACAAACACATTGGGTCATTAGTTTGCAATGTAATTTTTTTTCTGTAAAACAATACAAGGATAATAAATGAATTTAACTTCAAAATTAGAATTGATCTGTTTGGTAATTTTTTTTTTATTATTTATGAATATCTTGAAATTAAACTTTTAATTACATTGGATTAACTTTATAGAAATACTCTTGTATAATTAAGAAATATATAATTATAAAATTATTATAAATCCTAAAATAGAAATATATTTTTGTATACTTACACCATAATTTCTCTTGGTTTGTGCTCTTTTGAATTGTATTTGTATTATACTATATATTATATTAGTAATGTAATATCAGATTTATTTATTTATAAGAATGCCTTTGTTGAGTAAATTTAAAGTAGGGTTTGTTTTTGTAGGATTCTTACCAATAGATAACATGGACTTGCATATCATGCACGCACCTTAATCTTACTTTCTTTAATGTGACCTATTTCAAATTGTACAGATTTTACAATCTGCAAATTTTATAAGTGAACAAGCAAAAATTTAGTTTTGTTTTTAAGCTTTTACTTACAGGATTTCTAAAAGGGTAAATACTTCCCAAAACAAGATAAACCAGTTACTGTTATTATTTAATTTTTAAGTAACATTATGATTAATTTGCTCAGGTGTCTCTTAAAAATTTCAGTAATTCTGGGTGTGGCTTTTGGTTACAAGAAGCTAGGAAATTGTGCAACATTCCATCTGTGGAAGGAGTATTTTATGCAGTGAAATGGCATCATTCTAAATGTGTTTTGTTAAACATTTTAAGCAATATGTCTAACCAACATTTTTATGAAATGTAATTTTTAGATGCCACCAATTTTTATATAAAGGACATTTAAGGACCTTTAAATATATTTTTTCAATCTTGAAGCACACGTGTAATTTAGCTTTTAAATAATCTTTACTCCAAATTGGCATAGTTTTGTTTTCTTTCCAAATATCCACCTTATTTTATTTCCTTAGTCACCAGGGTAGTGATACAAAAATAATAATGAAAATAATTAGGCTTTCTATATTGCTTGTACTGAAAAAATTTATTACATGAATGCACAACTAATTTATTTCATTAATCATGAATGACAGAAAGTTCTGCTGCACTTAACAGGTGATTTAATATTCATAAAGCAGAAATCAATCATAATCTTTATTTTAATAAAACAAAGCAATTGTAAAACTTTCTGAAAAAAAAAAATATATTGTAATTTTTGGATCCTGTATTAAGTGAGTTCAAGTTTTCTCTCGATGGAAAAGTTTTCATTTCTGTAGTACAAAAAAATTTAAAAATTATAAAGAAATAACTAACAGTTTTCTAACTTCTTGACTAATTGTTTCATTCCCAGTCATCTAGTAGGTGTGTTGTTAGGAGTGATAGTGTATTAAAAGGCCCAACTCTATTGTTTAGTATTTTCCCATGTGATCCATCTACTCTTATCTCAGTTTTTTATCTTGGTCACATCAGTTTATTGGTATTAATTCATTTTAACTATTGAAGAAATAAAACCATGTTAAACACTATCTAGAGTAATTCTACTTTTATTCTTTATTGCATAAAACTTTTTCAGAAATGAATTACAAATACAGAGAAAGTAGTTATAAAAACCTTGATAATACATATATATTTCAATATGGATATTTAAAGTTTTTTTACTAGTATATATTTTTTCTGAATTAGGTTGTAAAATATTTTAATGATTTCCATAATTCTTTTCATTCACTAATTATTCCTAATGTTTTTTTTGTTTTTTTTTTTAATGTTCCATTTATTAAAGGAAGAGACATAAGTCTTGTTTGTCCATTGACTTGTCATAAACTTTTTGTTCTTCATAGCTCAAAAATAGAATTATTGGCAAGAAAATCTCACTCCATACAGATTGGACTTTACAAATTTAGCTTAATATTAGGCACAGATTCTTATTCAGTAAGTTTCTTTCATTTCTTGCTGGGGCTAATAAGGAAAATCAATTTTTTTTTTTTTTTATATCAGCAAGTTTTTAAATTTTTATTGTTTTGATAAATGCAAAAAAAGCATAGTAGCTTCTTATCCTTATCTGAACCACACATCTCTCCACACTTTGTAATCCTACTCACTTATTCTATTTAATTCTTTTTTTTACTTGAAGTGATAGTTTATTTCCACTGCTTCATCTATGAAGAGGCAACTTGTCCAGTGATCATTAGAAATGTTCAACATACATTCTTTTTTTTTTCTTCCTGCAGTGAAATTAATCACCTATACAAAGCTCAGGGACTACTTGAGGTAAAGGTTTACAGAGTAAGAGGCAGTTTATGTATATAGGAGGGGAAGACTAGAATTGACCAGGTTAAGATTGTTGTGATCAGAGAAACAGCCTCTTGGGAGTTGGTTCCACAGAACAGTACCTGTTCATATGGGACTTCTCACCAATGGAATACAGTGGGAATGAGGGTGGTTTGTTACAATGTAAGTAGTATGGCAGGCCCTAGCAGTGAAGGTTAGAACTTGTGGAACCAAGGAATGCAGTTCATTTCCTTGGAAGAAGCCATAGAGCAGTGAGAGGCTTGCCACATCCTGTCTGTAAAAGAGGAGTTGGAGGGTGGAAAATAATTTGACGCATACAAGGACCCTGAGATACTTTTGAAATCTATCAAAACTGGAAAGTGAGGACTGGGTTGCTCTGTAACTAGTTTGATTTTTGAGTCATTGGATGTAACTAGCCAGTTTTTCTCCCCACTGAGATGTTACAGCTAGATTGGATGAGAGATCAGTTGTCAATCTCTGGTCATCATGAGTTTTAGAGGTGTAGCCATATATTGTATCATTGGCATAGATTTTCATAAATGCAGTATACACTGGCAGATTTATGGAAAGTAAAAAGAGGAGTGGTCTGAAAAGTGACTCCTGGGGGATGCCTG
Source organism: Acanthosepion pharaonis (assembly GCA_903632075.3). NCBI lineage: Eukaryota > Metazoa > Mollusca > Cephalopoda > Sepiida > Sepiidae > Acanthosepion > Acanthosepion pharaonis. The sequence goes on along the minus strand of CAHIKZ030000191.1, from coordinate 221,330 downwards.
CATTGATTACTAGGGCTCCGGAGAACTGGCTATTAACAACTATCTTCAGAGACTTACCCATTAGGAAGGACTTTATAATTAAGAAGACTCTTCCATAGCTAGAGAGCTTGACCAGCAAACCTTTGTGCCATGCATAAAGGCCTTCAAAATATCTAATACTAATCAGGTGCATTTGTTGTCAAGAGTCTCACTGATTCTTTAAGTAATAGGACATCAGCAGTGGATCAGGCTGATCGAAACTCATATTGCTTGTTGCTCAAGAGGTCATTCTTATCTAGGTGCTCAACAACCTAAAAATATTTTCCATTATCCAATTTTAAAAGTAAAAGATATAAAAGTAAACAAAGTGTTTTGAAGATGACTAAATCAACAGAATCAACTATACTTTCAAATCAAATTTTAATTATTAAAATTTAATATCTTATGCATGTTTAAATTGTTTCTGTATGAATTTCTGAAATGAGAAGTTGTTATTTACACTATGTTCAAACTTATCTTTCTTGTTATCACAACATTTTGGCTGTTGTGTTCTCTGTCCTTCATCAGGTGTATATCAATCCTGGTAATCTACAGAGAATTCTGAACTGAACCCTTTATTTAATCTGCAGACGTAGAATGTTCTCATAGTACTGCCCATGTGTAAAGATGTCTCATCTAATTCTTATTTTTAATACTGCACAGTTACTGTTCACTCTGTTTTCATACTACCCGGGGATTGAACATGCAATTACTATGTCACCAAATTCATGAAACAATGCTTTACACAGGACAATAGCCTAGTGGATTAAATCATTAGTTTGTGAATTTGGTGACATAGTAATTGTTAAGGTCAATCCCTGTGCTGGACTTGGTGGAAACAGGATTAGCAATAACTGAGCAGCACAAAAAAAGAACTAGACGAGATATCCCTAGACATGGGCAGTGAAACCAGAGCATTCTACTCTGTAGTTTCAATAAAGGGCTCATTCAGTTTGTAATTCCATATAGGTTATCTGGATCGATATACACCTGATGAAGACTGGAGGGCACAACAGCCAAGACGTTGTGATAACAACAACAACAACAAAGATGAGGGCAATCATCTGCATGAGAATAATAACTCATCATCCCAGAAATTAAGATAGAAATCATACTTATTATAAAACCCACGTTGTGTGTGTGTTTGTGTGTGTATGTTCGTTTATATATTGGATAGGATTTCCTACATTTTTCAACCAATGTCAACAAAACTTCACGGGACTACGTAAACCTTGCGGTGGTTCTGACAGCGGCAAAAATTGGAAAAACACAATTGTTTTTGCACGAAATCAATTTGAAAACACAATTAAGAGGCATCGCTGAATGAAAGGGGGACAACTCATATTGAGTTATACTTATTATAAAACCCAGGTTGTTTGTGTGTGTGTTCGTTTATATATGGGATCGGATTTCCTACATTTTTCAAACGATTTCAACAAAACTTCACTTTTTTTGGCAGGTAGTGTTTCTTATTGTCTTGCACACTTTTTTTTTTTATTTTACATTTAGAATGCTTTAAAAAATTCCATTTACAAGACAATTGTTTATAATAAAATTCTATTCAATCGGTAGACTCATAACGATTGAAAACAATGTTTTTGTTTGAGTTTGGGTTTGACCAATTCGTAAAAAAAAAAAAACAATTAAAAAAAAATTAAGACATGCGTGTCCGTCAACCTTAAACAATAAGCTTTGTCAATTTTATTTTTTAGTCTTTATGATGGTCGATACTTGATCTATCTCTTACTGTTACATTCCCGGGCAACACTGGGCTCTACTGCTAGTCATTAATACAAAGCTGAGGACATTAATCCAAACGTAAATAGTGTAAATAATGTTTAAATTGCTTGAAAATCAGTTAATTTATAATTTTTAATTACTTGGTTTGTTTCAAATTTTAAAGATTGCAATAGAAATAAATTTTATTTTATTAAGCACATTAAGTTGGAAATACAGGCAATCTGTTTGACTCTTTAAGACCAACTATTTGTCTATGAAAAAAATATGCAGAAGTTTTCATTATTACTCTATTGTTACAATTAAGAAAATAGTATGAATGAAAATAAAAATAATTTTGTTACACGCTACAATATGAAAAAAAAATACTCTCAAAAATAACTTGCCTCATGATGCCTGTTATTTTTAATTTAAAATCTATAAAATTTATTTTTTCTTCATTTAAGCATATATGTGCTAAAAGTATCCAAATGTACAATGTTATTGCATGCATTACTGAAGATATATGTGACTTTATATATTTCATTTACACAACTTTCTCCCCCTTTCTTAATCATGAAATATCACTAAAAAAATGTCTGATTACCAGAACAAAAGAATATCTCATCAAGTAATGAGATCAGGTTGCTAATACATTGCTTTTTTTTTTTCTTATTTCTTTCATGAATATTTTTACTTCTAACGATTCAAAAAGAATTCCTTTTTAATTGTAGAGGTAAAAACTCATGAAGAAAATGTAACTAAGGCAATTGCAAAGCTACTTAAATATTGCTTTTTTATTTTTATATAGTACAGATGAACTAGTATAAATATAAGTGTGGTTTGACTTGTGTATAATTCTGTCAGTAAATTTCATCTTTATGTACAATATCAGAGTATTGGTTTTGCAACATGCATATGTCAGTATAAAAATCATTGCAAAGTTATTTTGTAAAGCAATAAAAATGTTTTTGGTTTTTAATTTTATTTTCACTTGTATTGGTATTTTTTAAAACTGTTATTTAAATCCCACACCTTTTAGATATTTAAAGGGGAAAGCAATAATAAATAAATCAACTGCCATTTCAATTAATGACATTAAAACTTGCTACTGTGGATCAGCTTAGAACTTTTCTCAAATTTTATACTCTTTGGGAACTTGCTAATATATATTATTATTTGTCATTACAGCATGATTATTATGATTATTGTCACCCCTTTTATTAATGACACAATTTAAAGCTCACCTAATCTTGTCAAATGACTCTTTTCACTGGAACACATCTAATGATTATGACTACCAGGAATGCTTTTTATTTCTCTCATTCTCTCTTCGTATCTTCTTACAGAACCTGTCTATTATTTTTTTTTTTTTTTTGTCAGCTTTATTAACATGTTTCTTCTCAGCAAAGATGCTGATTGTTCTCTTGACCAAGCAGTGGTCTAACTTGTCTCCAGGATTTCTTCTGCTGAGGAGGAGGATTGAGAGGGAGAAGTTAACCTTGTCTTTGTATCTAATTTTCTCACATTGTTACTTTCTTGTCTTTTTCCAACATGTTTATTATATTTTGGAAAAAATGTTTTCTCTAGTAGATCAAAATGTGAGTAGTAATCATCTTTAGGATTTTGTTTTTTCTGTGTGACACATTGTTTTGAATGTAAATAGAATATAAAAATACTTTTTAATTTTACAGCTTTGAGCTTCTTGGTTAAATATAAAACTTATAAGATTGGAAAATATGTAAATGAAATGTTTCATAATAAAGACACTTTAACTGCTTCCAGAAAAATGGCATGATTTATGATACAGTCATAACCTTCTCATTTTAGCTTTATAGATGAACCTAAATGCTGATACTTGATTCATTACTGTCAGTATTTTTATACACACTCACACAATGAATAACAAATTATTTCGTAACCTCCTCTGGGACATAACGAATACATGTTTATTTCTATTTTATGGATGATAAAAAGCCCTGTTCAATTTGATGTTTAACTTTTGACATTTTACTATCAAGAAGTCATTGTGAATGTTTATATTTGTCACTATTATGTACACATCTAATATCTTGGTTTCCAAGTTGTATCCAGAAAAAGAATGTGATTTTTAAATATTTTCTTGTCTGTGCATTTGTTTCATAAATTTATTCCAGAAATGTACTAATCATTTCTTTTCATAACATTTCAGGTGACTTTGAAAATATTTGAAGATCAAGAAACTTAGCTGTTTGTCTTGTAAAAAGGTTAATATTGCAAGGTAAGTCAGGTATATGCAAGCTTTATTGTTACAGCTCTTATCTTTGTACATAAGTGATTTAATCTAATTATTTTTATTACAGTGACAAAATTATTTAATGTCTATATTTATTCTGCAGTTAATCTTGTCAGATTGTTTGAATTCTAAGTCACAATTTGTATTCTGTTCATCAAAATTTAATTTGTATTCTTTTAATCTCATTGACAAAAAATAAATTTTGGTTAGATTATCAACTTGGACTCCCTTTTTTTTAATACTGGAAATACATCCAACCATTTTTTTTTTTTTTTTTTTATCTGAAGAACTTATTGCACTGCTTTGATCTAGCTTGGCAACCAATCTAATGGGACTTTATTCTTATGGGATTACCTTGTCACTTGAAAGGTGATATTGAATGAACTTATATGCTGTGTGACCATTATATATACAATGACTGAGCAAGTTTTGTGGTTTGTTTATTTTGATGTTTTGCTCTGTCAGTGCTGCTAGATCTTTACAACTCTTTTCCAAAAAAGGTAAAAGGGAAGTGAGACTAAACAAGATTAAGAACAAGGAAGGTGCTGATGACAATTCTGAAAGAGGACTTTATAAACTGTTGAGAGTGGATGAAAATTTGATCAGAAATAGTCTATCAGATTATGCAGACATACCACAGAAAATACTAAGATTTCCTTTTGAATTTTCAGACACATGTAGTTATACTATAACATTTTAAGAGTTTTTATTATTCTTTTGAATTATTTTGTATACTTCAGGAATAATAGAGAATTTAAGATTTTTCTCAGAAAAATATCTCTATCTTTACTAGAAATAAATATGAAATGATCTAATAAACAAACCAAATGAAAACTTTTGTACTACTTTCAAATAGTTGTAATGGGTACTCATTCTGGGGTAATGGTTAACAAGCCTATCTCTCAAATTATTACTAATGAGTAGTGAATTCAATCTTCACTGGATACTTCCATACTTTTGACTGCCAGACTGGAGTTTGGTTGATGGTTATTTCTTGATATCTGCACTTTTACTAAAGGTCTGCAAACATTTTGAAGTTCATGCAATGAACATGATCTTGTTCTACTCTAGACCTTGTGGAAATATATGAAAATTCTCGAAATTGCACACATTACAATTTTATGTTTCTAAAGTAGCTAAACAAGTAAATGTTTTTTTCTTGTGGTTAAGTTAGTCATTTTATCTGAAGAACTACTGTCAAATAAGAATTACAAAAATCCTTTATCTCATACTGGTTATCACTAGGTAAACATTCATTTACATTCTCAAGAAACAGATCTTTTCATAGTGTGAGGTAAGTCACATAGCACATTTGATAAAAATATTTAAGAGTTCATTTAACTTTACAGGCTTATGGCCATATCACATTGAAACACTAGTTCCCTTACATTCACTAAAGTTAAGCAACATCGAGCCTAGTTAGTACCTAGATGGGTGACCACTTGGGAATACCAGGTGCTGTAAACTTGGATTTGCATGTGGTGTAATGGATAATGACTCAGAATTCTTAATCGGGGAGCAGAGTTCCAATTCATGTTCAGTTCTGTTATATCCACTTGTGTCCGAGTACCTTTGGAAAGGGTATGAATCCACCTCTTTCTCACCCACCCTGCTATAAGTTAATTAGTAAGACTTGTATCACTAAACAATTATCATCTCCAAAAATAAAATTGTGTATGAAATATTTAGATTTCAACATTAAATAGCCTATAGAGGTTGATATGCTGCTAAACAAAAACGACCAACAATTAATTTTACAGGAATTTTCTTCTACTGGAGAACTATAAACATTAACAGACTAACAGCTCACTCTTGAATGCTTTTTTTTAATAAGAAGAATTGGTCTAAATGAAGTATCAGATTCCAACAGGTCAATAATATTTAGGATATTTCTTTTTCTCATACCTCTTGCTCTGTTCTTCTTTTTCTCATTATTGCTCTTCTCTAATCACCCTCTCTTTGTTCCTGTGTATCTCCCCTTATATTTTTTCTTACCAATTCTTGGTCTCACTTGTTTGTTGTTTATTCTCTTCAATTTTTCAGGTTGAAAAAAAAAACTAACAAGTTTATAAGTCAGAATGTGTGACTTCTATTTCACTGTTCTGCCATAGAGCTATCACCACTTTTAATAAATAATTGGAAAAAAAAAAAAACAAGAGTTGCTAAATGGCTATATTTGCTAAGAAGCTGAACAAATCAAGGGTTCAAATCTAACTACAAAGTATTTTACTGCTGTGTTTCTAATTCTTCTTACCATACACATTGAATATATTTGTAGAAATAACTCAAGGTTGTGGGAATAATCTCTTTGATATTCAAAATCGTTTAATATTTCTTTTTAACTATTAGTTGATTAAATACCAACAAACAACTATATCTTGGTTTAAAATGTAATCAATCCTATTTCTAATAACCACTTCATCTCAATTTATTACACTAAAAACAAACAATAACCACCCTCAAAAAAATATGATACTACTATTTCTTGACTACTCTACCTCCAGTATTCTTGCTTTTGTACAAATATTTGGAATATTTTCATTTGTTAGCTAACACATGGTGAAAACAGTATAAAATGGGATAAATTGTTTAGCTTGTGGTTGCTTGTTTATAAACAATTGTGCTTTTTCAACCACACCTAAGTTGTTGGGTAAATGTTCATTCATCCAGACTACCACCTCCATTGATACCATCCTATACTTGTAATGTGCTCATCTTTTCTACTAAGTACTATATCTCTACTCATTCATAGCTTCCAAGATTACCTTGTGATCAATATAATTATTTTATAAAATAATGTTATATAAGAAGTAACTTATTGTATTTCTGTATATGTATCTGCAAGATAATTTAAAAGTTTGATATATCTTATCAAAACTTAATATATTTACAGAATGAATATCTTCATGATATTGGATTTTAAATTGTCTGCTTTATATTTTTGTGACCAATGTCTTCTATTCTTTAAAAATATCTCTGAGAACAATGTATAAATCTGTATTTTGAAAAATTCAAGTATTTTTTTTTGTTTTTATTTTATTCATATAGCTTTGATTTTTATAATGAAATTAGCTTATGTTGTAATTGTTGTTACATTGAAATTACTATTTTTATTATACTCTTCACAAATTTTGTACCTGAAATTATGAAGAAAATTATATTATTCTAAAGATATATATTTGACTAATTTAAAAAATATCTATATTAAAATAGATTTATCCACAAGACACATTTTAAAACAAATACCTTGACTGCAATGGGATTAATAAATGTTAAAATGTTAATTTTGTTCAAGGTTTATGAACCTTGATGACAAATTCAACCAAATTTTATCAATCAAATATTGATATTTAACTTTGTTTCTTTTGTTATTCACCCAATTATAAAAATTTTGTTTTAATAAATAGTTGACATATAGCATAAGAAAGGTTTTTAAAATGTGTATCAAATGACGTTTAATTTGCATTTTGGAGTATTTGTTAGACCCAATTTTTTTCTTTTTACGAAAGTTTATAAATTATATTTTCAACTGGCCATGCAAGTCTTAACTGGGATGCAAATGAAATTTGATATTTGAGATATTTTTGTTTCTTTCTCAGTAATATATCATTAGTTTCAGAATTAAAAAGTTGATTAAATGAAAACACGTTTCTATTTCTTTACCAACCCCAATTTTTTTCTTTTTTTTTTATATTTACCTTCATCATATACACCTGCAGAATGTTATTTCCTTGTCAGGTGTGTTATTAAGGCCAGGTCTTGTATTATGTTGACATTCCTATCAAAAAAAAAAAAAAAAAAATACACATACCACAAAATAGAATTCTGCTTATTTGATGCTTTTTTTTTTGTTTTGCGTTGTCTAAATAGAAAACAAAGAAGTCATTAAAACCAGAAGTAGACTTTTTTTTTTTCTTCTTTGGATAAATCCAGATTTCTTATTCTCTACTGATGTAGTGACTGCTAACAACAGCTAACAAACATGAACATGAAAAAGAGTGGAATGATGAAACAAGCTCTTAAACAAATAACCAATATCATTTTATCAATATAGTGATATAGGTTATCTATTTATTTTTGTTGTTTATGCATTTCAGATCATTCTATTGGTGGATAAAGTCAGATCATTGTTCACAGGGGTAATGAAAATATTCTGTCTTATTTGGACCATATTAGTTTTTTTAGAATTAATCACCATTGTCTTGAATGTGGTTTTAATTTTCTTTGGAAATATAATTGTGTGTAAGCTTGTACTGAAGTTGAGAGAAATCAAAGCAATTGCTCTTTTCTCTTCTATTTCATTATGCCCTGTCAACATGACTGTGTGTGTGCATGTTGTTGAGTTTCATATCTTTCCTCAGTAAACAGTGGTATGTCAAAGATTCCACATTCTTAACCATTTTTTAGTATATACTTTAATTGCTGTTATATTCCGTACTAATAGGAATATGGAATGGACAAACACGGTGGATAAAGAGTCACAGGTTTATTGTATAAACCAGTACAACAAGTAAGGAAGTAATAGTTATGTACACGGTCGTCACAAGTCAGTACAGCTGTATATGTGCTGCTCTTGGAAGGCCACTAATTTTGCAGATACTAGCTCGACTCTGCTGTCCTAACGGATACATATAGGTCGTTACCACCTTTAGTGCCGTTAATCATGGGGGTAGCAGGTTATTCCATTACATCAATTGCTTATTGACAAAATATCATTAGCTTCATAAAGTCTTTGCAAGTAATGAAAACTTGCAATATAATGGCAAATGTTTTTTGTCATTTTTTTGTTGTTCTAGTGTTATCTCCCTTGCACTAATGATTTTATTTATTTAAATACTCACGAAAAGTCATAATTGTAAGGAATAAATAAAATGTCATTTCTTATGGCAAGCAGTTGTAAGAAAAAATTAAAAAATATTTAAATATAACTTATCAGCTTTTTAGTCTGTTGAAATCTTAGTTTTTTAATTATGACAACTTTTATTTAAAGAGATATATTAAATAAAATATCACATTATTAAAAATATTAAAATATTTAAATGTAAATGTTTTCTTTGAATTTTTTCCCTATCTACTACTTGAAGTGATGACTTTTCCTAACAAAACTTAACCTGATTACTTTTTTCTTTTTTCAGTCACCATACAAACTCCTCCTCTAAATTAATTCATTGGCTTAAGAGTAATATGTTGGAAAGATTAATTTTAAATGTAGTTAACACTTTTCACAAAACTTAATACATTTCTCATCCTGGGTATGATGATAAACTATATCTGGCAGCAAGGCCTCTGATTGGGAGAGTGGAGGTTTTGAGAAGCGTGGAACCAACTCTTAATTGTTGTTCCTAGGTTCCTGGGGTGGTAGCGCATGTTAGGGTCTCAGCTACAGACAAGTAGTGAAACCCAAGCAAAAATTAACAATACATTTTTCTAGTAAAATTACAAACAATACCTTTTTATGATTTACAATATATATATTTAAATTGTGTGTATTTAGGCAGCATCTTATATGCACGTGTTTATCATTGCTTGGAAATCATCTATGTAAACAGAAACAGACTATTATCACATTCTTGTCCGTGTATTGCTTAATATATTGTACAGTAATTATCATCTTTGATAATGGCTTATGTAAGCCGAAAGCTTAGATTGGATTAAAAAATATGTATCAATATTGGGATTTTCATTCTTCATTTAACGATAATGTTATTAAGCGTATCAGATGTTATGAAAAGAATTTACATAAAATAAATAGACAACACTTGTCTATATTATTTAATGAAATGTATGAAAATATATTTTCATAAAAACATACCTTTACTCTGAAAGTATAAAATCCTATACAAAATATCTGTAATTGAAAGCATAAAATTACATAAAAAATATTTAGATTTTGGCATTAAATAACCCATAGATGTTGACCTGTCATCAAAGAAAATCTATCAGCATGAAAAATCTTTCATAACATTAGTCCATATAATATCCTACAATTTCTTAAAGAAATCACACTGTATTCTAAAATATAACTTCAACAAAACTACAACATAAAATACACATCACTACTTCCAGTAATCATGTCCACACAAACATGTATATGCACAAAAGCTGAGTATTATCTAACATGTATTCAGTTGTGAAAACAGAATAACATATATCATTTTTATTACTTCAAAGCTCTGAAGAAAAATAAATGTTGGCATTAAAATTACCCATAAGGAGTTGATATGCTATTAAACAAATTGATTAATCAATCTTAATGGAAATGAATGACTTAAGATTTTGGTACAGTAGGTTAAAGATTTAAAAGAAACATCATATATATATAATTTTTAAGGTTTGATTTTATTTTTAATTCTGCTACATTGTTGTGGACAGAGGATTTTAATTTTCACTATCAAACATGAAAATATGCATCATGTAAATGGTAACAATTCATTGAATGCAATTTTATTTACATTTGGACTATTATCCTCATTTTTATTGTCACAATGTTTTGGCTGTTATGCCTTCTTCAGGTGCTTGTCAAACCAAGTAACCTTCAGAGAATTTCAAATTGAAACCTTCTTTAATCTACAGGGGTAGATTGCTCATCCTGCTAGAGATATCTCGTTTTGTTCTTATTTAGTACTGCTTAGTTATTGCTTTCCATGTTTCCACTGGGTCTGTCTGTACTACTTAGCCAAGGGATTAAACTCTGTTACTATACCACCAAATTCACAAACGAACATTTCAACCTACTAGACTAAATTCAGACAAATATAATTTCTGTTGGCCTCCTTTTTTTTTTCCTTTTTTTTTTTTTTTTTTTTTAACATGATGATGAATACTTTTCCCATGGCTTCTTCACGCTTTAATGATTAAGGTCATTTCATGTGAGATTAGAAACTGATATTCAATTATTTACTTTTAGTACAAGATCGAGTTTCTGTAATTATGAAAACAATTCACTTGAGCTCAAATGTTATCTACAGGTACACCACCAATTTTCTGGAATAAAATTGATAATCTAGCATGGTTCTGGAACCGTTTTGGTTCTAGAACCATGCCAGATTATCTATTTTTACCAGACTAAAAGACATGTAATAATAATTCATTAATACACTCTAATGTACTAATTCTGCATCTGTATAGAATCATCAACAGAATTTCCTGTATTTTACCCAGATTGATATCCATCTGAGTGGGAGGGGCACAACAGCAAAATTATTGTGATAACAACAAAAATGAGAACAATAGTCCAAATGTAAATAGTGTAAATATAAAATCACATTGTGTTTTCTATTACAGATAACTATTTTTTTTTTAAATATACTTTAATGATTTTGTTATTTTTTTTTAATTTCTTTCAAAATAGCTACCTCAACATAAATTGATATTAAGTTACATTTGTAAAAAAATATAAAAATTAAAACAAGATGCCATTTTATGTTATTCTTTACTGCTTTTACATAATTGATTCCTTATATTTGGGTCTTTTGTCAAATATAAAAATTTTAATATAAATCAATTTTTGTTTGAATATATTTTAAACATGAAAATTTAAGTTTGCTCTTGTGCCTTTTTACAATTGAATCATTAAGTTTCAAAAAGGCTTCATGCTACATTTTATTTTTTATGTAGATTTTGGTCATTTGGAAACAGTAATTCAGTTGATGTAGAGACTATTAAGTCTATAATTTTATTTCTAGAAATTAATTTGTTTCATAAAATTATCAGACTTTGTTCATTGTTGGGTTATGGCCAGTGGCTATAACTTGCAGAAACAAACCACTTTCCACTGACATTATCATTCACTTAAACAATATTTGATGCAGAAGTTTTCAGATTATTTTTTTCCACAAAACTCTTTTATTCTTAGAATCAGTATAGAAGTATTTTTCTTGACTTTCTTTAAACATTTTTGTGAAATTTTGTATTCCATCATAAAAGAACAATTAGTTTTGATTCTCAGAATTATTCAAAGAATTTTTATATCTTAAACTTGTTAATGAGTATTGTATGGAGCGAAACAAGTATTCCATGTTGAATATCATCAAACAGACATGTCTATTTCCCCTCAATAGATTCCCTACTTAGATTAAAGATATTGAAAGTTGTGAATTTAAAATTATTATTATAACCCATTTCTCATTGACACTGACTAATTTTTCTCCAAATAATTTAACAACATGATTTAAATTCCTTCTTGGATAAGGATGATAACATATGCTTCTCATGCCAGGATATTAAAGCCAAAAAAAAAAAAAAAACAATTTTTCCTTACACAAGACAAAATAGCAAGAGCATTTAGCTGTATACAGTGATACTGACAAATTGTACCTGCCAAAGAAAAGCCATAAAAGTCAAAGTTCTCAATTTATTAATAAAACACAAAACACATGATGTTGTTAAGATCCCTGGCAAGAAGAATGAATCATTTGTGTTTCACATAACTTTATTTACAGTATATTTTCAAAATTGTCCCATTTTTATTATTACTTAATTTCTTATGCCTAACTCATAAATTAAACTTTATTGTAGGTATATCTTGGGAGGGAGAAAAAACCTTGTTTAGTGCTATCGAGGTTCAGGGAATTTCTGTGGACTTGAATATATCCCTCTCCCAAATAAAGGATAGGCTACTATATATGTATTTGTATAAGTATGTCCACAGACATTTATTCATGACTACACATACATTAAATTGATAAGTACATGGATCTTCAGTTATGCACCCACCCAAAGTCAGATAACTCACACAAACAACCTCCCCCCCCCACACACACAACCAGTATGTTCACACATTTACAATGTATTTGTTATATACATGCAGTGAGCAACCCACACAGACAAAGTACTTATATATCTCTACAAATAAATTTTATTAAAGACAAATTATATCTATTATATTTTTAAGAATTTTTTTTGTTGATAGATTAGCTTCAGTATCTTTGTATTGAATTTGTAAAGGGACTGTTTACAATTTCGTGTTGGTTCTTGTTAAAATTCCGAATCCTACTATACTGGCTTTGAATTTCATCAAATTTCTGTCTTAATAGTAACTCAAGCCAGTCAAAAGCTTGTGATCTTAATAAGTAACACAGTGAATAGTTTTTTTTATGCCTTACCTTCAACAAAAAGATGCAGAAACTACTACACCAATAAGAAAATCATATTTAAAATAAGAAAAAAAAAATATATAACTAGTCTGTTGCTTTTAACAAAACTTGATAGAATAAACGTTTGCTGCTTGAGATACTCTCACTTTCTCTCTTTGTATATTAGGACCTAGACTTAAAATCAACATTACATCTTTTTCTAAATGACTCATAACAAAGATCAAATCATTCATAAAAGCTGGACAAACCGACTTCAGAATTTATGAATAATGATTCACACCTATCTCTCCTCTATTAAAATCCTTTTTTTTTTTTTCTCTCCTTCAATAAAAATTGCATTATTCATATGTAGGAGAGCTGAAAAGTTCATATGCTGACTATGAAGCAGTGATCCTAGAGCTGTGAGATATTGCATGCTTTAATTTCAGCTCTTCTTATTAATAATTACATTGTTTCTCTCCAGGTCAACTAACATCTGACTGTTTTAAAGAAAACTTCAAAAGTAATATAGTAGCAACTTCTCTTGAAAATGGATAAAATTTCAATCAAGCTAATCACCTAAGGAAACTGATGAAAAGGGTCTTATTTCATCAGGACAATATATCCAGCACACTTCTTGGTTTCCATGGCTGCTTTGTAAGATTGTAGCTTTGAACTTGTTGACCACTCTCCCTATTCTCCTGATTTGACTATCATCAGTTCCCAACATAAAAAAAAACAAAAAACACTTGGCTGGGAACCAGTATCACACTGATGATAACATATCTGCTGTTCATGACTTTTTTTTTTGACCAACAGGATGAACAGTTTTCTTTGAATAGTCAGATGTTGGTTTACCTGAAAGAATGCATTTCTTAAGAACTGAAATTAATGTAGGCAAGATTTCACAGCTCTATCATCATTCCTTCATAGTCAGCCTAAATGTTTATCCTGCTTTTTTGAAATGAATGAAATAATAAAAAATATTTTTTTTCAATTAATGATAATTATTAATGTTGCATGATAACCATTAAGAGTATTGTATTATTTTCAAGTAGTGGTATTAAATCTTACTATAAAGTATGTATATATGTCCAAGTTGAAGTTGAGAATTAATTAATTTCCCCAGCTTCTGATTAATTGGCTATCACTTTTTTTTTTTTTTTTTTTTACCTCTTTTATATAACTTCCTAGAGTTTGAGCGACAGGAAGCCAACCCCCCCCCCATCTCTAACACTCTCTGCAGTGATTGTTTTGAACTTTTCCTTTTTTTTTCTCTAGCTCCTTCAATCACAAAGATTTTTGGGACAATTCTAAGAGTGCCAAGAAAAATAATGCTACTACCTCCACTTAATTACAGCTCTTTTAGTTCTCATGCAAGATCCTAATATCCACACACACACACACACACACACACACACACATATTTTTTTTAAATCTGGGACAGCCAAATCTAATTGGAATAATTTAATTTTGTTTCTCAAATTAAGTCTTAACTTCAAGCTTGGATGGAGTAATTTGTCTGAAAATTAAAGTCCTAAAATATTTATTTTCCAGGACAGTTTCTGATTTGGACTCATATTTTTATTTTTACAATGTTGATAGTGTATGATTTAACTGCTTAAGATATTGAAATGGCATTTTTAATCTTGTCATGTGATGAATAGGTTCTATAAACTCTTGTAATAAAAACTTCTGGGATTGACCAACAAGGAAGTGTTCCTCCTCTTTGAATGCTTTCCGGTGTTTAAAACAAAGAGAAGTTCAAAGGTATCTGGTGATCTTAATGATAAACACTCCTTTTACTTTGAAGTCTGTTCTTCAATTGCTTGTTACTCCCTCACTTTACATTTTTCTCTTTATTTTCTGTTTATTTTTCAATCTTCAATGAATATTTAACATTCTTTTTTAATCATTGTTTCGCTTATAATTTTTTTTCCTATAATTGATTTTTCTTTGTAATAGTTATTTTCTATGAATGTGATCACTTGACTATTTAATAATTCTCTCCAGGGAGATATATATATATATATATATATATATAATATAATATTTTTCTTTTTTAAGAATTGGTTTTCAATTTAGAGTTTGATCAATAGCCTGGAGTTGGAATGCTGATTTCTAGGCCTAAACCTAAATTCATGTGAAATATGATGGAATGTGACTGTTCATTTTAGAAGTACTTGATAACTAAGAAATCAGTCTCTTATATATACTGATGATCCACTACTGCAAGTTCAGTATCTTTAAAATCTTTCATTTCAAACCTGACCCCCACCCCCACCCCACAAAAAAGCCATTTTCTGTATATTTGCCAAATAATTATAGATTTTTATTATACCCATTTATTCACATTTTTCTGTATCCAACATTAGCTAAATTTCCATAATTCAGCTCCTTGATCATCCAATACTGATGTAATACTAGTGTTCCCTTTACCTACAGATAATGGTGAGGTTTGGAGAAATCACACACCTTTAATTTTCCTACATTTTTGTATAAATTAGTAAATTTACTATGTTTTTGGGGTTTACAAAGTTATTATGTGTGTATATATATATATATATATATATATATATATATATATATATATAATCCTAAGGAACCTGGCAAACCCACCTAGGTAGGTTTGCCTGGCTCCTTAGGATTATCTTAGGTTTTGCTCTACTTAGTGTATTGGGCACTTTACGTAGTTGTCTTTTTACTTGTTTTGTTTTTTTTTTTTTTTTTCTTTGGACTTGGACCTTGAACACTGGATGATTGTTTTCTTCTTGGTTCTTTCTTTTTTTATTCCCCATTTTTCCTCAGGTACTGATTTGTTCTACTGCAAGTTGACCTATCTAAGGTCTTCCTAAGGGAGTACCACCATTTATATATATATATATATATATATATATATATATATTTTTTTTTTTTTTTTTTTTTTTTTTTGACAAATCAAACTACAAGAGAATGCTGCATGTTTGTCCAAAATAAGAATCCAGTGTTGTTTATATCGCCAGCCCTGATTGTCAACAATCTCCTAAAGAATATGAGTATTCGTAAACAACGTTATTTTTACATAGTGGGGTTTTTATGTACTCAGTTAATTCTAAGAATTAGATTGGATGGTTTGAATTTTTTGTAATAAAATAAATTTATTGTTATTTGTTAGGAACATTAACTGGTATATACCAGCAAATATTTTTAATGACCTTTTCATCTTATTCATAATTAGGATGCATCTGGTTACAATAAAATAATTTAATGGTGTTTTTATTTTTGTCTTCATCAACATGTTTTAGGAAATTATTATTAAGTATTTGTTTTATGCTGCTTAATTGTCTATAAAATAATGGATCTGAAGAGTAAATCATTTTCACATGGGTAATTGTCTTTATAACACCTACTTTATATCTGTGAAGATATTCATTTTTATAATTAAGAGATATAACCAAACTAGTAATATTTCATCATCACCAAGTGGAGCCTGAATTTTCACCTATAGCAATAAACAGGTGCTCTCTTTTTCTTGGAGGCCTTGTGCTTTGATCACCCATTGGGGATAAATGGTTTATTCCCTGTACCTGACTTCTTCCACTATTCTATATCTTTACAAGAGCCAGATGATGCTGAAACTGGTGTACTGCTGCCATCTATGGACAGGAACTGCCCATTGTTCATTTTACAGTCTCTACTCCCTTGTGGGTAACAAATTATTTTCCACCCTACAACCCTTTTCCCACAGATGAAATGTTGCAAGCCTCTTACTTGTTGTGGAGTTAATTCACAGTGGAGGCTTGTATTTGTACTAAATCGGTCCTAAATAGTTCGCCGTACAAAACATTAGGAACTTGATATAATAGGCATTACGCAGAGTAATCTTGTTCTAGTCACTGACTACTTTCGTATTCGACTGTCGACTACTGTCGTTCGACATCGACTGATCCTCGTTTCTCTTGCTACTCCTACTTATATTAGGTGGGAGAGTCTATTAACTATACAATAGGTGTGTTTCACCATAACACCCCCCCTTCTAAAACTTTACTCCATAGGAGTAAAACAATTTTCTTTATTTTTTTACAGGAAATATGAAAAAAAAAAAAAATTCGTTATTTTAGCAACATCGTAGTGTATCTCCTACGTTTTGGATCCCCTTTTAAATGATCAGTTGCCTTTCTTTTTCTCCTGGATCGGCATACCTCGGGTAAAATTGTTGCAGGCGTTGTTAGATCAGACATATCGAAAATCACCTCCATTGGCGTTTCTTTTTTCCGCGGGACCGCTGTCTACCACGTCTGAAGAGCGTCGTCTGATCTGGTTAATGTGCCGTGTGCACATGAATTTTTCGCCTTTCACCAAGTACATCATATTGTCAATCCGCTTTTCTATTTTTTGGTACCTCCATAGTGTTACCAGAAACAATCTTCCGCTTTGAGTTTCTTAAGGATGGGGTCACAGTTTCTGTAGGTTCTTCTTGTGGTTCTATTTCTTCAGCCTCTAGCTTCCTTTTTGTTGATCTTGTGCTTAACATTTTCTGTGGTGACTTCAATTGACTTAAATCATTTAATAATACTGCATGTCCTTGGCTGCGGGTAACTTGTTTCCCAGTTTCTCTGTGTTGGCTTCCTCTTTACTTTCTGGGGTTTTTTTTTCATGTATACCGTTGGTGTTGCCCATTCACTATACTCAACTTTTTTTAAGTACACCGGTTTTCTCTAAGCTGTCCAATTCTTTATCTGTTCAATTGAGGCAAACAGTGCATTCCTTTTCTTTTTGAATACCGCCTGAGCATTTTCTTTTAGCTGGAATTTTGCCTCCATCTTGGTACACATTCCCAACCCTGGAGAAAAAACAGTAGGAAATGTTTCCTTAAGTTTCTTTATTAATTTTTGGGCTTCGGCGTTTAAACTTTGTACCTTGTAACAGAAGGAATTTATCGGCAGATCCCATAATTGGAATTCTGTTATCCAATTCATACCAAGTAAGTTTGTGGTATTTTCTATGACAAATAGTTTAGCTTTTAGTGTTTTTTTATTTAAACATGACATTTGTAACAAATTCCCCAATAAATTGTATTTTTTCTCCCGTCACTGACCTCACGATTTTCTTTGTCTTCATTAAAGTTGGTTTCCCCAACTTCTTCCATGTATGCAAATTTATGATAGGTAGATCTGAGCCAGTGTCAAGTTGCATTTTTATATTTTTATTACTTATTTTGACAGTAATAAATTTTCTGGTTATTCCATCTTTTACCTCGTTGGACTTTAATTTTCTTATTTTATTGTCTTTATTTTTTGACCTGCAATGCGTGCTTTTATAACCCACTCTTTTACAGTTGAAACATTTTTTATTCCTAAACTCGCAATATCTGTATCAGTGTAGTTCACCGCAAACAAAACATGGCTTTGGGAGTTTTAGTTTATTTTTCTCTGGTATTTCACTTTTGGCTTGATAATCTGCAATTTTAGAATTCTTTTTGGTAGACTGACTTTCTTCTTTGTAGCATATTTTCCTTACATGCGAAACGCCAGACTGTTCTATCTTTTTTAATCTTTCTTTATGCTAACATATCTTGTGCAGTCTTCTGCCAATTTCTGTACTGTAATACTTGGATCGCTTTCCAATTTTGCCAGTACTAATTTTCTCAACTCTGCTTCTCTTTCGGATACCAGCCCCTGAACAAACACTAAGCGCTTAAAATTGTCTGCACTTAACTCTGCCGGCTTGAATTCTTCACAATGCTTATTCACATTGACTGCGTACGTTATATAGTCTTGTTCATCATCTTTCATCAGATTCAAACATTTCTACCTCTTGTGAAACAGATGTCTTTTTTACTAAATAATTCACTTAATATATTTACCACCTTGGTAAATGTCAACTCGCTAGTTTTTTTTGGTAAAATGTAGTTTACCAATTTATGCTCAGCAGTTCCTAATTTGCTTAAAAGAAGCCTAACCTTCTTTCCTTCAGACCACAAGTGGCAGTCCTTTTTATACATGTCCGTATATTTTTTATAATACTCCTCAAAAGTTATCTCTTCATCTGGACTGTACGTGAATATTTCAATTGAATTCCATATTGTATTCTCTGGGAAAGAATCATTTTGTAGATTCTTCTCTTTCCTCTTCTCAGTTATTTCCAGAATTTTGTTTTGAAACTCCCTATGTATCTGTTCCATTTTTTTTTTTTTTTTTTTTTTTTTTTTTGAATTGCATTTGTCTATTGAAAGTTTCCTCCTGTAGCTGCATCTGGAATGTTTTCTGTTGCTCTAATATTGTCATCTGTTGTTCCAACTGGCACTTAAAGAATTCCCGGAATATATTTTTGCATTCCTCCATCTTTGCAAAAAATTTACACAATGCCTAAATACTGTAGAGGGGGGGGTCCTACGAATTTGAAATTCATGACCTATTTGAGCAAACTATTATTGGGGGGGGGGAAACATTTCTTTTCTCAGTCGAGAATACGACAGATTTTTTTGTCACTAAGTTGACGTCTTGGCTTGTGAAAAACTTTGCCAAGTTTTTTCTTTTTTATTAAGTGTGAATCCAAGTCTTTGTTGGCAAATTTATTTGGCGAGCGAATTTTTTTTTCCTCCATATGAGTGCGAATCCTTGTCGCCAAAGTTGTTGTGGAGTTATTTTGCAATGGAGGCTTGTATTTGTACTAAATCGGTCCTAAATAGTTCGACGTACAAAACGTTAGGAACTTAATATAATAGGTATTACACAGAGTAATCTTGTTGTGGTCGCTGACTACTTTCGTATTCGACTGTCGACTACTGTCGTCCAACATCGACTGACCCTCGTTTCTCTTACTACTCCTACTTATATTAGGTGACAGTCTATTAACTATAGAATAGGTGTGTTTCACCATAACATTACTATTTCCACGGAAAGTGTTCAGATGAACTGCATTCCTTAGTTCCACCAGTTCTAACTATCACTGCAAAAACCCACAATGAATTGTAGTGAACCCCCCTTCATTTTATTTGTATTCCATTGATGAGATGTAAGTTCCACTCAAGCTTCTTCTTCCCGTGAACCATTGCTTTATGGAACCTACTTCTCTGATCACTACAATCTTGGTTTGTTCAAGTCTAAAATCAACCATTATATTCGCAGTTATTCATACTCTGTAACCTATTTCAAGTGACTCTTGGGCCTTTACAGTGTGAACATCATTGTAAAAAAAACAAAAAAAAAACAAAAGTAGGTCAGACTTTTTAATCATCCCTTATCTATTAAATCCACAATGACTTCAGAAACAGGAGTTTATTTATGGAAGCAACTTCAATTGCCAAGTTGAGTTAATATTTGTATTCTTGTTTTTCTGTAAATTTTGTGTTGATTTTATGATATGAATAAAGTTGAATTTTTTAGTAGGATTTTTTTAAAAATAACAAACAGTTGTCTTACTAACACAGATGACACATCAACACACTTTCCTCAGTAAACAATGCATAAGCAAACGATAATGGGTTTTTCTATACAAAAGCTTTAGGCTGTAATCTAGTCAGCTGTTTATTATCTATGTCATATAATCAAATAAGCCTTGTATTATATTCGTATAAATTGTTTATGTAAGCTTCCGAGTTGAAAATTGTTTTGGGATACTTTCCTTCTACTTTTTCCTTTTCTCTTTCTATCTTTGTGCTCTTTTTAAAGTTTTTTTCAATTTTTTTCTTTTTGACAACCATTTGTTAAATAATGCATTAAATTTAAATTAATATTTTATTACTTTCATATTTTATACTTAATTAGATAGAAATGAATAAAATCAAATACACCTTATATCAGAAAGAATGCTAAGATTATTCAAAAACCTCAGGGAGCATTCTGTATAAAGGCTTATATTTTTTTTTCTTTTGATATTTCACCAAGATGGTTCAGCATAGTGAATAAAGAAACTGAATCTTTAATAGCTGTGTGTACTGCTGTAGTAGAAGAGCTTAACCTTAGTCAAGTAATGGAGGTTTAACAGCATAGTGAGCATCACAGTCAAAACACCATTGTTATTTGCCAAGCAAGTTTGATTTTCTCTATCAAGTGTAGTAGTCCTGTACATTTTTCAATTGGGCAATTTTTGTTTTGTCAAGATTCTGCAAGCATCATACACTAACTCAAGTCTATATATTTTAAGAATGGTTTGAAAATTGAGCTTATCACAGCAAAGTTTTTAAAGACATTAAATGAGTGAGTGTTGTGGAGTGATTTTACAGTGGAGGCTTGTATTTGTACTAAATCGGTCCTAAAATAGATTCAGCGTACAAAACATTAGGAACTTGATATAATAGGTATTATGCAGAGTAACCTTATTGTGGTTGCTGACTACTTTCGTATTCGACTAACTGTTGTCCGACATCGACCGACCTTCATTTCTCTTACTACTCCTACTTATATTAGGTGGGAGAGCCTATTAACTATAGAATAGTTGTGTTTCACCATAACCCCCCCCCTCCTAAAACTTTATTCCATAGGAGTAAAACAATTTTCTTTATTTATTTTTTACGGAAAATATGAAGAAAAAACAAAAAAAAATTCATTTTTTTAGCAACATCGTAGCGTATCTCCTATGTTTTGGATCCCCTTTTAAATGATCAGTTGCTTTTCTTTTTCTCCTGGATTGGCGTACCTCTGGTAAAATTGTTGCAGGCGTTGTTAGATCAAACATATCGAAAATCACCTCCATCAGCGTTTCTTCCATGGGACCGCTGTCAACCACGTCTGAAGAGTGTTGTCTGATCTGGTTAATGTGCCTTCTGCATGTGAATTTTTCGCCTTTCACCAAGTACATCATATTGCCAATCCACTTTTCTATTTTTCCAATCTCCCAGAATGATTTATTCTGTTTATAGACCTTAAAGTATATTTTTTCACCAGGATTGTATTTTTTTACTTGAATAAATTTTTCTCTACCTGGCTTTGTCTTTTTTGGTTGTAATTTGTCGAAGACAGATCTTACCTGACTTGCGAACATCACCCCGGCTGGTGACTGTGAGGTTGGTGTTCCGTTATTTGGGGTAATTCTGTATACTTGTATAAACTTCTGTAGGGCTTCATCTGCAAGTATTTCCCTAGCTTTCTTTAGAGCTCTTTTTAGGGTGTCCACAAATTTTTCAGCTAATCCGTTTGATCTTGGGTGATATGGAGCTGTGGTAACATGTTCGACGCTGTATTCCTTGCAGAAATCTTTAAATTGTTTTGACGTAAACTGACTTCCGTTGTCCGTCACAATTGTGTCTACTACACCAAACCTTGCAAACAATTCCAGCAGGAAGTTTTTAGTACTTTGCGTCGTCAGATTTCTTATCCTTTGTATCTCAGGCCATTTCGAGAAACTATCCACTACTATGATGTAATGGTATCCATTCAGTGGACCTGCAAAATCCACATGTAATCTAGACCATGGTAGATCTGTTTTTGGCCAGGGGTTAAATTTTATTGGGGGTGCCTTTGCAGCTAACGCACAGCCTTTACATTTTGCCACTGCGTTCTGTCCATATTCAGCCAATATACAAAACTTTGCATTAGACTCTTCATCCTAGTGCTGCCCGGGTGACCAGTATGAAAATCCTTTAGTATTGGCTTCTGCAGTATGTATGGAATCACCACACGTTCTCTGTACAATGATACCGTTTCACAAAGCGAATAAACATTTGTTGTGTACTGGTCCCTCCCGGCTATTTTTTCTTTTATTTTCAAGATATACTTGTCCCTGGTGACTGCTTCTTTTATTTTTTTCTAGAGTTACCGGAAGTTCCCGAACTGCATTACACACAGTAAATTTCAGCTCCCTTTCTGACTTTAGTGAGGCAATTACCGTATCTTCTAATGATGTATATTTGGTAATAATGAGCTAATCCCCAAAAACTTTGTAATGTGGTAATATCATTCAGAGCCAGCATGTCTTTTATAGCTGCTGCTCACTCTGGATCTAGCCTTCTACCATTCTTATCGATGATCTTCCCCAGATATTTTATTTTCTCCATAAAAAACTCACATTTGCTTTCCTTGAGTATAAATCCAAAATCCTGTATTCTTGAAACTACTGCATTTACATGTTCCACGTGTTCTGCTATACTTGTACTTCTCCTGAGGATGTCGTCCAGATACGCTACAGCAAAATCTAGACCACCCAACATCAAATCCATTACTTGTTGGAAAATGGCGGGTGCGACCTTAATCCCAAAAAGTAGTGTGTTAAATTTATACAGACCCCAATGTGTGTTTATACACAAAAATTTTGATGTTTCTTTTTCTACCGGTATTTGCAGATATGCGTTGCTGAGGTCTATCTTCGAAAATATTGTGCCGTCATTAAGCTTCGCAAATATTTCTTCCGCTGTTGGTAGAGGATAATTATAGTCTTTGAGTGCCGCATTCAAACCTGTGGAAAAAACAGCACAAACATGAATTTCTTTAGACTTTTTTTTTTTTTTTTTATATATACCGTCGGTGTTGCCCATTCACTATACTCAACTTTTTTTAAGTACACCGGTTTTCTCTAAGCTGTCCAATTTTTTATCTACCTGTTCAATTGAGGCAAACGGCACATTCCTTTTCTTTTTGAATACCACCTGAGCGTTTTCTTTTAGCTGGAATTTTGCCTCCATCTTGGTACACATTCCCAACCCTGGAGAAAAAACAGTAGGAAATGTTTCCTTAAGTTTCTTTATTAATTTTTGGGTTTCAAAAATTTAAACTTTGTACCTTGTAACAGAAGGAATTTATCGGCAGATCCCATAATTGGAATTCTGTTATCCAATTCATACCAAGTAAGTTTGTGGTATTTTCTATGACAAATAGGTTAGCTTTTAGTGTTTTTTTTATTTAAACATGACATTTGTAACAAATTCCCCAATAAATTGTATTTTTTCTCCCGTCACTTTTCTTTGTCTTCATTAAAGTTGGTTTCCCCAACTTCTTCCACGTATGCAAATTTATGATAGGTAGATTTGAGCCAGTGTCAAGTTGCATTTTTATATTTTTATTACTTATTTTGACAGTAATAAATTTTCTGGTTGTTCCATCTTTTATCTCGTTGGACTTTAATTTTCTTATTTTATTGTCTTTTATTTTTTTCCCTGCAGTGCGAGCTTTTATGACCCACTCTTTTACAGTTGAAACATTTTTTATTCCTAAAATTGCAATACCAGTGAAGTTCACCGCACGCAAAACATGGCTTCGGGAGTTTTTGTTTATTTTACTCTGGTATTTCACTTTTGGCTTGATAATCTGCAATTTTAGAATTCTTTTCGGTAGACTGACTTTCTTCTTTGTAGCGTATTTTCCTTACATGCGAAACGCCAGACTGTTCTATCTTTTTTGAATCTTTCTTTACGCTAACATATCTTGTGCAGTCTTCTGCCAATTTCTTTACCATAATACTTGGATCGCTTTCCAATTTTGCCAGTACTAATTTTCTCAACTCTGCTTCTCTTTTGGATACCAGCCCCTGAACAAACACTAAGCGCTTAAAATTGTCTGCACTTAACTCTGCCGGCTTGAATTCTTCACAACGCTTATTCACATTGGCTGCGTACGTTATATAGTCTTGGTCATCATCTTTCATCAGATTCAAACATTTCTACCTCTTGTGAAACAGATGTCTTTTTACTAAATAATTCACTTAATATATTTACCACCTAGGTAAATGTCAACTCACTTGTTTTTTTTCGGTAAAATGTAGTTTACAAATTTGTTATGCTCTGCAGTTCCTAATTTGCTTAAAAGAAGCCTAACCTTCTTTCCTTCAGACCACAAGTGGCAGTCCTTTTTATACATGTCCGTATATTTTTTATAATACTCCTCAAAAGTTATCTCTTCATCTGGACTGTACGTGAATATTTCAATTGAATTCCATATTGTATTCTCTGGCAAAGAATCATTTTGTAGATTCTTCTCTTCCCTCTTCTCAGTTATTTCCAGAATTTTGTTTTGAAACTCCCTATGCATCTGTTCTTTTTTTTTTTTTTTTTTTTTTTTTTTTGAATTGCATTTGTCTATTGAAAGTTTCCTCCTGTAGCTGCATCTGGAATGTTTTCTGTTGCTATAATATTGTCATCTGTTGGAACTGGCACTTAAAGAATTCCCGGAATATATTTTTGCATTCCTCCATCTTTGCAAAAAATTTACACAATGCCTAAATACTGTAGAGGGGGGGGGTCCTACAAAATTTGAAATTCGTGACCTATTTGAGCAAACTGTATTATCGGGGGTGGGGAATATTTCTTTTCTCAGTCGAGAATACTACAGATTTTTTTGTCACTAAGTTGACGTCTTGGCTTGTGAAAAACTTTGCCAAGTTTTTTTTTATTTTTTTATTTTTTTTTTCTTAAGTGTGAATCTAAGTCTTTGTTGCCAAAGTTATTGTGGCGAGCAAATTTTTTCTTCCTTCGTATGAGTGCGAATCCTCATCGCCAAAGTTGTTGTGGAGTTATTTTGCAGTGGAGGCTTGTATTACACAGAGTAATCTTGTTGTGGTCACTGACTACTTTCGTATTTGACTGTCGTTCGACATCAACCAACCTTCGTTTCTCTTACTACTCCTACTTATATTAGGTGTGAGAGTCTATTAACTATAGAATAGGTGTGTTTCACCATAACAGTGAGAAATTTGATATATTTTTAGTGTTTATATGCTCCATCAATAAAAAGATGTCATAGGTGCATCAAAAGAATTGATGTGAGGAAGTCTGTGTTCTATACCTGAGGTAATGTATTGGTACAGTATAATACTTCAGGATGATGCCTCCACCCAGATATGCCACCCAATGAGATCTACAAAGACAAGGTTTGGTTGAAAGGCATTGATATATTTTTTTTTGTCAAGACCTGAAATGACACATTAGGTGGAAGATATCTGGGTAAAAATGCCTCGGCACCAACGTGCATTGATGGCAATCTATCAAGGTTGGTGTCCCCTGTCAAGGATACTCCAGCATCATCAAATGTGTCATAGAGTATCAATAATGTGCCTTCTACAAGTGAAGAGGAGACCATCTTGCTGGATTTGATGATTTTTCATACATAAGTGATGGTATAGAAGAAGTATTGAGTTCTTGCTCATGAAGAACAACACCGGAAAAGTGTGTCAGCATCATCATACCGCCAGCCAAGAAAAAGGAACAAAGACTGTGCCAGCAGCCATAGCACATTTCAAGATGGTTATTCTTAATGTACAGGGTCTGGCAGAAATACTTCCCACATATGACATTAGCTAGATGAAGACACCATTGCCACTAATAACTTATGATTATGTGTGAGGTATTTCTGCTGCACCCTGGATAACTTGGGACATCTTGTTTATCCTTTTTCATTCAATAAAAGTGTCTTTTTTATTTTATTTTTTTTTTTTTCTGAACCAACTTTGCTCCAAAATCTTCATTGGAATAGTTGGCAGAATAATAGAATTTTTCAGTTCCACTGGCTATAAGATCTAAACCCATTAAACTTTTTTATTTTATTTTAAATGCTTTAGTGTCAGTGTTTTTTTTCTAGGTCCAGTTGTGTTTTCTGAATGATAAAAAGGTTTGTTAGAATTTGTTCTTATATTTATCTCTGAATTGAAGACTAGAATCATACTTTCAAGCAAGTTTAGATAGTTTTGGAAATTGTAGACTTAACATTTACTTGCTTTTGCCAACATTTGTTGCTGATGTCAGACTTGATATTTTTTTTAGATTTTTCAAAAATTTGAATAAACCTTTTTATTTTATTTATTTTTTTTTTACTGCTGCTTACTGTCATTAAAATGTTATATGAAAAGGAAAAATGACATTTTAATTTTTCCTTTTTCATATTAAATAGTAAAAAAAAATGAAAAATATTTTTTTATGACAATATCCTGCTTCATTTTTACTTGTGAAAAAAGTTTACATTGTTTTTCTTTTTGTAATTGTATTATTTTTCAGCCTTTATTGTTTTAATATTCTACAGATTTTAAATTATTGTAAAATCTGACGCATTGTGTCCCCTCAGGACATAGATGATCATTGCTCTTCACAGCTTCCTTTTAAAATTACCTGCAAAATGTGTATTGCTAGGAATGATAATGGTTTAGTTTTTTTGTTTGTTTTTTTAACCTTCTTTACAGTTTTGAATTCAGTTTTCCATTTCCTAGACTGCTAATCATGGTTAGTAAACCTCACTATTTAACTAATAACTAGGAAGAATATTCCAAGAATATTAGTGCAAAGTGAACATGAACTGTATTAGCTGGAATTTGAAGATGACTTGTTGCTTTCATTTTCCATGAGTCAAATACTATATTCAAGATATATTTCTTTCATTTTTCAGATGGGTTGGATCAGGAAAGTATTTTTGTTTGATTAGATGTAGATGATGCTGGAGCTGACAATTTTGGTTTCTGTGGCCTTGTTGGCTTGCATTGTGGTCCTTGTTTTTGGATGTTCTTGTTTTGGAAAGTCCCCTCCTTTTAAAGTAAGTACCACTTTCTCTTCAAAACTTATATTTAACAATTTATCATCTTGTTAATCATTTGTTTGATCAGCAATAACTTTTGCCCTGTCACCATGTCTAAGTAGGCAGATTCCTTTATTTGATATCTTTCTCTATTTTATTTTAATCTTACTTTAATTTTGTTGGGACTGAAAATGACATTAAATATGGCCCAAGGTTAGAATATATTTGCCACAGTCAATATTGTTTTTTTTTTTCTCTCTCTCATATATTAAATTAATGCAAAAGTTCCCAGTACCACCACCATATCCTTTTAGGATGTAGCCGAGCATGGCTCTTCACAACTTCCTGTCTTTTGTTGCCCTAAGTTTTACCCCTCTCTCATTCCCCCTTTTTTTTCCCTTTGTTCTACTATTTATTCACTCAAACCCAAATAGGTTATATACTGTTTCCATTGCCTTCAATATATAATGTAAACATTTAAATTCTCCCTTTCCTCATGTGTTCCAGAAATTTCTTTCTAATTGTTAGTATTGGTTTCCTTGTCTCTATTTCATTAAAACTTCCTTGTTACTTACAGGGTATTTTCAGCATTCATCAGTAGAATTACATTTGTCATTTTCCTTCATCTGATTGTCCAACATTCACTACCAGCTAGGAGATTAGTTATTACATAGCAGTTCAGCAATCCTTTCTTTGTTTCTAAGAAAACATTCCTCTCTCTTTGCTCAATTTTTGAAAGGCATCTTTTGTTTTTCCTAAGCACCACCATCTTTTATAATCTGAAGGAAATCTTAATGGTTTTTTTAATGTTTATATATGAATACTTTTAAGAATTGTTTAGGGGAGAAAATGATAATTTTACTTTGCTGGTGAAGATCATGACTAGATATAAAATTCTTATTCAATAGTTTTTATTAACTCATAAAAGAAAAGTGCAGTAGAATCTGATGAATGCATCACTGAAGTTTGATATTGATGCAATAGGTTTGTATCAGGAATTGCTTGCAAAACATTTTTTCTTATATCAAGCACAAAAAACACCCTGGAAGATGTGAAAACATGAACCATTTGAAGGAAAATGATGTACAAACGTGAACTTGTACATTTCTTTTTAATTTTTCGGTTTGTAATCAGACTTATGGACACACATTGTTATAGATTATCTGCTCTTGGATAATTATTTCTCTTGTTTTGTTAGGACTCCATCATGTGGGGTGGGTAGGACACTGCATGTCAAAAAATATGAACATTCTTTGTTTTCAAAGGGAAAAAGTTTTCTATCAACTCGGCAATTTCTTTTGTGTTACTTTGTACATAAAATTAGCAAGGTGGTAAAATGAACAAATGTGGGAATTTATGAATTTTTCTAGTCACTAGCAGGATTTTGTTGTTTGGCACTATAACAGAATAGAACTATGTGGAGAAAGATTGGAAGAATTTTGTTTGGTACTCTTTTTTTTTTTCTGCCAACATTGGAAATGATAATGGTAAGCAACAAGCAATATTATTGTCTGTGGTTGGTGCTAAAGATTATGCAATTATTTGAAGTCTAGCAGATAACAGACAGAATAAACGTTTGACAAATTATGTCAACATATAGAGCACATTGACTTTGACCTTAATGAAATTTTGTTCTATTCTTGGGAGAGAAGCAGCAATAGAACAATCAATCTGTATGTATCTACACTTAAGAAAATTCCTGATTGGGAATGCAATTTTTGGGACCAAATTAACAAGTATCTAATGGGTAGGCTAATAGTGGGGGTGTGATATATAAAAAAAAAGTCAGCAGTTTTTACTCAGTAGAAGCACACTGCTTTTAGAGAAAGCATTTAGAGAAATTTCAGTAACAACTGAGTTTACTACAAAATTTTCCAATGACATCAAAAATGCCAGGCCTGCCAGGCAATGAATCTGATAGTTCTATTGAAACATTAAAGCTGCTGCTATGAAAGCACTAACCATCTTGCTGCAGAGTATCCTTTCAAAGAAAAATGTTGCGCATGACAAGTGTGAAAGATTAAAGATTTTCCTGACATGTCCATGAGGTTGAAAATCAGGTGATATAGTGTGACTGGTAACGTTAACATTGTTATATAAAGGAAGCAAGAGTTGTCTGCATTGTAATTTGTGGAAGGTGAGATTCCCAGTTTTGCTCAGAAATTGGCTGTAGAAAGTCAAATTAGATTGGTGAATCATGTTTCCTTTGAGCAAAGAGATTTTTGAGAGGGTGCTGTTTAAAGGTTTTATAATGACCTTACCAGTTGAGACAGCAATGCTGGTTTTGTCCAGTACCTTATTTACAAAAGGATGGAATTAAGAAATGATTGCTGAAAGATAGATGTCATTAAATATATTCTCATTGGCTTGCACCATTGTACCACTCTCTAACATGTGAGGACTTTAAACAAGCCATAAATGTTTGTGCACTGTGATACACATCTGATACCATATACTTAAAAGAAGAGAAATTTAGTAAGCTTTGAGTGATGCATATCAGTAGTTTGAGTTATATGAAGAAATACAAGAGCTGTTTTTCATTTATAATCATGGTCTGTATCAACCCACTCACTTGCAATCAACTATGCATAATTCAACAGACATTTTTCAGTGTGAAGTGGATAAGCAACTTCAGGACATTTCTTTCTGTAAAATGTAGGTGGCTATTTTGTTCTGGGGAATTGATAATATTAGTCATCTTATAAAAGATAAAGAAAGTAGAGGATTGTTCAGTTTCAGTAAAAAGTTCATATGATGGACTTATTTAATTTCTTTGTGACAATAGCTTGACATATTTGGAAACTAAAAAGTATTCTACTATTAATAGGGTATATGAATTGACAATGAATATCTGGAGAAAATATATTGTTAAAGTTGGGCTTTAAATCAGCAAACTATAAGAATTGTAAAGATGATGTAATACAGTGGGGAAGTGCAATTGTTATCCCTTTTAGGCTGACACTGAAGGTGTTGCAAGAACAGATCCATGTTGGAACAGTTTCTGTGGAGGCTCTTGCTGGTGACAGTCTTAAAATATTTTTTTTTTTTTTAAAAATCTAATTCAGTCAGGAATATTCAAGTCAGACATGAAGTAAAAGTATATGTTGATTTTCTCTGGTCCATTCATGAGACGTGTACTTGATTATTGTTGATGTGTTCATGCAGTTTGGGAAGATGACCAAAGAAAAAGTTTACAAGATAAAGCCAAGAAATCTTCAGTAATTGAAAGAAAGAATAACAGAAGAAATTAACATTTAAAAATAAGAATGAACAGGTGTCAATCTTGTTTAAAAGAAAGAAGTCAATTTGAAAAGTAACAATTTGCTTGATATACTTAAATATTTAGTGAAAATATAAGTGTGTTGATAAAATATTACCTTAAAATTAACTTTCAGCCACCCTTTTTATATGAAAGGAATGAAATAAATTAAGCTTAATGTGACATGGAGTCATAATTATTACATATAAATGAAATTGATATTGGTCTGCAAGATTAGGTATTAAGTCTTGCTCAATCTAGAATGAGGTCCTAAGAAATGGGCATTCAGTGATCTCCAAACTTATTTCACTAGTATTGGTCTGCAAGATTTACTTACTTTTAGTCTTGTCACATGCTGATCATGTTTTGGTTCATCAGTGTATAGACCATCTCATAAAAACAATATACATCTGTGCAAGAAATCTAGAAGACAGTAAGCCAACCTTGAGTTTTCTGTGCTGAATGCCACATTTATGAGCATGATTTTGATATAGGCTTAATTGTTATGACCAGAAGACAAGGTCAAAGTATTTCTGAAATGGCAGTTTGTTGAGTGCTCATGTTCAATTTTGGTGAGTACTCATTAGCTATGATCTGCAACTTAAAAAAATGGTATTGGACAGCCATGATTTATTGATGTGAAAAGTGAATGGAGGATTAATGTAGCACAAATTGCATCTAAGCTTTTATCTGGGTGAAGGATGGTATGCATCATAACATGTTACACACACATTTTCTTATTCTAACCAATGTCAATTGCTGATAGTGTCTTAAATGAGCATATGAATATCACAACTAAACCTTCTATCAATGATAGGCCATTTGATCTGATGAAACTCATTTTATAAGTAGTGTGGATGACGGTGCATGTGTATCATCTTGGTTAAGAAGTGAGGACACCAGGATGCATTGTTGCTATTGACTGAGAAATTTCTGTCTTTGTTTATCAGCTTTATTCTTCAAAAAATAAAGTACAATTAAATTTTATTCAGTTATATATTTACCATTATTTTGTAGTAACTTGTTTCTTAATAGGTAGCTCTTCAATACACTTTAAGTAAAATTCTGTGTATTTTGATATGAAAATTTTTGCCAAACTCATGAATCTTTTTTTCATTAGAGAAAGACCCCCCCCCAACTCCAATGATTTTCCTTCTATTGAAAAAGGTAATCAGTTGGTGCATGTTATATAGGAATAAAGTGTCACTGCCAAAACTGGAGTTTGAACATAGATCACCAGAGAGCAAACACAGGCGATCCCATTTAGAATAAGTAGATCATGTGATGGTAAAGGAAATGTATATATGGGAATTAGCGTGGTGTCTAAGTGATCACTATATAGATCACTATTTGGTGGTTACTTTTTGAGCAAGTATTATCAAGCGACTACTATTAGTGCAAGTGTTATTCAAAGGCATCTGACACCAGTATTGTTCAATGACATTACTATAGTTGTATCTGCAATTACAAAGTCTCTACTATAATGAGCATTAAAAAAGTGGCAATAAGTGTTTGTTGATATCACAAAATGGCAAGGTCAGTTGAATATTGTTAAGGTGGGTAGAATGGACCAACAGATTTCCAATATTTTTTTTTCTGTGTTCTGATTGCTGTAAGTGGCCTTGCATTATCATGGAAAACAACAGGTAGCTTTTTGACCAAACTTTAATGGACACATTCTAGATTCTGGATGCATAAATGTGCATTTTGTATTTCATTGTTTTAAGAACTCTAAATGAATAATATCCCAATGCTTCCATCTCCTGCACGCACACACGCACACCACCTCTCTTACATGTAACTCGTCTTTTGGTTGTGGGAATTTCTTTGTAAGTCCACTGATTTTACATTGAATATGGCCATATCTAAACCAATTTTTCATCACTAGTTATGATATATTTAAGGAATGCTTATTTACACATTCATCGCTACAATTGGTTACAAAAAATACAAATTACTTGACTCAACCTAATAAAAAATAACTTCTTTTCCAACACAGGTGACTGAGGAACAATATGATTGATTTTATTATTGATAACAGGAAAAAAAGAGAAGAAAAAAATAATGTTTGATTTTGTATTGTTCATCTATTTGTTCATAAATCATATTTATTGCAAATTCTTAGGTGTTCCTATTTTGATGTCTAAAATTGGTTTCTTTTAAAGAGTTTTGAGGATGAACCTGAGGACCCTCGTGAACCTTATGCAGAAAGCAGTGGCAACCAAGATGGAGATAACACATCCTTGGTTACTTTTGAGCCCCTCCCAGACATTTTGGCGAAGGCAATACCTTCCACCACAGCGCTGAGGCCACGTATTACCTGCATTGCAACTGATGAAGAGGATTTTACTCCTCGGATTGTCCGTGAGTAGATTCTTAATTAACCTTTTTATTGGTCATGTTATTCTTTAAATTATCTCTCTCATAAATAATAGTTGTTACATTTGCATATACAGTTGTATACACTAAATGTAACAACAATTAAGGAAGTGAGGTAGTATTTAAGAAATAAGCACAATATTTAATTTATCTTTTTTTTTTCTTTTCAATTTCTTTTTGAAAGCACTGCTGTTTTTTTTTTTTTTTTTTTTTTTTTTTTTTTTTTTTTTTTTTTTTTTTTTAAATCTGTTTACTACAAATGACAATTTCAATTCAAATAATGCTTTCTTGCCATCATATGCATTTGTAATTGCTCATTAATAAAAACAAAGTATGGAGAATAAAAAATCTGTGTAGTTTAAATCAAATTATCATTATGCTTGATTTTGCTGGCAGTCTGTACATGATAGTTACAACTATGAATAAATTTATGTTCTAATGATGATTCAGGTTATGAATATTTAACTAGGCTTACTCTGAGATTTTTTATATAATGTCAGTTGGTATCAACAGGAAATAAAGACATTATGAATGCATAAGCTATAGAAGCTGCCATATTTAATCAAAAGAATGATAGGTTTTAACAATCACTTAATTCAAACAACCCATGCCATTTATACAATTACAACTTGTTGATACATGTATACAAACTTTTTGCCTTTATAATAAAAAATCTTCATACATTTTTTGTCATATATATATATATATATATATATATATATATATATATATATATATATATATAAAATGTGTGTGCGATCGAAAAGTAATGCTTCCTATTTATTTTCATGGAAAGTACTACAAGGAACGGAACATGACACCACCACTGGATATAGCATGTTTTCTGCTACAAAATATTACTTTTTTTTTTTTCTCTCTCTTTTTTTTTTTTTTTATACAGTCATCACCATTGTCTATATATTTTTGCCTGTGATGAATAAGAGCTAGCAAACTGTACTAAAAAGAAAAATTTGCCCCTATCTAGCATTATTGTCAGGAAAATGTCTTCTAGCTTTTCATCAACTCAAACAGATGAAAAATTGGAAGATCTAAATCCAGAGTATTGGGTGAGGGTGAGTCCAGCCTAAATTTGCAGCATTCATCCATGGTTTTTAAATTGGTGCATGGCATTTTCACATGGCAACCAAAAATTATCTTCTGGACTGAATCTAGAAATTCTGGCCTTCAACTAAGCCAATATTTAAAGTTGATGGTTTGTCCAAATTCCAGGAAATCCAGAATGCTTCATCGCCAAAAGACAGTGAACATCATTTTACAAGCTGATATTTGTATCTTTAATTATTTTTCTTTGGTTGCACATATTTTGTAAAATGGTAAATTTTACCAACACTTATTCATCATCTTGCAATTTTTCCTAAGTCATGTTCTTATTAAATTTAGAAATGAATCCTCATTTTTCTCCATGGAAGATATTCCTTGCTTAATCTTGTTTCAATTAGTGCAGTAATTTGTAACACATTAGCTAATTCTGTAGTCACATATATTAATTCTTTTGACCTATCAATGAAAAATCAAGCAGAATCATTTTGCTTCATATGCAGCAATTGTTTTCATGATGCAATTCAAAACATTTGTACTCATGAGGCTGGAGGTCAGAAACTAACATGTAACAATTCAAAGGTTTTATGTCTAGAAATTTCACTGCCTTAATTTCTTAATCTTAACTACTGTTAAATTTGTTCTTGAAGCAGGAGGAGGAACTTTACATACCTTTTGATTTTTAGCATAAATGTTTGTTTTTATACCTAATACTCTTAATATCCCGATGAAAACTTTTCAGGGTGAAAGTAATTCTGAAAGTTTCTCTGACTAAGAAAGGGATTAAAAAACATTTTGATTGTTTGGTTAGATTTTGGAAAGTGGGTTGGGCCAAGAACTTTTCAACACCCTCCTTGTATATCTTCCGTACATGACTGCATGAAAACTAAACATAAAAATAAAGAAAAAATTAAAAAGAAAAAATAAAACTTACCAAATTACAGTAATGACTTTTTTCTTTTTTTTTTTTTTTTTTTTTTTTAATTCATTATTTCCTATTATTTTTATTTTTTTTAACCTTATATACTCATGTAACATGCAATGTTTATTTTAAATACAGCTGTACTTTTTGACTACAGTAAATGGATATATAGTTCAGCCAATGGTATAGCTAGGGCTAGCAGTACATATGCTAATTTTATATCTCATGTATGATGTAACCTTAAAATTAACTTCAAAATTAGATCTTCAAAAGTTGCATGATACGCGATAATTACATGGACAGATTTCTTCAATATATTTTTTTTCTTTCACAACTGCCATTTATTTCAGTGTACAATTGTATTTTTTTGTTTTCATTTTTTTTTTTTTTTTACTTCAGCCATCCAACAAGCATTTCCTCGAAAGCAGTTGACTTACATCACTGAGATGGGAATGGGATGGTTTGGTCAGGTGAGAATTTTTTTTATTGATTGCATTAATCAATAGTTCCAGGTGTGATATCTTCATTTTCTACTTTACACACCTGATCTTTCCTACTTCACATTTTTGAAATGCCACACTGAGAGAATTAATTTCACTTTTCACCTTGTACATCATTTTCTTTTAATAAGATTTCTCAAATACAGAAGCTGGAAGACAAAAAAAAATATATTGTTTAACAAATACATAGTGCCTCCTCAAATATCCACTAAAATAACAATTAAAGTGATTTTATATATATATATATATATATATATATAATTTAACATTTTGATGCAAATGTTATTATAGTGGTCACTTCATATTTGAAAGAGATGTCCCTTTTTATTTATTAAAAAATGTCTATTACATCTCTTGGTCTGAGCATTTGAGAAATGTTAGTAAAGAAAATGTGTTCTCTGCCAAGGATTGAACATGCATCTCCTTTTGTAGTGCACACCACTATTTGTACACACTGTTTCATAAATAAAAATGAGGCGTCTATTTCAAATACAAAGTGTTCACTATAATAATGTTCAAAGTAATAAAAATGTCAAATTAAAAATAAATCCATTAAGTCTTTACAAATTGCTTTGTTTATGTTTCGGATATGAAAGTGAGTTGGTGAGGGGGGGGCTTTGAATAATCTGGGTGAAGAGAATGTCCTTTCTTTTTTTCTTTGCTTACTGTGACATTCTTCTTGGCTGAGTGGTAAATCACACTGGATCAAATGGTGATTTCCCCTACAAAGGTTCAACCCCTGCTGGAGAACTCATTTTCTTTAAGATTTCTCAATGTGCAGGCTGATAGACACAATACACACTGTTCCATAAATAAAAATGGAGCATCTATTTCAAATACAAGGTGTCCACTATAATAACGTTTGAAGTAATAAATATATATAAAGTGAACATTGAGGTCAACACCCAGCAACAACAGAAAGTTTCATGCTTATAAGCAATCTTCAGGCAAGAAGCAGACTGTCATTGCTGGGTGTTGACCTCAATGTCCACGTTTATATTTACATATGCTCAATCCCTGATATTGATTACTTTAACCTATAAATCTATAAATATAGCATACCATAAAACTATATTTTTATCATTTTTTAATATATATTTTAAATAGTACTTGCAATGTTGAAAAGCTTGCTAATAAGATAATCAATATTTGATCAATGAACTTATTTTGAACATTATTCCCATCATCTTCAGAACTTTATAACAAGAAGTGACTTTATTTATATGGGTAAGTATTAGTCATTTCCATCCTTAACATTCCAAGAGGATAAGCTCCAAGACATGGAGGTTGCCCATCACTTATCCACCATCATTTGATACTTAATGTTGTATTACTTTGTTATTTTGGATAAACACGCATAATCCATTAGTTAATCATCTTAGCTGAATTGTAAAATACATTGTAAATCATTACAAGTTGTATTATGAAAGAAAAAGATCTTTACAAGGAAATTTTCAGGAATTCCTAGTGATAAAGATATCAGGAATTGGTGGTAACATTGCCACTGCACCTTTTCTTAATGTTGACTACAAAAAATTTGTAAAATGGTTTTGAAAATTAGGAATATAGGTAGGCAGGAAAATATGTTGAGATAGTTTTACTCCTTAAACTGCTTTTGTTCAGCCTTTTCTTATTATTTAATTTATCTGTTTCTCTTTTAATGATCCTGATTGATTAATCAACTAGTTTTCTTAACTGTATTATTCATATATTCCTTAGAAAGACTATGATATTTTTTCTTAGAAAAAACTATATTAGTTGTAGATTTTCAATGGATTCACTGAATAAATAACTGAATATACAGATGAACAAATGAATGAAGTTTGTGTGTGTGTGTGTGTGTATATATATATATATATATATATATATATATAAAAATAAGTTATCAATAATCTTGTTTTTATATACTCTGATAAATAATATCCCTGTTTTCTTTAAATTAATCAATAAATAAAATATTTATTTTTCCAATTTGCTGGGATGTTTCACTATTATTATTTCTTTTTTTTTTTTTTCTTAAATTTCACCGCAGTGATGTTATCCTCCCATATAAATTCTAAACTTTATTGTCCAAATGTTAACTGTTCTATTAAATTTTTTGATAGTTTCGTTAAATGGAAGACTAGTGATGGTAGCAACAACAATAATATTTTTAATTAATTAATAACTATTCTGATTAACAGTAAAAAAAAAAAAAAAAAAAGCAATCACTTTTTTCTTTTTTTTCTTTTTTTTCATAAATACATAATGTATTATAAATATATTTTTATAATTATAAATGTATAATGTATTATTTAAGTTATGAATATATAATTTATTATTTATAGAGGATTTGTTTTGCTTAATTGGAGTATATAGGATCACCTATTGTCTGGCCTGAAACTATTGAACATGCAGCTTTTTATGTTTCCAAAAAATCATGATAAAATTAAAGTGGGTTTAATCTATCTACACCTTGTATAGAGCATAGATGAATTCAAAATGGTATTGAAAAGCTGAGGTTTAACCTCAATCCAAAGCAGTATTAGCCTATTTCCAGCTTAAAATACTGGAAAACACAGTTGACAAGTGTTTATTTATAGCAACCCTCTTGAGGTGACAGAATAGGCCTAGAGCTGCAAAAGGAGAGAATTCTATGGTGGCAATTTTCACCTTCAGCTAGATAAAGGTTAAACAGGAACCCCCTGTCCACAAGACCTCTTTCTGTTATCAGCATGCACTCCGAGATTTTCTCTGTGATGCCCCTTAAACTGACATCTTTAAACTCCCAATTGAAAATTGTGCCACTGATGTTTCTTCTTGGGTCAAAGCCAACATGAATGCTTTCATCCCTACTTGGAAATACCAGGTGAAACCTCAATCTTCAATATGGTTCACACCAGCATGCTCGGCTGCTATAACACACAAGAACTATTATTTTTTGCTATACCAGCGTGATTACTCTTGTCACAACAGGTGCCGATTCAATAAATGTAAGCAAGTCCTCAAAGGAGCAAAGTCCTTGTTTTCCAAGAGAATGAAGCACTGCATAGACCCTAACAACTTTGGCTCTTGCAATTACTGGCGGCTCTATAATAGGGCATTAAATATGTAAAATATCTCTATTCCTCCTCTCTTCAATCAATATGAGGTGTTATCATCTTCTGCTGATAAAGCTGAATGCTTTGCCCATAAATTCTCCTAAGTTTACTCTTGACTCTGCTTAACTACCCTCCTAGAACTGAGTCTCTGTTGAGTGATATGCATATAAACCATTCCATGGTTCTGCCATCATCTCTAATCTAGATTCCAACAAAGCATGTGAACCGAATATTTTTTTTTTTTTTTTTTTTGTATTTCAACCTAAGCAAGGTGGGAAGTCACTAGCATGCAAGGGGTTACAGAGAGTTGGAGCAAGAGCAAATAGGAGTGAGAGAGAGAAGGATATGGGATAGATCAAGGCATCTGGAGACATTGATTGACATTACATTTGAATAGTTGGAGATAATAGCTCTCAGAGAAACAGGAAAAGAGGAGGGAGTTCCACAAGCAAGAGGTGCGAGACATGAAGCTATTGGAGTAGAAGAGACGGCTACATTTAACAGTTTCGACAGTGAAAGGATGTGAGTGAGATGCCAGCCTAGTAGAACGCTTAAATTCTTTGAAGTCTGGGAACCAGTGAAAGCAGCTCATCGGAGCAGCCACCATGAAAGTATTTATAAAAAAAAGACAGAGGGAGGCGACGGCACGTCTGTGAGAGAGCAACTGCAAATGAGATGCCATTGCATATCCGTCTCTGGATTTTATCAAGAACCTTGAGACAAACAGAAGGGCCACCAGACCATATATGGCAGCAATACTCCATGCAAGGGCGAATGGTTGATTTGAAGGATCAACTCCCATGAGAAAAATTTCCTGGCGTGGCACAGGGAACCAAGTTTCTTGTGGTGGACAAAGCTATTGACTCAATGTATTTGTTCCATCTCAGGTTAGCAGTCAATGTGAGACCGAGTAGTCGCAAAGAGGAGCTCTTGAGAAGTTGAGCATCAGACATTCTAATGGGGGGCAGGGATGGTTCTCTGTGGTGAGTAAGAGAGCAGTTTTGTTTTTGAGGTATTAAAGTTAACCAGCCAATTTCTGCCTCAGTTCACAACCAATTGGAGGTCCTGTTTGAGATGAACAGCCAGGTTAGTTTTGTCAACGACACTAGATTTTTGTTTTTGAGGCAGGAGTAAATTGTAGAGTCGTCTGCGTAAATGCCTACTTGGAAATCTATGATGTCAGGAAGATCATTGATGAAGATAAGGAATAGAAAAGGCCCAGGATGGAGCCTTGAGGAACACCTGCATTCGTGGGATAGGAGCTGGAGAAGAATCCATTGAGGACGACCTTCAATACATGATTTGACAGGAATGATTGTATTAAGTCAAACAATTGACCTGAAATTCCATAACCCTGAAGCTTGTGAAGAAGTCCAGCATGCCAGACCCTATCAAATGCTTTGGAGATATCTAGAGCCACAGCACAAGCTTCTCCGTTATTATGACGAGCTTGGTAAACAATTTCAGTGATGGCCATAAGCACATCAGCTGTAGAATAGGCAAAGCGGAAACCATATTGCTTGTCTGAGAGCAGATCATGGGATGTAAGGTGCTTAACCACTTTGGCGTTGATTAAAGCTTTGAAGACTTTGCTGAAGAGGGGTAGGAGACTGTATTCCTGTAATAGTCATTAAGAAGTGTGTTCCCAAAATAGCTCCTGTTCTCTCTAAACTGTATAATAGATGCCTCACTGTTTCCTGCTTTCCTGCCTGCTGGAAATCATCATCTGTTGTTCCAGTTTTTAAGAACTGTGGTGAGCCATTTGACTCTCCCAACTATCAGCCTTTTATCTCTTTTTGGGAAACTTCTATTGTTCATCATCTCTCATTGCAGGGCTTTATCTCAGACAAACAATATGACTTTTGTTTCTTCAGGTCAACTGCTGATGTACTGTTAATATTTGTGGAAAGAGTTTCATACTCTCGATAAAAATGGGGAAGCCTGTACTGTTGCATTGAACATCTCAAAAGCCTTTGACAGGGTCTGACATTCAGGTCTTCTCCACAAGCTGAAAAATTGTGTCTCCAGATACTTTTTTAAACTGATCCAGTCTTTCCTATCAAATCGTGAAATGAGTTATCCTAAATGGCCACTCATCTAGATCTTTTCATACTAATGCAGGTGTTCCCCAAGGCTCCATCCTTGGTCCTATTCTCTTTTTAATGACCTTCCTGATGACATCAGCTCTCAACTTCATATCTACACTGACAACACAACAATTTACTCCTGTCTTAATAGTAAGGCATATCAGTCTGACAAGATCCAAATGGCAGTTGATGTCCAAAACAATCTCAAGTCTGTAGTTAACTGGGACAAAAGATAAGTTGTTAATTTTATCACCTCCAAAACTAAACTTCTTTCCATTAATCAAGAAACCCCTTGCTGCTTTCATCAGTATAGCTGATACTATCCTCCAGGAAAGTGACTCATTGCACCTTTTTGGGCTCACATTATCTGCTGATATGAAGTGGAAAGACTATATTGAATCCATAGCTAGGTCAGCTGCTGAGAAAGTCTGTTCACTATTTTGGGCAAAATTTTTCTCTCCACAATCTCTTACATATCTACAAGTCTACCATTCATTCATGCTTAGAGTATTGCTGCTACATCCTGCTATTACCTTGAGCTCCTTGATAAGATCAAAAAAAGAATCTGC
Source organism: Acanthosepion pharaonis (assembly GCA_903632075.3). Taxonomy (NCBI): domain Eukaryota; kingdom Metazoa; phylum Mollusca; class Cephalopoda; order Sepiida; family Sepiidae; genus Acanthosepion; species Acanthosepion pharaonis. The sequence goes on along the minus strand of CAHIKZ030000191.1, from coordinate 179,981 downwards.
AATATTATTGGTCCTTATCTGGCATCTCAGATCCAGTCACTTTCCTACCACCATAATATTGCCTCTCTGTCTATTCTATAAATACTTTCATGACTACATCAAGTGCCTTGAAGGCAGTGCTGCCCTGGGTCAAGAAGTTGGCTGAAGTTGCAACAGGATTCTGCACCATGTCACACAAAGTAGAACCCAGTCATGGCTCACAGACAATTTCTGTGACCACATCACTCCTTATATCTGGCCTCCTAACTCCCCAGACTGCAACCCCCTTTGTGTGAGGTGCAGTTGAGCAAGAGACCAGCAAAACTCCTTGTAACATTAAAGATGAACTGAAGGCAAAGATTATGGCAGCATTCACCAACTTAAACACGGAAACCATCCAAAAGCATTGCAGGAAATTCTGAAGTTGTCTGGAGGCTGTGGTTCAAGCCAATGTCAATTTTATTGAATAAATTTCCTCTTTAGTATTTCAAGATATTTTTGTGTAATTTTGTTAAATATATCTGTTAAAATGAGATGTCTGTTATTTTCATTTTTGCCTAATTTAGACAACAATTTATCCATTTCACCATGTATAGGCAACCTCCATTTTCCCATCTTTACTAAAACGAGTAGTACTAGAACATCTTGATGACTTCAGCAAAGACAATTTCTTAATGAGCCATAATTCAGCCGTATGTAACCTGTCAGTACCTACACTTGAAAAGATTAATCAATAATTTGTATTGGCAGCTCTTTTTTTTTCACCAGATGCTTTATGAACATAATGGTTATTACAGCCCTTTTTTTTTTTTAAACTAATCTTTCTTTCATATGCATTGACTATTTGGTTGTAATAAAAAGATAAGTTTATTGACAATACAATGTTTACATTATTTTTCATTTATTGCAAAAAAACAAATTTTCTTAATGTAAACATAGAGATACAGTATGTGTGTTTGTATGTGTCCACATGTGGTGGATGCCTCAATGTCCTTGACCCAATTAAAAAGCCCTCCTCCAAAATCTTGAAGTCTGGTCATTTGGTTAGTTTTTGAGGAATTGGTCAGACTAAGAACTTCTCTGCACTCCTGTGTGTGTGTAATAAATATATATATATATATATATATATATATATATATATATATATATATAGTGGACAATGAAGTCAACACCAAGACATGACAGTCTGTTTCATGCCTAAATGCAAATGTCAGGCCTGATGATTGCATTTAACATAAAACAGACTGTCACCTCTGGGTGTTGACTTCAATGTCTACTTTTATATTTACATACACTCTATCTGTGATATTGAGCATTTAATCCATAAATATAGCATACCTTAAAACTATATTTTATCATATATAAAATGTATAACTTGTGTTTGTCCATGTGTTCTCCTTAATTATATTTCTGCTGACTTGTTTGTGTTCTTCTGTATTTAATGTTGATAATTTTTTTTCCATGCCAGTTCATGTGATTTCAATCAAAGATAAATCAATGCAGCACACTAAAACAGCATATGCCCCAATTCTTTATTGGAATAGCTGCAACAGCAATTCACAAATGCTGCCCAGAACCAAGCAATTAGATTCTCTGTTGCCCACACTAACCAACACGTGTCCTGTTGTCAATTTACTTGCAAAAATCACATGGTTTGCTTTTGAGTTTATCTCTGTTTTGACCAATCCAGCTTAAGCAAAACCAAAAAGTTTACTTTTTGTACAAACTTAGTGTTTGACATTGACCTAAAAGTGATGTTTCAAAGGAAAGTAATCCTTATTGGTAGCAGCAATAGCAGTTATAGTATGGCTTAGATTGTTATTACCTGGCAGGTGATGTAAAAATCTGTGATTTTTATATTTAAGCTGACACCTAATCTGCTATAAGAAAGCTTATAGTTGGGAGGTGCCCTGTGATTATGAAATATGAAAGCTTTTTAATGATTTTTTTTCTTCTCTCTCTCTCTCTCTCTCTCCATGTAGTTATTTATTCCTCTCAATGGTATTTTACTACTTAATATATATTTTATTGGTCACTATTTTTCTCTACTTCTAAATCAGATGATCATTGATATACATTGAACCATTTAAGCACTTTATATTAACTCTCATATCTACTTTCAGCCCAATACTGAATCACTGAATCTTGAAATTCATGGAATATATTATTTCTATACATATGCAATATTAATACAATTTTATAATTACCTACTAAATTTTAAATCCTCCTTTTTCCTTTTTTTTTTTTTTTTTTTCTAACAAAGTTGAAGAGAACAAGAGAAATAACCAACTCTTGTTTATAGAAGCAATTTGTTGAGGATTAGTTATTCTTCCCAGTTTTGCAGTACTGTGGTCTACCATAAAAGGACCATAAGGTGACTTAGGTATTGAAAAAAAACAATAATGATCTATACTGTTAAGTAGTAGTTACCTGATAAAAATCCATCAACCTACTGTGGCATATTGAGAGAACATGTTCTCTTTTGTGTGAATCACACTCAGAATTTCATCTTAAAGTGAGCAAGACAATTTTTATTATGCATAGGCAGCCTTTCCTGTGATCTGCATATAAATATTCAACATTAGTTTATTACTAATGTCATGTATTTGTTTTCCTTTTTTTAGTCATTTGATATTCATCAGATTTATCAGCAAACACTTTCCAAAATCAAATAATCTGCACAAAATATTCAACAGAAATAAGCTAAGACTTATCTCTAACTGCATTGAAAACTTATTAAAAATCATGAAATATATAACAGAAAATTACCAGTTCACCACAAAGACCCAAATTGTAGAACAAAGTATAAATTCCCTTTTACACAGTAACTGTTTATGAAATAATATAATATAAAAAGTTACAGTAAGATCCAAAGGAAACTCTGAAAATATATAGTTCCCTGGAAGCAAAAGTGACATACTTAATACATCACTAAAAAATATGCAAGCTACTTCTCTCTTTAAGCATGTGATGACTCAAAAATATACATTGAAACACACAAAAATAACACTGAGAGGAAGAAAAACAGCACTAGCTGACAACACTTCAAAACAATGTAACCTTTACCTAGATGAGAAAATAGAAATAATTACATTTCCAGAACAAAATAAACTTCTAAACAAAATATCAGAACTCATTTCCAAATGTAGACATGAAAAGAATTCTGTTTTTCACTTTCTACAACATATCATTACCAAAAAGGTTAACTTTTAGGTATCTAATAAACTTTTTCCATTATCAAAACAGAAAAATACACAAAACTAATAAATTTTATATATATATATATATATATATATACACACACTTCCTCCAACTCCCCAATCAGCATAAATTAGCAATCTATAGATAATGACCGTAAATAACTTTTAGCATTAACTTTAAAAGAATAAAAAAAACTATGAAAGGCCAGATTCAACTTCATGTGTTTCCCTTGCTTCCATCATGACCTACATTTACAACCTGCTATATATATATATATATATATATATATATATAGCCTAGTGTAGTGACACTTACTCTGAGGATTGCATTGAAATGGGAAACTGACATTCACCATGCAGTGTTGATTCCTATGCCCACAATTTATATCTATAAATACTCTATCTCCAATATTAAGCTCCCTTCCCCTATAAAAATAGTAAATTTTAAACAAATCTATAAAATCATGCATTTGCAAGCTTTGTGTATGTTCATCTCTATTTTATGCATGTATACAAAGTACCTAGATTAATGATTATTGATAAACTTAATTTTCTTCAAGACATTCATGGTAGGGTCCCTCATGAAGATCACTCACAATCTGTGTCTTGTTTGGCTCATCTAGCTTTCATTCTATGACAAATGTGTGTTTCTTGGGTGAAGCAAATTTTAATCCATGACCAGATTAACAAGGCATCCAATGAGGCTTGAATTAACTCATAGCAACCTGGATAACAAGCACTCTTGCCATTACTCAATATCTGATATTCAAAATATCTGGGTTTGTGTAGGCTTAATTTAAATATCTATACCAGCATTTCTCAAACTTTTTACCCTTGTGTAACCCTTAAAAAAATTACATGTCTCAAGGAATCCCTGCACAAAAACAAAATTATATTCCATATCATCCTCATTTTATTTTCATCGTAGTTCACGTGGTAAATAGTGTAAATGTCATAGTATATATTTTTGAATAACTGGTTTAAGTAAAAATTAATACTTTGTCAAATTTTTTGGTAATGCTAAATGAAATTCATACTGTTAGTTTATATTTCATCAGGGAGTTTTCATTCACACAAAAAAATTTCTAAACTCAAATGTAAAAAAAATAAACATAAGTAACCAACATCATTGATACTTGTTAAATAAGAAAAGGCTTGCTTACACATGTAAGACGTTGAAAACTGCAACAATGTATTAATTGCTTTTCTATGAACAGTAGGAATCTCTTCTTTCACAGAAATCCAGAACTTGTCCAGAGATAGGGTTGTAAGAATATATTGTGTATGTTTAGTAATGTTATGTATATGAAATTAAATAAAAAGTCAAACATGCATTAGCTTATCTTACCTGTTCTTGTGGAACCTTAGGGTTCTGGGGAACCCCAGTTGAGAAACGCTGATCTATACGGATCTATTAGGAAATGCATATATAATATTGAATCATCAGTAGCAACAGTTGTAAGAAACAATAAATAACTTGTATAAAACAATATTTCCATGGTGTTCAATCAAATATGCAAAAAAAAAAAAGAAGATATATTTGTGTATGCTCATGTTTGTATGTATAGAAATTTATAATTTGATAAATGTTTGATATCACAAATTGGCAGTTGATATGCCTTCCTTTTTCTTAGTGCCATACTGCCCTGTGGAGTATAGACAAGCATTCTTGCAGCTTTTATTTAAGGTTTTAACCATGTCATAAGCAGAGCCAGTTGATTTCCACTCCCTCAGATACAAAATATGTATTTATTTAGTGTTGAAAATCTGACTTTTTTTTTTTTTTTTTTTTTCTTATTTTTCACTCGCATTTTCTATAAATTTAGCATTTGAAACAAAAACTTTGCCTCCAAAATGTTTCAAGTTTAGCAAGATCCTGATATAATATATATTTAATGTACAATTGACATTTTTTTTATTTCAGCTTCATTTCCTATGGACGTCTTTGAATTCTTACAATTCTAGAATTATATCTTACACAATTGGCATGATGATACTCTATAGGATTGTTATTGTAATTAGATTATAATTTTATAGCAACATGCAAATAATAAATATGTTGCAAAATTGTTTGATTAGGCCATTATATAAACTATTTGACCAGTGTCAGATTGGTTATTGTGATTTACAATATTATAACATTACTTGATAGATGTGATTTCTGATGCACTTTATGAAAATACAATCTTTTAGGAAACCTATATAATAGTATAGTATGCAGATATAGGCTGATATTTCTAAGTAATCAAAACCGTGCATTGTAGCCAGAGGCATTGAATTTAGGTACTACATAAATTTCACTAACAATACAAAAAAAAAAAAAGTAAAAAATTTCAAGGGAGATAACTATTCTACTGATACTGTAATATCCGTTATTAATTTATGGTTGTCTAATTTAATCCAAAACTGGATAGAATCTTATATTTATTTACATCTTCCCACCAGAAATAATTGTTCTCAACATTTGGGCTATCCACTTTCTCAACTTCCTTTGTGCTATCTGGTGAAAGTTTTAACATTTTTATTTTTTTCTTATCCAGTCTTGGTTTTATGCATAATTTATACAAATAATGCTACTTAAGTTTATTTACTATATCCACCTGAGAAATGGAGAATGAATTGACACATTCTAAACAAGAGTAGGAAGATACTAATAAAAGAAAAATATTATTAATTATTCTCACTAATCTGTCATGAATAAAATCAATGTATATCTGGTATTATGATCAAAGTATGAAATATGTTCATTGAAATACCAAGCATTGCCAAATTCTGCTTCAATGTTCATTTTGCAAAAGACATATTTCCAACTTCACCATAATTTTGACATTGTCTTTTCACTAACAGATATAGGCAAAGACACTGAATGTGATCATGTGCAAGTATTTTCATTGTTAAAAAAATGGAACATAGTTTGTACTTTGAAAAGAGATGATTTTTAACTATGATACATCTAAATATCTGTTTCCTTTGTCTTTTGAAGGTAGTTCAAGGTGTGGCTGATAATGTACTGGTTGGAATTCGTCAAAGTAAGGTAGTTGTACAAGTTTTGAGAGATGATGCTTCTGCTCTGGAAATGCAGAAATTTCTTCAAGAAGTTGCTGTGTATAGGTAAGCAGTTTTATTAGGTCAGTTGATTTCAAACAAAAACACAGATCTTCTGCCGATACATAATACTTCCCATACATATTTAAATAACCCTCTTCTCTCAGTAATGATAACTTTTATTCTTCATCAGTGATTATCTTTTGGATTTCTCTGCACATGATACAGAATTTGGTTTTTAAAAAATTCAGATTTCATTTTTAAATATTCATATTGCTATGGTAATTTTTAATCCATTCATAGCCTGTGAACAACACTTCAAGTGTAGGCTGTGGTGAATTCTTCTGGTAGAGAGGGCAAAATTTACTATTTCTACATGTGGACACTACCTCTGAATTAATTCATTTTAGTTGAATACTGATGAATATTAAATGACCAACTTTTTGAAGTCATATTCACTACATCTGTTCACATACTAAATGCACTATAGAAATTTTGGTTATCTGTTTAATTCCAATGTAGACATAGGAATAATATTGTTTCTATACTTTTAGTATTTGCACATTATATTTGTAATCAATAGATTGAATGAAATATTTAACATTTATTTCATGAATCCTGTCTATGATTTAACAAGTTACATACACAGCTTGTTTTAAAATAATTTGTGAATTTTAATCATGCAGAAAAAAATCAGTATCTATAATACTTGAAATGATTTATTCATTTCAAATTTATTATATTAGTATTAATATAAAAAGTATTACTTTTCTCTCTCCCCCTCCCCAATAACAAATTCTTATTTTCCTTGCTGAATTTTTTTTTTTTTTTTTAAGTTTATATTTTGCACTAGATTTTAGTTCTTGGTACATAATTGGTTGATCTACAATTTATAAATACTGTTAGCCATTTATTCTTTTTTTCTCTCCTCTTTGTTACATCCCATTTCTTTATCTTTTTGCCCCACATTTTATTGTCACTTTCTTTGCCTTTCCATGTCTCCCCCAGTGTTGCATCACCTTTCGCTTTCCCATCTCTCTCAATTTATAGTCTCTATCTCTCTCCACCTCCAGTATATCCATTTTCTATAATTTTTCTTATGCCCAATACTGTTTCTTTAGTGACACCCAGATTTATGGTTTATGGTATTAATGTCAATCAATAAGTATATTTTTAGTTTATGCTGATGTGATGAAATTGTATTGATAGTAGAATGACAATAGAAAAAATTTGTAATCTTTAACAATTATCAAATAAAAATGAAACTACAATTTCTTTGTAAATTTTGTATCAAGTGTACATAAATGTTTTTTTTTTTTTTTTCTGGTAGGATTTTAATTTTATTAAAATAATAGTTATACTTTTAACACTGACAATTAAACAGTAGCAACAATTTAAATCAGTTATCTTCACAGTGACAAAAAAATAAGCACTTTTCTTTATTTTTTTATTTTTTTTATCAACTTTTTAAGTTTAGTGGAGACTAATTTTCAAATAAGAAAATAAAAATCTTTTTATTTTCTATTTTATGGCATTAAATTGACATGTTTTTCTTGCTACTTTCATTAGACAGAAATTCTATTATTTATATATTAGATAAGCTATAAGATTATAGAAAGTGTTACTGTTTCATTTTATGTAGTATTTTTACTTTGTCCACTTTGTTTTTGCCTGGAAGCATTTACTAATATATTAACCTTTTTCCTTAATAGATATACCAACTTCAGTATGAATTCCTTCATGTAGAGTTAGCAGGTTGGCTTACATAAACAATTCCAACATTTTCCAATCCACTTATGACTTTTTACCTGAATAAGCTTAATAAATACTGATTACAACCTAAGTATAGATTTTACTTTGAAATATGTTAATCTTTACATTAAAAAAAAAAAACAAAAAAACATTAAATACTAATATGAAGATATCAAGATAAAGAATAAAATTGACCAATTACTTCATGTTCCCATTCTACTTAAATAGACAAATTGAAGCAGTATTATTTTCAAATGAAGCATTATCTATTATTATTATCATCACATCTGATGAACATTTGCTTTCAGTTTTGACTTTTTAGTTGCTCTTTTTATTGCTTTTTATTATAACGTTTATCAGGCTGTCAGTCCTCTGGTAGTACGTACTTTTAGCTGACTAATAAAGTAGGGGGTCTTAATAATTGGGGGAGTCAGAATTTTTCTCAATATGCAATAAAAGAAGTTTCTTAAAAGTTGGGTTGTAAAATCATTTAAAGAGTCATGTGACACCCACCGGTGGTTGCGATCGCAGTCCAGCGCCAATATGTGATGTCCACTGGTCACAACATCAATATATGACACTGCGCTGTTGGCCCGTGGTCAACTCCCAATTGCGGTATGAAGCCATAAGGTTTCTTCCACCAGCATTTGGGGTTGACTCGCTGTCGCTGCCACCAGCCTGTGTCCCGGTCAATCTGGTCATTTCTGCTTTGATACCAACTTGTTGTTCCCAGCTCACTTCCAACATCTGGTTACCGAAGTAGCTACTTTGATCTCAAGTCTAACCTACCCACGTTGTGACTTTGATCTGAGGTAGACGAAATCAATCAGGCGTCGGGCCGTAGTGCAAGCTGAATCCGGGGTAAAAGTGATACCGCACAAGCGTAAGCAAAAGAAAAATAATAAAACAAACTCATGGGGTTCAAATATGTTGAGAAATAACAATTAACTTTATCTCTCTGCTGAATACAGGAGTGTGTTTCTCTCCCAGCCCGTTTCTATGGATTTGTGACACTTGTTGCGTTTCTTAAGCGAGTTATGGTATCTTAAGTCGTTCATCAATAAAAAACTTGCTTTTGGTAGGAAGACTAAGTCGAAAAGGACATGGAAATCTTTCGGTCAGCTCCTGCGAGGCTGGTCTCCAACTGCAACTCCGAACTCTCTTGAAACTCTGCCGAAAAACTCTCTGCTGAAACTCTCTCTGACTGCCTCGAGACGGTCATTTTTATATGGACACCGACCAACTCCGGGGTGGGGCCTGTCCTGGTTTGGGTTCTTTGACAATTCTTAATTCCCAACAAGAATTCTCTTTGTTCTTAGGCCAGGAAAATTAGTTACTTCCCATTTTTGAAAGATTAATCACTTTCCACTTCGGGTTTCCTCCCTTGTTGCGTTTCTTAAGCGAGTTATGGTATCTTAAGTCGGGTGTTAACAACTTTTCCATCTTTCTCATACATTCACCTCCGCCTATTACCCATGCTACTTCTTAGCCAATGATCTCTCGGCAGTGTGGGTGTGGTTAGACTGGCCCTCATGTTTAAAAAATCCTTTTTTTTTTTTTCTTTTCTTTTTCCTTTTCCTTCGGCCAAAACATTTACAATTCCAAATCCACTTTAGCAAACTTTTAACCGGGAGGTCAGTTTACCTGATAATTAAATTCTTTATTTTTCTCATATCTTAAAATTCTCTTATCACCAGGTGCCTATTTTCGAGTCAACAGTTTGAATAAGCAATAATAATGATCCCCTTTTCGACTCTCTTTTTTTCATGTCAAGATTCGTACATATACCAGATGGCTTCCCTTGCTGGAATCAGGAATTAGTCAAATGATATCTCTGAAAGATAATCAATGGCCACTCTCTAGGGTGGTCTCAAGCTGAAATTTTTTCATGGCCACATGCATCAGCTGACTTTGTTTATCTTTCAGAATTCTGTTTCATTTGACGCGTCACTCCATTATCATGACATTAATTAATTTGACAGAATCACAGTCTCGCTTTTTCTTACTAATTTTCTGTCTTTTGCAAAAAGTTTCTTCCTTTTGTAAATAAAATAAATTCTTTTTTTTTAATGTTGCTCAGTCTATCTTTTGGTATAGCTCTTTCTCGCTTTAAGTATTTCCTGTTTTTAATTTCTATGGTTAATTAGTTAGCCAATTACCATAGCTAAATAGTGTCACAGTCAAAAAGTGTAAAAATTAATAAATGGAGTGATCTTGTGATCTTAATTATTATGGTGGGTGGTTAGTCGGAAACTTTCCTCCATAAAAGATAAAACCAACTCTTTATATAAGGCACCTAAGAGTAGACCACATGAACTGGATAAATTCAGAGACAAAAAGGAATGTGAGTTTATTTTTCTCTGGGTGTTTCTTTTATTTCTGATCTGTACTGAATTGCAATAGATTAAGAACCTGAGTAAAGATGCAATAAAAAGCAACAGCAAAAAAAAAAAAAAAAATTACATACAAGTAAATAAGTCAAGGCAATTAATAAAAATGGCCAAACAATTTCTTTTCTTTTGACTTTTTTTGGGGGTTGGAGGTTTGTTCACCACTTAAATACTTTTACAATCAAGAAAATTTAGTAAAGATATTTTTGATCTTTCTAATACTTTTAACTCATGAAGAAAGTTACATTCTCTTCTTAATCGCTAAGTTAGAATCGAGACCAACAACAAACATTCCTGAAGCAATTGTTTGTCACTTGACCTCAACCAACCTGAAAAATGAAATGACACATGTAATTAGGGCTTTACTGTCTTTTATCAATCTAGGATCTAATCAAAATTGATGAATATTAAAAGGTATGCAATAACATGCCTAAAATTAAAGATTGCCTTTAATACCTGTTGCAAAAACGGAAGCCATGTTTATTAAGCAGGCTCTCTTAAGCTAAAAGGCATATGTTAGATGCCACAAGTGACAGCACTGAATACTAATTGTGAACATTTTTCACAGATATACACTTGCAAAAGATGTACAAACAAGTGTGTGTGTGTGTGTGTGTGTGTGTGTGTGTGTGTGTGTGTGTGTGTGTGTGTGTATATATATATATATATATATATATATATATATATATATATAATTATTTATTTAAATATTATAACATAAATATGTTATAAAATCACTACAAAAATAGCCATTTTGTTTCAACAACTCTGGTGTCTTATCAAGTGATGATGTTGAATGTAGATTGTAGAATAAAGGTTTTAAAAGGTTCAAATTAATTAACCACCCTTCATAAGGGAAATGCTGTTACATGAGCTGAAATGACCAATCAAAATACAAGAATTCAAACCTTTATTCTACAATTTACATTCAACTTGATAAGACACCAGAGTTGTTGAAACAAAATGGCTATTTTTGTAGTGATTTTATAAATATATTTATGGTATAATTTTAAATAAATAATTATATTGTTAATACTCTGTATTGAGCACTCTTTTAAGAATAGTAATTGTTGGTTATTGGAATTTATTCTGTATACACCAATCATATACTTGGGTATATATATATATATATATATATATATATATATATATATACACACACACATACACAGAACTACTATCTCAATTCACATACATACAAGAGAAAATAATATAAAATGATCTTTTGTATATAGTAGTAAAAGAAATAAATATTTTTCAACAACTTAATTTTAATGAATATTTCAACTCCTAAGACATTTTTGAAAGCATATCATAGCATGTTCCTTATTGTTCACCTTCACTGTTTAAAGTTTTAAGATAGGACTATCAATTTAAAGCTTTTTTTATGTATAATTTTGAATCACATTGAATTATTAAAAAGGATTTTATGAGAAATTAAAAAGAAACATACACTACTACATAAGACCAAATTGATTTAGGTGATAGCATTAATGATATTAATACCAAAATGTGAACTCTAAAAAATCCCAAATTTATGATGCCATTTTCTTAGTTCCAACTTCTACATTTAGTTTGTGGTAATATGTAAAACATCTGTGTGCCACTTTCATTCAGTAACTTTTTTTTGTGTGTGTAGGAGGTGTCCTTTACTTTGCACATTTTCTTGCTATATATCTCAAGTTAGTCATTCTCTCTCCACTTCACTCTGCAGTCTGCTAGAACAACATCATCACCTATTTGCTCAGTAGGTGATCCTTTTGAATATCAAACACACAAAAGATTTTGCATTAGGAATAACAATTAGTCTTTTCAACTCTCATTGCAATGTAATCAATATTTCTCTATATCATTTTTGTCTGATTGCTGTCTTATGATTGCAATAAGTTCCTCATTACTGTGTGAATTTATGTATAGATTTATAAGGATATCAATAAGTATAGTTTGCTAGTAATATTTGTCAACAAAATAAACCTGCTAAGTAAACCAGATAAAATATCAATAAATTCAAAAGGTTTCTTTTCTTTTTCTTTCAGAGCTATTGATCATCCCAATATCTTGCGTCTCCTTGGCATGTGCACTGAAGCCATACCATTTCTGGTCCTTTTTGAGTATTTTCCATTAGTAAGTTTTTTATATATCATGAAATTTTCACATATGGATTGAAATCCAACAGAATGATAGAACAAATATCAAAGTTTCATCAGAGAATAAGACATGAAGAAAAAATAGAAAAAAATTCTGGTATTTTTATTTGTGTTTGAATTTCATTGGTTAATCAGGCTTCATGCGCATTTGACTTGTTAAGCAACATTAGTATAATTTATGGCTTTCTAAACTCAAGGAGAGACATGTTCTTTCAAAGCTCAAAAAAAAAAATGAGCAAATTCTAAGCTTAACTAGGTGTCTGTGTTTCTAGCAGATGTCATTTATGTTTGGTGATTGTCTGCATGTTGATTTGGGTACGTTTTTACATAAACACTGTTTATGGTAGATAAATGTATGGTAGATAAATGCATGTTAGATTCTTTAAGAATGGATTTAATAAAGGTTGGTGATGTAATATAGTGTTTTTGATGTGTTTATAATTGTTAATATTTATGAGGATTCCCTCAAAGTATTTTTGGCATAAAGAATTAGGGACATTCATTTTTAAAATTAAAGTTATGGCTGCTTTTCTTCTTGTGTATTACAAACAAGTTTAAAGGTCTGTCCCAACATTAGATTCCTTTTATGCTCTGATATGGGCTTTTAAATTCCGAGATGTCTCACCAATGTGTTTTTACATTGCAAGTAATTTATTTAATAAATACCTGCATCAGAAGTGGTGTTGAATTTATTTTTCTTCCTAATTATATCCCCAATTGTCTTAGAGGTTGTGGTAAAAGCAATAATTTATCTTCAAATTTGTGTCATTGATGTTAAGTGCTATCAGCAGTATCTAATTTTTAATTTTTTTTTTTATTTTGGACTTTGTATGCTTGTTTTCTAGCATTAAGGATGAAATGATGTGGGTAGTGAAAAAGTCTAAATTTTTTTCAATGTATTTCTCTTCACCTAGATATTCTGGGCTACATATTTTAAAGGCTCTGAGGTGGAATCCTATCATTAGTCCAGATTTTGTGTTTTGACTGTAGTGGGGATAGAAATTAATTAGATCGTTTTTGTTAGTGGGTTTATGGTAAACTCTAAAATCGAAATTTAATATTGTTACATATTAAGATGTTGAGGAAAGGTTGAGATTTGTCTATTTAAAGTTTATGTGTGAATTTGATGGTATGTTCCACATTATTAAGTTTCTTTAGTAGTTTTATAGTGTGAGGATATAATAAAAAATGTCATCTACGTATCTTTGGTAAGTAGAGTTTTTAGGTATGATGTTTAAATTGGCCAGACTAGGAAAAGACAAGCAAGGATGCCACTAATAGGTGATCCCATAGTTAAGCCAAATTTTTAATTATAGAAATTCCTATTGAAAGAGAAAAAACTGTGGTTAATGATTAGTTTACATCATTGTATAATTTTATGGACAAGTAGAGGAAGTTTATCTTTGGATCTTTTTGTTGTTGAGGCATTTTGTAACAGTGTATATTTGTATATAATGATTTGATATCTAAGCAAGCCATAATCTTGTTTTTTCATATTTATTTCATGTCCTCTGGATTAAGTCGTTTAATGTGTGTTGGGTTGATGGTGCTTAAGAACGGAGTTAGAATTTTTTAAATAGATTTTAGCTAATTTGCTGGGTGCACTCTAGATTCCAGACTCAATAGGTCTGATGGGTATGTTGGGTTTGTGTAAGCTGTATAGTGGGTGTAGTAGGGTGGTATTCTATTAGTCTAGTCCAGGATTTGTTTTTATTTTTTAAGATTTTTTTTACCATTTGTTGGTTTTTATGTAATAGGGGCAACCACCAAATATAAATAATGTCTACTGGGCATGCACACATACACACTTACAAATATACATTATTGTCTGAATTCCACATAAGAATTAAAGCAATATTTGTTTTTTCAGTTAGGCTTGGAATCTTTCAATTTTTGGGAGCTTTGAAAGGATATGTTGTTGCTCCTTCAGTTTGGAAAACCATAAATTATACTAATAATAATAAAGCCTGATTCACCAATGAAAATCAAATAACACAAAAATATAAATACCAAAATTTCTTTTTCTTTTTTTTTTTTCCATATCTCATTCTCATGAAGCTTTTTAACATGTGAAACATGTTAGATTGATAAACATTTTACTATTTTTTATTTATCCTATTGTGTGTGTGTGTTAGACAATAAAATAATGTAAAAAAAAAAATGCCAGCTTGCATCATTTTCTGGATGTTTAAAGAGTAACTTTACATTCAAATGTTGGTTTACTGTATTTGTCTGCACAAAGAATTTTCACATCACATTTTAGTATTGTAGATGCACCATATATACTGCAGCCATAACCACAGTGGGTGTGTTTAGGGTGGCAAGACAGCTTGACAGAACCCATCCTCCTTCAGGTTGATTTTGAATTTAGTTTTCCTTCTCATAGACTGATTGCCAAGCAAGGCTAGAGAGCAGCCCCGTCTACTCTGCTATTTAGTCCGTATCTGAGGTGGTGTAGGAAGAAGAGATTCATGTCATTTTCCCCAAGGGCATTTGTTTCAAAGTGAACACAATAGACGACAAGCCAGAAATTAGAACTACTCAGCTCACCAAGACCACTTTCCACACTCGTATCTCAATTACATGCACACATCTATATACAAAGAATAATTATGTGTAAAATGTTTTTGATATGCCCTATAAAATCAACATATACGGGGTATGATGGGTAAATTGGTGCCATTTTATATTTTTAATTTCACAAATGCATGTTATTTGTTTTTGATTTTGTCAACTGTACAATATAGTTGGGTCAGTTGGGCATAGTCTGTAAGAAAAAGAGCACCATGATGCAATTCACTCTGCCAGAAATTTGGAAACTGCATGCTATACTGCCTGGTATTCATGCCAGAAGCCCTAATACGAACATTTCAGAGTGGGTGTCAATCTGATGACAGTGCAGAAGATTTGGAAAGAGTTGGATGAGTTTAATTGTGATTATGAAGGTGTTTGGAGTGACTCATGATGGTGGTGATAGGTCTCCATTCAGCTTCATACTGTGCCTCACTCAACATGGAGGCCTACATCCAGTGCCTTGAAGAGGCAGTGCTGCCCTGGGTCAAGAGCATTGACTGCTGGAAGACCCTATGTCTGGCAACGGGACTCTGCATCATGCCACAGATGCAGGAGAACAATCATGGCTATCAGACAATTTCTGTGACTACATCACCCCATACATCTGGCCACCTGACTCCCCAGACTGCAACCCCCTTGATTACTATATGTGAGACCCAGTTGAGCAAGAGACCAACAAAACTCCTTGTAACACCAAAGATAAACCGAAGGCAAGGATTATGGCAGCATTCATCAACTTAAAAAAGGAGACCCTCCAGAAAAGTTGCAGGAGATTCTGAAGCTGCCTGGAGGCTGTGGTTGAAGGCAATGGCAATTTTATTGAATAAATTTCCTCTTTAGTATTTCAAGATATTTTTGTGTAATTTTGTTAAATATATCTGTTAAAATGAGATGTCAGTGTTATTTTTGCATAATTTAGATGACAATTTATCTATTGCACTATGTACATTGTAATTGGAATTTAATACGGTATAAAGTAAGCCAGTTTCACTAATAAAAATGTTAGATTCTTAATTTATTATTGAAGGTACATAACAACATTGAAGTAATGTATGATTTCAAGCAAAAGAGAAAGACAAATGTTTAAAGGCTGACCAGTGTTTGTTCCTGTATCTGACCCATTTTTCTAGCTTGCATGGATTTTAAATTATGTACTATTGTTAATTGGTTAATTTTAGCAGTAAAAAGTTGAGTAAACTTCAGACACTTCCAAAAATTTTCCTAACATTGTACAAAATTGGTATGAAGAACTTTGCCTCAATCTATTATTTTTAAGTTAATTTAAATTTTGTGGCATGCAGTGTGTATCCAAATTATTTCAAATTACAATGGACACACTAAAAGTAATTACAGGAGATAGAGAACCTAATAACAGCATTGGACAGAATCAGTTTTCAGCTACAAAACATTATTTTTCCTCAGAGGCAAAAAATGCATAATCAATAGTGCTGACAATGAGCAAGAGCCATCATGCTATGGGTTTTTTTTTTCTTTTTTAAAGAAATCTGCACCAGCTGAGGCAACCTCACCCCCACACTTTTCTATTGCAGAAATGAAAAAATTTGTCAGCAAAATATTGTCCATCTTTCATCAGACTAAACAGATGAAAGTCAGGATACACCAAATTATGGTTGTATGGTGGGTGTGGAAGTAGAGTTCAGCCAAAATTTACATGGTCCATACTCTTCAAAGGACCTGACCTTATTCTATAATACTTAACCCAGTGGTCAATTCTGGGTCAGCCTGGTCAGCAGTGACCAAACGTTTTGATCCTTGCCACATGCTGCTTGTACTAGATGTCTTGGTCCTCAGGGGTTGTAGGACGAAGAACTTATTGCAGGATCAATCCCATGCTGTTTGATACTGTCACGCTTCCATGGCCATTGTTCGCTGTCACCACCCTACTCTGCCCACACTGTTTCTTGATCACAGAGCTGGTAGGGATCTCGGTTGATCATCAGTATCATAGCAAAACAACACCAAGCTGTACTATGATGAAAAAAATAGACTTTTTGCAGACATAATAAAAACAAAAAAAGTCTTCAGGTCATTTTTGGATTTGGTTTATGTAGTTCTTGGTATGGCAGAATTTAATCCTTCCCACTAAAATCTCTTTGGTGATACTTTTACTGAACAAGGATCAAGTTAGAATTCTCTCTCGGCAGTAGGTCACATGGGTTTCAGCAGCTTCTTCACTGCTGTCTTGTCTTCTCTTCTGTCTACAACTTTAACTCTAACTCCAGCTGCAACTTTCTGGGTCACTTGAGTGCTCTGCTTATATTGACTTTGATCCAAAATCAGAGTGGAAGCTGACAGTGTTTGGGAATTTGATGTTTCCCCACGTTCCTGTAACAATTACAACAAAGTTCCTTCGTTTTCTGGTTTGTAATATTAAATATCTCTCCAAATTTGGCAGTTCCTCTCTTTTTATGGGTAGTGGTTACAGGTATTGGCCTGCCTGTATAATTAATTCCTTCTCTTATCTATGCCTTGTGCCATTACTTCCAAATGGTCGGAGATAATTTCTCCGTCTCTTGGTATCTCATCTAAGCCTACCACCTCAGATGTTCCTTTGACAACTCCAACTTTCAAACTGCATGGGCAGAAAGTTGGTCTCAACTTTTAGTCATTAATTATACATATCTTTTTAATTTTCAAAAATAGTACCAATGAAGCCCACATGTCCATACCCTATCTGAATTCCTTCAACATGGGATTAAATCTCAAGGCCAGCAAGACCATTTCTGCCTGTTGACAGACAGGCACAGGCCAGTCTCTTGTTTCTCCCTTTGTCCTCCAAATTATTATATTCAATTGACCCTTTCTTTCTTCCTGGTAATAATGAGACATGATCTCATCACTGGCACTTTTAGGCAAGCATACATAAATCTATATGTCATCTTGTGTTTTTAACCCTCTCTGTCTGTTCCAAGTCATATTCCAAATTAACCCTTTCTTTTCCTTTTTTACCAGTGTCACAATCCTGCTGCAAACAAAAATCTGTTTCCTTCTCTGTTCTGACTGGAAATGTGACTTCACCTTTGTCAGCATCACAATGTAACAATTCAAGTTGATGGTTTGTCTGCATTCCAGAAGGATCATTCATGTCACAATTCCATTGACTGTTATTTTAATTCTGACATATTTATGACATCTCATCACCAGTGATTATGCAACCCACTTTCAGCTGCATAGTGATTCAGTGGATTGTTTGGTAGGGTTTCTCTTTTTGTGGAACCACCCTTGGAATTTTCCTGGTACAAACTTTTAAGTATCTCATTATTGCAAACATTATTTCCAATGAATTAATGCTGGTATTCAACTCTGTTCACAATTCCCCTGGTTTTGATGTTCACACTTGTAAGCTGATTGAGAAGCTCTTCATTTTCTGGATTGACAGGTGTATAGGGCTACCCAGAACAAAGCTTGTTTCACACATCATTGTCACCACTGTTGAACCCATTGCCAATCTGTTTCCACATGGAGGAATTCAATGACACACTTCATATCCACTTTCATGTTAGACGTCATTATATCTGTCCCAAGTCCCAAAGAAATATGGTTTGTTGATTTGAAGGTTCAGACTCTAATGCCATATCGCCACCATCCACCTCCAACATCATGAGTCAACATTATTAGACATTACTTTGAAGAAACCCATATATATATATATATATATATATATATATATATATATATATATATATATATTATTATCTCCTTATACAGAAACATTCTACATTCATTGATCAACCAGTCAGTACTACTGTCAATTGAAATTTATAAAGCCTTTCATTTAAAACAAATTTTCAGGAAAATAGGTTTCTCAAGTTTAGTAGCTTCCTAACCTTACATGTGATATCAATTTTAGTTTTTGTTGCTGTTTAAATTTCTCGAGTAATGTGGCTTCTCTTATTTGTTACAGTTTGTTTGTGGTTTTGTAGTGCTAATCCACATAATTTTAATATTATATTCCACATAATTTTAATTAAGAGGGAGACGGACATAATTTCAAATTTATAAGCTAAAATGCTATTTTTTCTGATGCATCTTAGCTATATATTCATATATTAGATTGATAGACTGCATAATTAAATTCTCTGGGTTCATTTGTACTATTTTTCTATTTTTGTATCATTTGATATTGACTTTAATCTTTTCATATGATGGTTTATTGTAAAACTGTTTTATTGTAAAAATTATTTTTTTTTTATTTCCAGGGTGATTTGAAAACTTACCTGATAGAAAATGAAAAAGACATAGCTTATCATAAGCAAAGAAAGATTCTTTTGAGATTTGCTATTGATATTGCCTGTGGATTGGCTTGCCTTCATCGTCATAATTATGTCCATTGGTATGTATCTGATCAGTATTTGAATTTATTTTAAATCTATAATAATCTCGCTCTCTGTCTTGGCAGAAAGATAAGCCTCATTTCAGAATACTTTGGATTATAACATGTTCTTACTTGTTCCCCATCAACAACCCCTAGATGCCGATAGTGGAAATATGCAAATACAGAAGAAATGCCAGCAGCAGTGATAGGGTTTGCAGGGGCATTGTGGAGATTTTAGGAAACATGCAACTTCTTTATCTTTAGCAACCACGACCTGAGTGGGAATAAATGAATAATAATAAAAATTAAGCTCTAAGCTCTGCCCTCACCTTGAATTGGAACCTTATAAAAACTCTTACAATTAGTTTATCTAATAATGATAGGATTTATGTTTTTGATAATTATAAATACAACACAGAAAATCAGTATATCTTTATCAGGGAGATAAGAAATAATTTGGCATAAATTATGGTGTTTTATTCATCACATTTAAAATAGAATCCTATTCAGACTCCATTATCGGAAAATTCCAGTGCACATTGATAAGCAATTTTTCCATCTCTGCAAGTCACTTTTCTGGAAGCATAAAATGTGTTTATAAATATATATATATATATATATATATATATATATATATATATATATAATCGAAATAAAAGTATAAAATTTAATATTACAAGACATATTAAACCATAAAAAAAATAATAAAAAAAAAAAACAACATAACAACAGGGAAGGGAAGCAACTGGTTTCGCTCCCACGATATATATATTTTTTTTTTTTTTTTCACCTATTCTTGTACATTTTTCTGTTTTAATTTTGAATCTCCCATGGAAGCCTGAAGAGCGGGAGCAAAACCGGTTGCTTTCCCCCCGTTGTTGTGTTGTTTTTTTTTTATGGTTTAATATGTCTTGTAATATTAAATTTTATACTTTTATTTCGATCATTAAATTTTGTACCTACAAAAATATCTTTATATATATATAAAAGAAATATGTTGTAGTGGTTCCAACGAGAGAAAAGTATGTATATTAAAAAGAAGAGGGGTGCCGCAAACGTTTTTGGTTGTAATGTGGATTTATTGAGAAAAAATATTATACTTTGTTTTACATAATTTCACGACACGTGTTTCTGGTCTGGTCTACTTAACCGTCTTCAGGTGAAAGTGGAGATTTTTACATATTATTAAAAATAATTAATTTTCTTCATGTTCAATGTGGAATATTCTCGATATGAGACATTCTGTTTGTGTGTTGGCAATCCGAATTTTCTTTCTAGAATTGTCAATGAAGAGTTCTGCGTACTACTTAAGTTGTCAACATCCGCATATACATACATAAATGTATGTATGTGTACATACACATATATATATCTCCTCGTGTCTCCCGTATATGAGTGTGCGTCCATGTATGTGAGCGATCATTGTATTTGGTCACCCTGTGTGCATGTTTTGTTTTTTTTTTGTGGGGGGGTTACAGTCTATTCAGTTCGGGTTTGAATTTGTCTATAAAGTTTTTTTTCCTGTATTTGTAGATACGAGTAATTGTCTGTTTGATATATCGGCATGATATTAAACTTACCCTGGTTACATTTGAAAATGTGTTGTGATACAAAAAGTTTTCTGTTGTCTGTCAATTTTATATTGCTTTTGTGTAGGGAGACCCTGTTGTTCAGTTGTTGGCTGTGTGCGTGTGTATGTATGTGTGTGTGTGTGTGTGTACTGGTTCCATGTAGCTTGGGAAATATGTGTGTATATGTGTGTGTGTACTGACTACTTGTGGTGGGATAGTGTGTATGTGCGTATGTGTGTGTATGCGTGTATAAGTACAAATAAGTTTACGAATTCCTCGTAGTAAGGAAATATACGCACGCATATATACACGCATGCTGACAGGAACACGCCAAAATAGAAACAGATCCAAGAGCACATAGAGGTCACTAAAACATTAAAAGATTAAATGCCGATAACTACTCGCTGGACAAACCTTAATTGTTTTATGACCCTTCACGCAGAACTCTTCATTGACAATTCTAGAAAGAAAATTCGGATTGCCAACACACAAACAGAATGTCTCATATCGAGAATATTCCACATTGAACATGAAGAAAAATTAATTATTTTAATAATATGTAAAAATCTCCACTTTCACCTGAAGACGGTTCTGAGACCAGACCAGAAACACGTGTCGTGAAATTATGTAAAACAAAGTATATTTTTTCTCAATAAATCCACATTACAACCAAAAAACGTTTATGCACCCCTCTTCTTTTTTAATATATATATATATATATATAAAAATCAAAGATGTAAGAGAAATTGGAAAATTTTTTTTGAAGCATTTCATCTGTTAAGACTTATCAGACTGGGTTTGTTGATGTTGTTACTACATGAGACGCTAGTAGTTTCAAAATTTTTTTTTTTTTTTAATCTGTCCAAATCCATTTAGATTATTTTTCTTTTCATCATCTTTGTTATTAAATATCCTACATTGCGATAACAGAAAATCTGCCATGAATGGTAAAATGTTGTAAAAACCTGGACGTAAATTTATTGTGGATGAACTAGCAATTAAAACACTTTCTAGACATTTTTGTGAATTATTTTCTTTTAATTAGAGTAACATTTTTTTATGTCAAAATTGTGGTCAGTTTTGTTACAGTGAACAACCAATACATTTTGTATGTTATTTTTTAAAATGTTTGTGTACACTATTTACATTATTCAGACTATTGTCCTCATCTTTGTTGCCATATTTATTATTTGTTTGTACGCTCCGGCCTTCTTCAGGTGGTTGGAATGTCGAACTGAACCCTTTATTTCACTCACTAGGGTAGACTGTTCTAGTTCCACATGCCATGTTTAATGAATGTCAGTTATCAGTTAATTCCCCTTAACTGGGTATTGAACTCGCACTCTTTAGGTCCTGTCACTGGATCTAACCAATGCCTTTATCCACTGTGTCATGTATCCTTGAGGACATCTGTGTATGAATTTCTGGGTATTATAAACCTAATGTCATCAGCAATCTTTTTTACCAGTGTTCATATTGCAATTTTTCCAACCACCTGAAGAAGGCCGGAGTATACCACAGCTGAAACATTGTAATAAATATGGCAACAAAGATGAGGACAATAGTCTGAATAATGTAAATAGTGTACATAATACCTCATCTCAGAAATATAGACAGATGTTTGTGTTCATATAGTATTTTATTTAAAGTTCTAGAGGTTTCTTCAATATATTCTTTCTGTCATCCTTGCAGTTAATAAAATAAATTCATGTTTTGTCTTGTTTTGATTAAGTCTTTTATTGTTTTAAATGTAGCCGTGACAAATTTTATGTTGAGTTTAGATAAATTCTTTTCGATTGCAGTTGTGATAGTTACTGGGTAGAATAATTTTTTTTTTCTTTGATTCATTTGGTTTTCCAGGAGGGACTGTTTTTCTGTTCTGGAATATTTTATGAGCCTTTTGTTTCACATTGAATATGTAATAGTTATGGTATTGAAGGGTCTTGAAAGTATTTTCTATATATCTCTCCTCTTCATTTAAATATTGAGGGCTGCAAATTCTGAGTGCTTTTAAGTAGAATCCAATAATTATTCTGAATTTTATTTTATGATGGGAATAGAAATTTATAAGGTCATTTTTTATTAGTTGATTTTCAGTGGACACTAAGTTTTAGGCTGCTGTCAACTTGGTGTAACATGTCTAGGAAAGGTAAAGTATTGTTTTCTATTTCGTATGTAAATTCTATTGTATGTTCAACCTTGTTTAGTTTATCTACAAGATCTGGTAAGTCAGTATCAGATGTATTGTGAAGTGGATAAGTCAATAACACATTTAAAAGTAGTAGTAATTTAATCCAAAGAATAATACAATACTAACAGTCAAAAACACAGTCTTCTGGAATAACAGTTAATTGTGATCTCTCTCTCTCTCTCTCTCTCTGTGTTGTTTATCTTTTTTAGATCAACCCATCTTGTGGGGTGCTCTGGTACTCCACAAAAACAGGGTTATATTAATAGAGCATTATCAATATATTTTAAGAAAGTTGGTTGTTTAGATAAAATATTTTGGAAAGGACTAGATTTGAGAAATTCTAAGAAGATACATGCCATCACTCCACTGAGTGGTGATCCCATTGGTAATCCAAATTTTTTTGTAAAAATTATTAAATATGAAATATCATTGGGGATGAGGTGGCAGATTTTTATTATTTTATCTATTGGTAAGGGGAGGTTTATCTTTGTGTCAGATGCTTTTTTAGAGATTTAAGCATTTTTCAACTGGGACATTAGTGTAAAGTGATTTTATATCTAAACTGGCCATGAGTTTGTCAGTCATATTTGTTGGCATTGTTTAGTAGTAAATTGATTTTTTTTTATTGTACAAGTTCTTATGACAATTTCACTCACCTTGTCTGCAGGTGAAATGTAGATTTTCTTATTTTTTTGATAGTTCTTTAGTGTGTGTAAGTGTCTTTGTGGTAATGTTTTTTCATTGTTGGTTTCTATAGTTGCAGCAATTATTCTTTGAAGCTTTTGGTGAAATCTGAATCCTTTTGGCTATGATTTTTTTATGTTAATTAGATCACCTAGATGAATTCCAATGAAAAAATAGGAAGATCAACCATTTATGCTGGTACCATGGTTTCAACCATTGAGGTTTTGTCAGGCTGTAAGTGGTTAATCTTCCTATTTTTTAATATTTAAAAGCTCTGCACATTCAATTTTTTTTTTTTGTGTATTGAGCACTTTTTAATATAAAACATTCCCTAGTCTGAATCAACTTTGGCCAGCAACTGTTTATATATATATATAAAATCAGGGATTTTGTCCACTCAGTAAAAGTGGTTATATTCTTTTTACATTAAACATTCTTTGATTTATTTTCAGTGATCTTGCCCTTAGAAATTGTCTGGTAACAAATGATTTAAATGTAAAGATTGGAGATTATGGGCTTTCAGAGGAAAAATTTAAGGTAAGGTCTGTTTGTTTGAATGTCATGTTTAGGCAGTAATCAGAAATGTAGGTTCAAATTAGGGGGCTTGCTACAAAACTAAAGCACCAAAATTTTTGGCATAGAGCCAATGTATTCTCTTTGCTTAATATCTTATTTGAATGAAATGTTATTTTCTTACTCCTTCTATTGCACTGTCTATGAAATACATGTTGGTTACACTGATTATTTAATCCTAACATCTGCTGTCATACCCCAACAAACATGAGGGTTTTTTTTTGTTTTTGTCCTTTTTTTGTTAGGATTTTTTTACTTCTTGATATTTCAGTAATTTATGTAACTTTATAGAAATCTGAACTTATGAGTATAGTTAAATCAAAATGACAAGAATGGCCAGCCAGCTATCTATCCATATATATATATATATATATATATATATACACACACAGTGATGACTAGCAGTTTCATACAATCATCATCCCACAAGGTCCACGCTTTATAATCTACATATGTACTATCCCCAATACTGAGCATTCTTTCTCTAAAAATATAGCAAATTTTATGCACACACTCTTACTAATAAAAATGGGTCAATGTCTGTACCACTCAATGTTGACCTCAGTGTCCACTATTAAAGTAATACTCATATACAGCATGTTAAAACTCTATTGTCAAAGCAAAGCATGCAATGCTAGCTATCCATATATTTACTAAGTTTCACTTAGTTTAGCACAAGGCTACAGTTTCAGAGCACTTAGTTAAGATCATAACATACTACATTAATTAGCAAATGATCTTAGCAAGTTTTCTAACCATCGTGCTATGCTAGACCTTCAAGTCTGGCAAAAGGATACATTTACTCAGTAAAGATCAAACACACTTTAACAATAATGGCCTACATGATAAAATTAGCTCACTAACCATGAACCAACTATAGAGAAATATATTCTTCAACTGTTGTGTATTGCAAATATCTTGTAAGATGCTTTGATACAAATGCACTGCCATGAAAATACATTCTTTGAAGTACTTATTTTCTATGTCCATGTTCTGGTGTTGAAAAATTACAATAAGGACTTTTTATCTTTATTTTTTTAATTTTCTCACATTTTGAAAGACTGGAAATAGAAGGGTAGATTGAATAAGAAATATTCTTTTATTTTAATGTGGTTGTAGCATCATACCCACCCACATGCCTTAAAAATACTGCACATGAATCCCATCTCTTCTTACTCTGTGCATGTGTGTATATGAGCAATTTATATACATTCTTTAGACAAAAACCATGTAATTATGATATGTACTCAAGCCAAGTCACTTGCAATATGTACTTTTCTTCATTCAACCAAATATCTTCATTCAATTATGTCATATTATTGAATATGAGATGTCCTTTTTGATCATGCTACCATTGATCATCTTTGACCAAGTTTTGTTTCTTGAATATATTCTCATGAAACATTTTTATTCCCAACTAATGTACCAAAATTAATATAAAAATTTAAGCATTTTCCTTTCTTTTTATCACTCCCCACTCCCTTATATTTAAATTTATATCTCTTGTTGTAATGTAGCATTGTAGCTGAGGCCAGACACCAGGTTTGTTTTCAGGGTGCAGGTTCTTCCAATCAAATACTTGTGGCTTAAAAATAGCCAGATTGTTACGCACAAATTAATACCATGAAAATTTGTAGCAGTAAGCAGATTTTATTCTCTGGTTGTAACCTACTGCTATAGATGAGTGGAGCCAAGATGAGGCATAGGTGAGAAAAGAGGTGAACAGTCTAATGGATGTCTTACCTTTCATGTCATTTTCTGTGGATTCTCTTATAGAGAGCATTGTTCTTTGTCTTATCTTTGTCTAAAAGAGTAATTTATCTTCATTCACTGAATCTCATTGTCTGAGCCACTTGCCAGGTACTTGTGAAGTTGATAACCATTGGGAAAATAAATGTCCAAATATATTTTTGTGACAGGTCAGCTGTTTTCCATTTAATAAGATATCAGCTAACACTGATATTGCTACAATAACTAAAGTAGTCCTATTAAGTTACAAGGAAGTTTTGCTTAAAATTTTCCCACTAGAGGAAAACTACATTAAATTGAACATATGTAAACAGAAAATGGAAAATATGTCCTCCATTGCAATTTGTTTAAACTTTGATATTGTATGCCAAGAAAAATACAAATTACATACAGATTACAGTAAATTATCAATTTGATCAGTGGAAATTTGAAGTTTAAAGGGAGGTAACTTTGATAATAGCTTTCATTTAATACCTATTCAGCTTACTAAAAGTAATCAAAATAATGTATTGGATAAGAAAAAAAATAGACTTTACCACAAAATAAAAAACATCAAGAACAGTTCAAATAACATTTCTTAATCTGGTATGAAAAATGTTTTCAATTTAACTTGTTTAATAATTTAGAATAATAAAAATTTTAATGAGCATTTTCATAGAAAAGCATGTTAATCATTATCATGACTATTGTAGAGTTGAATTGAGATAAATGGCCATCAATATGAAAGACAGTATTGCTAAACAAATTTGAATTTTAACTAAGATTGTTTATGTGCACTTTTTACTACTCCATTGCTTGATATCTTGATAATGCCTCAACATTGGCATGTACTTGAGCAAATCACTCTCCCATAATTATCTTGTCTTAGTAGTTGCTACAAAAAACTGTTATACCTATAATAAGCATTGACAAGAACCAATATAAAAGGCTTCAAATTTTATTAAAATCTGATTTTAATTTCACAAAATTCTTCCATCTTCAGGAGGATTATTATGACACTGGATGTGATCTTCTACCTGTTCGTTGGATGGCTCCTGAAACACTTACCTTGCAAAAAGGTGTGTGGCGAACAAAGCCTTTCACTGTTCAAGCGAATATTTGGTAAGTATTGAAACTTTAGATTTACTTACTCCTGGGATTATTCAAAATAATGATTGTAAAACTAAAATAAAAAACAGAATAAGGAAACTTGATTTTAATAGAAATCTAATTGAGGAATACTTTTTTTTTTTCAAAATACCTATATACTATAATTATAAGTTGACATTATTATAAACTCTTTATTTGTAAGAAAAATGTGATTTTTTTTTTTTTTTTTTTCTAGGGAATAGCATATGCAAACTGACACAGCTCATTTTTATGTGGCTTATTTACAAAATGTTATGAAACCGTTTAACTGTAAGATAAATTTCATATTCAAAAGTTTACTTTCTTTTAAACATGAAAAATCTTCAGGGAATCAAACCTAAGTAGTAACCATTATTATTAGATCAACCATTTTAAATTAAGGCTTCTTATTAATAACGTTCAAAAGAGACAATATTGATAAATATTGAATTAATAAGAATAATATCTGGAAGAGGACGGTGTGCCAATAAGAATTACCTTCAGTATCTGTCTATATCTCTGAGATGAGGTATTATGATTATTTACATTATTTGGACTGTTATCCTCATCTTCATTGCCATATTCACAACGTTTCAGTCGTATGCTCTGGCCTTCTTCAGGTGATCGGAATTTTGAACTGGAGCCTTTATTTCGGCCACCAAGGGAGGTTGTTCTAGTTCCATGTGCAATGCCTCTTCTAGATGTCTCAGTTATTTCCCTTTAACTCAACTCTCCAAGTTTTTTCATTTGCCACTGCTGTAGCCTGGTATTGAACTCACAACTCTTTGGGTCTAGTCATCACATCTAACCAATGCCTTTATCCACTGGGCCATGTGTCCTTGAGGACAATGGCTGAAATGTGAAAATGGCAATGAACAGTCCAAACAATGGCAATGATAACAGTCCAAACAATGTAAATAATGTAAAGAATTACCTCTTAAATTTTGTCAGCACAATGAAATAATTGGTATTTTATAGTTCATATAACACAAAAAAAAATATGAAATTATTAAAATGTACTTAGTAACAAAGTCCAAAAGAACTAATTAAAAAAAGAAAAAATATAGACTTGTTTTCTGACTAAACTTAGTAAGGGGCATACTGGGAGAATTTTATTTACATTAGTTTGTTTTACTAAAGGATTTGGAGTTCAAAGTTCTGAAGAAGAAAGTGAATTTTAATTCTAAACAAGTGTCTTCATGTTTCTTTAAACATAGAACAAATAAGAGAAGGAAAAGTACAGAGTACTGACAAAAGTTGTTGAAATTCCAAATATTAGAATTAATTTTGCCAGATGAGCAAAAGTTATGTCTTTCAAAGGATGAAAGACAGTGCAGCAGATATTATTCCAAAAATGAACAGAAGTATTTCAGAATTTTAAAATACTACAAATTCAATATGTTTGGCTTTTAACATTGATAGTCATTAGACTAACCAAATATAACATTTTGAATTAAAAGGCAAGAACAGAAAGAAAAAGAATTTTCCTTCAGATACTTTTTCTTATATTATTTGGTGGTCATACCTTTCTTTTTTCTGTGCCAATTTTTTAACTGATATTTCGCATTACAGAAATTATAAAGATAATTAATCTTTTTTTTTTTTTTTTTTTTTTTATCATGCAGTGCTTAAAATTTATCAGTTCTAACTGCTTCCCAAAATTTATACCTTAAAAAATTGTCAATATTTTGCAGTTAAATTCTTTTGAATGAGTAATCATGGATTTTTATCAATAAAATTAATCTGTTGTCATATGTAAGAAAGTATTTTACTTTTTAAATGATTAAAAATAAAAAAATTTCCAAAGAAAATTAACACAAAAGAAACTAAAAACTATATATTAGCAACTTCACTACTTACTAAAGAGATGTTCCATTGTTATGGTAACACAAGATATTTAGTTAACTTGTTGGTACTGAAGAATCCCTTCTGTTACTGTAAGAGCAGATTCTCGTTACTAAGAAAGGAAGATTAGGCTGCATGACTGATAAGTATAGCAAGTAACAGTTTTATGTTAAGGAATAGATTGCAAAGATATATCATGAAACTTATGCCAATTCTACAAATTTAAAATAAATACTCAACTGAATATTAAAGATAGAATAATTATTTTGTTATAACTAACACTAATATTCAGTTAACATCACATTGTATTTATGAATAAAACTTTTGCATAATTTTTCTATCAAATAACAAACATTTCACTTGTATATTTTGGTTTTCATGAATAAACCTGTGTTTATGTCTCTTTGTCATTCTTTTAGGTCTTATGGTGTCACAATGTGGGAAATGACGCAATTGTGTCGCCAGCCTTATCATTGGCTTACTGATGAACAAGTCTTGGAGAAAGTCATCTCAAAAAGGACAGAGTGTTTGCCACTACCATATTATGCTGAAGATAAGCTCAATATGTAAATATTCAATCTTGTATCAATGAAGCAGAATTAAGTTTGTTTATATTTTATACTGAAAATATATCTTTCAGGAGGTGTTGGGTAGAATGGTATGGAAAATTTAGTAAGCAGATCAAATTTCACTAGAAGCTGTTGTCTTTTTCTTACATTTTGGTGAAGGCATGAACCTGCTTCTTGTATCCTGCCTTATTGCTAGAAATCTTGACAATGTCTTATGATGGTTTGAGAACAGTCTGGCTGAGTGAGCAATTCAGCCAAACCACTCTCCTATACTAAACAGGAGCAACTTGAGAGAGTGAAGAACATTTAACTTTTAATAATAAATCATTTATCAATTCAGCTATTTTGTTTTTTCTTTTCTTTTTTTTTTTTTTTTGTTTACAGTTATTATATACTAAAAATATGTTCAAATAAAAAATAGCATTTGGCAGTTAACACTGAAATATAATGAATCTTAGAAACCATGGATTTCGCCATGTCACCAATTCATTCAACTTTTTTACTTTACATATTTAATCTGTTGTGTATATCTCCTTAAACATTTTCTAGATTCTATCTGCCAATCTTTATCATGGGGCAAATTCAACTTATAAAACTATGTATGAGTTTTCATTACAAAGACAAAAATATTAAGATAAAAACTGGAATCTTTTTACAAAAGTTGCAAAAAGGACATTATGATGTGCATTTTATTGTTATGCTGGCTTTAGAAATATACCTTTTTGATACCAAATTATTTTCAAATAAACATTTTCCTATTTTTATATAATATGCTAAAACATTAATGATTAAAGAATTTTGTTTTTGTTTTGCTCAAGCAGTTGTAAGTTGGAGGTTCTGGATTATCCACACTTGATCCATACATGCATGGTAGAAAATGGGGAAATGAACTTTCACAATAAAACTTTGTCAATAACTGAATAATTAAAGTTTTCATTCTTTTCAGATATGAACTCATGAAAATGTGTTGGCGAGAAGAAGGAGAAAGACCCACTATTGAAGAACTTCACAAAGATCTGCTTAACTTGCAAATCTCTCTTAAATACATGGAAGAAGTTGAGTTTGAAAAGAACTGGGGTAAAATGAGTCCTTTGAGTCCAATTAACACTGGGGATTCAAAAATAGAGTTAGAACCTGAATCAATGGAAATTGCTGCTGATGCTTTGGAAATGTTCAGTGGCGAAAATGAAGCTGCAGCCTCCAGTGAAGTTGTAGGTGACATTCCAGTACATATTCCAATTGATATACCAATTGAGGATAGCATGACTATTGCAATGCCAAGCTATGACCTGTTGACATTTAACAATAGTGATCTCGTAACAGAGATCAACACTGAAACTGAAAATCGGCTTTTGGCTGAATTAGAATCGGAGACAAATGCTGGAATGAAATGTGTTGCTATTGTGGAATTGGACCATAACTCAAAAAAACAAGCTGAAGTGAGTAACACAGAAGAGAAAGAAAGAAACGAGGAAGAAAATAAAGAACATGATGATGCTGTAGATGGTACCATTCCAATAAAGAAAATGAAAAAAGTAAGTTCAGAGGATTCAAATGATGGGTGTGATTCTTCCCCATCTCAAATATCATCTGTTGAATCTGTGAGGGCCATTCTAGAGAAAATCCAAGAATTGTCACCTATTAAAAAACCAGATGATGATGACAGTGGTGATGAAATGTCACCTGAATTATCGCAAGAGATGGCAGATATTTATTATCAAAGACACTGTCGTTCGAGTGGATCGCGGCGTTCTAATCTGAAAGTTACCCCCTTGGCACCTATCCCTGAAAATAGTGTGCCAGTGGATAACTTCTCAGACAATTACGACGGGAGCTACACTCGGCCACTTGAAGAACCCACATCTATTCAGGATTCCTATGAATGGGATGAACTAGTAGGAGGTCAACTGATAGGTAAAACAACTGAAGGGACACCATCACCTCGAAGAAGTTTGGACTTTAGTGAATGGTCTGTAGACTCTATGCCTGTTTCCCAAAGTAAACCGCCTAGTCTTTGCAGCCGTTCCAGGCAAAGTAGCATTTCGAGTGAGTTTTCTGACATTTTCGGAGCTTCGGAGTTCAACTTTGGATCTGATAGTTCACCGTCAGCCTCAGGCACAGGCTTAAATGCTTATTCCATTGCTTCTGAAATTTTGACCAGTCGAGTGATTAAATCACTCAATAAAAAAAACCCTCCACGCCGGACATTTTACTCTATTTCCTCATTATCTGATGTAGATTTGGACAATCTTGAAGACAGTGATGAATCACCTCCCCATGAGACACCACTTTCCAGTCATTCAAAATATTCAACTAGCCAAGATCTTACTACAATTGGCAAATTGGGGGTAATTACTTCACTGTTTTATTTAAATGTTTTTCTCATAATTGCTTTCTGTCTGATTACACTGGTAAACTCTCTATTACAATTTCTTTATAAAAGAAATGGATTCTTGACAGAAATTATTTATGTAAAAATTCTGACTTCCAAGAAAATAATAAATTTATATTTCTATATTAGCTTGTTCCACATCTGGTAGGCTTGATTAAACAATGCACTTATAGCCTGGTCTTTTTTGCATTGTTAATTATATAAAAATGACATCAAATTTTAGAAATTAGTTATGATCTAGGTCAAATAAGAACAAGAAGATTGTTCTTTCAAGTAAAGAAAGGACTTTTTTTTATGTACAGAGTTTCTTCAGGGTGTGAGTGATCATGGCTTTCCACAGTTTCCTGTTTCTTGTAGCTCTAAGTAACATTTAAATCTTTGTCATCCCTCTTCATCTGAATGGATGGCAAAATGGAGAAAAACTTGTTAGGTATTTTACTCTGCTGTTTCTCTCTGCTCCCTCCAACCTTCAATATGTCCAGTAATTTTTAAATTCTTAAAACTCCTCTTACCTTGTTATGTTTCCCAGAAATTTCTTCAACTGTCTCATTCTGATTTCAAGTATGAGTCCTTTTAATTCCTATTTTCTTTAAAACTTCTTTTTTACTCACATGTTCAGTCTATGATATTCTCAGCATCGGTCCATAGAACATCTATTTTGATTTGAGTATCTTCTTCATCTGTAAGGAAATTGTCCAGCATTCACTACTGCATTGAAGAATAGTTATAACATAGCAGTTCAGTACTTTTTTTCTTTGTTTCTAACAAAATATTCCTATCTCTTTCAGTTTCTGAAATATGTTTTTCACTCTTCTAATGGACCTTCAAATATGTGGCACATTTTCTGTTGTCTGTACCTTCATTTTGACATCTCCAATTCTGAGCCCACACTGTAGGCTGTCTTTCATACTGATGAACATACATTGTCTTCTTACAGCTAGTCTTTCTCCTTGCTTTCCTTTACTACCTTGTTTAGGAGTTATTGCAGTTTTCCTTCTGAGTCTGCCATCAACACTGTCATTTGCATATATTAAGATTATGCGCACTGATGATAAATCCTGGTAGGTTCTCTTCAGATTGTCTTGCTGTATAAGTTAAATAAATCTGATGCTATTTTTTTGCCTGAGCTGAAACAATAGCCTTTAATACCAGTGAAGATGTACAAAACTATTTCAATCATGAGCTAAACCCCCATTTAAGTTTAGTATTTATTGAATTTGCATGATCTCTGAAATAATGTGCTGACCTAGTTTTTTTTTTTTTATGAGACCTTATGATTGTTCTGGACATGAAAGTACCCATCTTTATTTTTCTTTGTAAGAATTCCTCTGACAATATTCTAGTAACATATAAATTGGTATGTATATTGAAATGTGACTTAATATGAAGATTTCAAGTGAAATAATATTTTTTGACATGTATGAGGTTAATTTTCTAAATGAGACAATTTAGCAGTAGTGACTCCATAATGTAAAATGATCATAAAAGTTTTTTTCTGTTTTAGCAAAACAATGATTTTACAATTTGATTTAGCTTTGGCACATATGTACGTAAGAGTAACATAAGTTCAAATATAAATTTTCAAATAGCATTTTGGTTAAATATCTACTGAAAATTAACAAAAAAAATAACCATATGTATGTCTGAAATAGAATTATAAATAACTTGCCTTCAAAGAGACAGTTTAAAATGTCCATAAATATCCATTATATTGTTGCAGAATCAGAACCTGTGTAGTTATGATAATGGTAGCAAAACAGGATGTGACTATTATTGCCAACTAAACGTCTAGATCTGATAGAAGAACTATATTAGTCCACAAAGTCTTGCATGTCATGCGAGGACCCAATAATGAAAAAAATCCAAACGTCATCTGGAGTGTAACGAGAAAGAAATGAGAACCCTAATCTATTTAATCTCTTCCTGGACTATGCTCTATGGATATACACACAGATGTGATTAGCTCTTATCACTTAAACATTCCCTATCATATCCCAAATGAATCTACTAATAGAAAACAGCATTTCTGCTTCCCTTCCCAAGACCAATGTACAGAGGATGAGGTAGGCTATGCTGATGACATGGGTATTCATATTTGGGATAAGAACGATCTTGAACAAAAAATCAGCATCTTTTATCAAGTGTTCCAAGAAGTAGGACTGAAGATAAACATTTCAAGACAGAAATTATGATTTGGAATTGAAATAAAAGCAGTGATAGGGCATACTCTGAATCCATAATGAAATTCAGGATGTGGAATTAGTAAATACTAAACACTTTAAATACCTAGCTGTATAGATCAATTACAACAAATTTAGTATAGGATAAAAGGAAACTGAACATATAATACCCCCACTCTTTACCCACCATCAATACTAGATAGACTAATAACAGCTATGGAACTTGAGAAACCTATTTTCCTGAAAAATTATTTTAAGAGAAGGATTTTGTAAATTTCAACTGACAGCAGCACTGATTCAATGAATGCTAAATGTTTCCATGTAAAGAAATGGCTAATATTACCGTAACCAAACATATGACTTGCAATGATTTCTGATTTCTTGCTTTCCTGTCAACTATTATCTTAAAAAAATTTAAATGCAACATTGTTTTCCTGAATTCTGTTCTTTTTATTGTCTTTAATCCTCATTAACATTTTATCATTTTCATTCACTCTCAGTAACGTCTTGCATCTTAGTGACATTATTGCCTTGTGTTAGGTGAAATGACAAACCCTCTGATTGGGAGATGAGAGGTTTTGAGGGGTGTGGAACTATCTCTTAATTGCTGTTGTTCTTAGGTCCACTCTGATCTGAGGTGGTAACACTTGTTAAGGTCCCAGCTATGATAAGTAAAAACAAAACATTATGAAAGTATAAAAATACCTATTAAAAGTAAAATTACCAACAATACATCAATCAACATAAAAGTACTCTTTCATAGTATTAATTCATATAATATCCTACAATTTCTTAAAGAAATCAAACTGTATTCCAAAATGTAACTTTAACAAAATACAACATAAAACACATATTACTGCCTCTAGTAATTATGTTCCCACAAACATGTATATGCACAAAACAATGAATATCAACTCTCATGTATTCAATTGTAAAAGCAAAGTAACATATATTTATTACTTCAAAGCTCCCCACCAAAAAATTAAATTTCAGTATTAAATGACCCATAAGGAGTTGATGTGCTGTTAAACAAATAAACACACACATGCACACACACACACATATATATATATATATATATTAGACCATGGCTTGGTGTCTACTTTTATATTTACATATGGTCTATCTCTGATATTGAGCACTTTTACTCATAAATATAGCATACCTTGAAACTATATACTTTTATCATATATATATATATATATATATATATATATATATATATATATATATATCTGTCTGTAGTCTTAAAAAATAGTCATTTGTTTATCTAAATGATAAAAATGAATTGTAAGCATAATTGTAGATAAACAGCATTCAAATATTGATCCAGATATTAATAATATTACTTGAAAGTAACTTTCATGCTTTTAATTCTAAAATGTGCTTGTGTTGCATGTGTGTCAATTTGGTCAGTTTGTATATGTTACCAGTTGTTTACTTTTTCTTTTTCCTTTTATAGGATTACCCTGAATCATCATCATCATTAGCAGCAGCATCACATCAAGAAAGATTTTATAATGATCTTCTGGAAAGACTTTCATCCACAGAATCTTACCATTTGCCTTTATATGATGAACCAGAAGAAGACAGTTGACATTTAGAAGGTTGGTATTAACCAGATAAACTATAATTTTTAAAGACTATCATAAATTACAAAATGTAATAAAGAAGAAAGTTTAGGCTCGTAATGAAGCATTTTTTTCTGGAGAGGAATAAATAATAAAAAAATAAAAAAATTCTTTTAAATGTGACAAAAGTTAAATTTATTTGTCTAGAATATCATTTTCCTTATTAGCAATGACTTTATTGAAAGTTTCTGGAGTTATGAACAAAAGCAACTTTCCATTTAAGCTAAAGTTCTACTACAGTCAGCTGAACATGATTGTTTTGTGTCTTACAAACCCTTTAAAAAAAAAAAAAAGAAGCAAGTGAAGAGTTAAATTTTATGCAAAACATGCTCTTATTTGGTTTTTATTTAGTGTAGACTTTAATTCAATCCAAGTCTACATTAAATAAGATAAATGCAGAAGATCAAATTGTTAGGTTAGAATATTTTACTATATGTTAACCAGCTTAACACTTAAGATTTCCATTTAACCAGGTTATTGAAATGCCTTGTAAAAAATAAATTATACCTGACCATCCTAATATAACATTACCATATCTGCAATATAGTAACACTTTGTTCATAAATGAAAAAGTATAAGGACATGTGGAATTGTTTAAAAGAAAAAAAAACAAAAAAACACTTGTTTAAGAATTTGCATGTGATGATAGTTTGTTGAGGCAGATAGATAAACATTAGCAGATATAAAAATAAAAAGTGAATTATGGTCTTATTTAATGTGGTTGTCATTGTACTATGATTTAGTTTTGGTCATTGATTATATATATATATATATATATATAGTTATAGAGTGAATAAATGAAATGGCCAAATATAAGCAGCCGTGTATATGTGTGCTGGTGTGCATACATAGGCAAACAAATAAATAATTGTTAAATTTATGCATGAAGTTTAAATGTAATAATGCTCAATGCGGTTATACAGAGCAAAGTATATATTAATTAGTACATATATGAGTATCTACATTTTTGGCATGTGACTATAGTTTTGCTGGGTGAGAGAGAGAGGCAGTGTGGAGTAGTGTATAGTGGCTCAGATTGAGGAATCTGAGAGCCGAGTTCAAATTCCAATCAAATCCATTAAATTCACTTATGGGAAAGGTATTAATTCTCTTCTTCTCCCTACAGCTATGAGTAAATAGCAGGACAGACTGGGTTCTATAGCCTTGGATGGCAACTAGTCTAGGAGAAAGACAAGTCTGAATTCAGAACCTGTGGAGGGTCGTTTGGGGACTTTGTGGCACGTAATGTACCAGGTCTCTGTATTCAGCCCTTCAAAAAATGTGGTTGGTTCTGCACAAAGCCTTCACCACTATAATCAAATCTCATGTGTTGGTGTTGGGCTGTTGTTTCCTAGGAAATGAGCTGCTTGAACCTCATACATCAAATACAACAGGAGAGTCCACCATATATATATATATATATATATATATATATACACACATACACTCATTAAACTGGACTATATATAGGTTGTTTACCCTGAACACTACTAACATTCTCATATCCCAATTATTTTATTTTTTTGTTACTTAATGTAACTTACCTCTCTTGATCAGAATTTTCTCTACAAAACTCTGGTCATTGTTTATTTTGTTTATTGAAACCTTTCTTAAAATAAGATTGCCTCCTTTGTTTATTACAGCATCACAAGTGAGAGAAAGTGGAAAACTGGATTACACCTGTAGTAGCACTGATGAATTAACCCCAACTTATTAGGCAACTTAATTTTTCACCTCAACAGGTTGTCTTTTGTAACCCATTTGACATGCGCACAAATTACCACTGATTCAAGGGCAGACAACAAGTTTAGTAACATTACAATTTCTTAGTGAAAGAATCTTTTAGGAGAACCATTCAGCATTACAAGGGTTGTTTTCATCCAGAATCCCAATGTTTTTCAACAAGGAATAAAAGATTTAGTTCTGAACTGGAAATTTGTCATTGCTTATAATACTGATTATTCTTTAAAAATTTAATGTCTGCTAGATTTGAACAGATTTTTCTCCCAACAGTATGACAACACTTTCCAAATAACCTAATATTTTATTCAATACTTAAATCTTTTTCTTGATCTATCATCTTACAAATTTTAATTAGATTCCAAATATATAAGGTAAAGAACTATTTTCTTCTTTAAAGGGTCAGGCTATTTACAATTTCTAGTGTTAATTAAATGTACATTGTTATTTAATATGTATCAACATGACTAAAATTGATATTTTTTCAAACATTTTTTATTTTTTAGATGTGGTTCCTTGATGATAAAAAAGCAGCCCTTCTTGATGAAAAAACCTAATATGTGCAGCAGATATTGATGTAGCCTATCATTTTGACAATCATGTTTCGTTGCTTTTTCTTTCTTTTAATTATTAAGCAGTATCTTAAAAACAAAGATATTTGGGCTCAACCCCGTAAAATATTATGCCCATGCCTCTTTGTAATGTTGCTGTCAGACATTTTGTAGTAGGGAGAAAAAGTGTGTTGTGTGAGTGGGGTGTTATTAAATAATGAGACTAGTCTTATGTAAGTTCTGCCACATCAAGCATGTACAAGCCATGGAATTAATGGGGCTAATGCTGTAATTCAGTTTTTATGAAGAAAAAGACTTGGTAGCCATTTTTTTTGGTTTCACTAAAAATTTCAAATTGATGGTTTGCTCAATTTAAATTAACCATTTTATGATGCAGAAAAACATACCCATTTCAGTTGATGTATAACAGTGAACTGAGATATGAGCAGACTTAAACTTTCAAAGGTTGCCCATGGGTCATTGTACATCACATGGTTTGTACATGTTCATTCAACTTGCATGTTTGTACATGTGAATTGACTTACATATGCCCAGTCTAGTTATTTGATACCACACTTTGTATGTGTTTAATAGAGGATACAGAATCTTTGTGATCTCATTGTATAATTTTTATCTGTCAATGTCATTTTATATTTCTTTCATTTTATTTAATATATATATATATATATATATATATTTTTAGTTCAAGAGGCTAGTGTTTTCCCCTCAATATTTTATCTTTCATTGTGATACCTAATTAATACCATATGAACATGTTTTGTGTATTGGATGTGTGGTATTGTCTAGAATTTTTTGGGATGGATGTCTTTTTTTTTTTTTTTTTTTTTTTTCTTTCAATCTCTACATGCTTTTTATTTTCTGGATTTAATATATATATATATATATATATATATATATATATATATATATAAAATCACATCCCACCTTAAA
This sequence comes from Acanthosepion pharaonis, assembly GCA_903632075.3. Taxonomy (NCBI): domain Eukaryota; kingdom Metazoa; phylum Mollusca; class Cephalopoda; order Sepiida; family Sepiidae; genus Acanthosepion; species Acanthosepion pharaonis. Next base: position 140,824 of record CAHIKZ030000191.1, on the reverse strand, counting down.
AAGAACCCGTAATTCCTTTTATCTTTTAAATGTCTTCAAAAAAAAAGAATGGTTTCTTTATATTTCTCTTCCTTAACTGTCATCTCCATTCAGCATATAGGCAGTTATGATTTTTTACAGGTTTTTTTTTTTTTTTTTTTTTTAAACATCTGCAAACTGCATTGTTATTATTGTGGAGTTTTCTCCACAGTTAAATTCCTATGGTTGCCAACCAAGAATGGAGACCCAAGTCTCCTCTGTTTGTTTAATCCATAGCTGGAGCTGAAGGGTGGGGTGGGGGTGATATGAATTTGTTCCTTTCCCAAGGGCATTAGCGTATCTTGGGTAAGATGATAAACTACATCCGACAGCAAGGCCTCTGAACAGGAGGCTTTGAGGAGCATGGAACCATCTCTTAATTGCCATTGTTCCCAGGTCCACCCTGACCCGGGGTGGTAGCACCTGTCAGGGTCCTAGCTATGGGCAAATAGTTAACACCCCCTCCCAAAGGAATCAAAATACTATGAAAGTATAAAAATAGGTTTTAATGCCAGCAATACTTTGTTGGAAAAATTATTCCAAGCAGTACATTTTTTAAAAGAAAAATTACTACCAGCTATACATTTAAAAAAAAAAAAAAAAAAATACCAGCAATACATATTACCCGCAATAAAAATCTTATCAGCATTAAATAACCCATTGAGGTTGATATGCTGTAAAACAAACCAAACCAAAACCCAAGGGCATTAGCACATAGTGAACACAAATTGCTTCAGCTGAAATTTGAACCATGCCAATTCCATTTTCTGTGCTGTTATCCATTAATCTATAGTTTTTAAATGGATTTTCTTTAATCCTACACTACTTATTACTGTATTAATATACCCATTAATCAATCCACATTTTCATTTATTTCAACTTCTCCTTAAGTCTATTATGAATCACCTATCCATACTGTACCAATTATTAATCTGATCTGATTATGAAAGTAAACTATTATTTCATGATAACTGCAAACACATATTTGTCATTTTCATCACCTTGATAAAAACTCACTAGAAGAATAGGGAGGGGTGCTGAAGTTTTTGACTCAACTTCCTAAACTCTAACCAAACAGATTTTTTTTAACATAAGGCTTCTTGGTTAAGCAAAGTAAGTCTCATCAGATCCATGTGTGTGATTGATTTGATTTCACACACACACACACACACACGTGTGTGTGTGTATCAAATCAATCTTCAAACTTGGTCTGAAGATCGCAATTAGACAGGGAAACCAACAATCACCATGCAGTGCTAAATCCTATGTCTATACTGTATTTATAAATGCTCTTATATTAAGCAACCTTTTTTCTTTTTTTTATAAATATAGCAAATTATTTACACACATGAATTAAAAACTATGTATTAAATCTAACAGAATGATTAAATAAGAAATGAATAAGAAAAATTTATAAATTTGACATTTTGCTATTTTTATTTTAGAATTCAAAATACCAAAACATTCTGTGTTTCCCTCTTTCCAAAAAGTTTCTGAACCTAAAATAAATATAGTAAAATTTATGAAAGTTTCTTATTTGTTCCTTATTCAATCATGTATATATAAAAAGTAAAAATATTTAATTTGAAGAATTATTAGATTTTCATTGTAATCTTTCAGTGAGGAAACTAAAATTATCAAGTGAAAAATATTTTCACATACAAGTTCTTTGATAGTTGCTTTTTGTGTGTGTGTGTGTGTGTGTGTATACATTAATGTTTTAGGTGCAACAGTTGTAAATAAAAAAAAAAACTATGTATCATAAAAATAACAGACAATAAATGAAAGATTTGGTTTAACTTGTGGATAGTAAAAATTCTAAAAATAACCCTTGTAAAATTTAACTTTGCCACTGGATGGGATGTACATACAGATAATTTATCCACATCCAACCTGAAAATAAAATGCCAATCAAGACATGATTCCATAATCAAATATGAAGATAATTTTCTTAACAAATGTTTTACATTTTGGAAATATTTAAGAATTATGGAGTTCTTGAAAATGACAATTGTGTTAGGTCAGCCTTTGGTAAATAAATATAAAGAAAGATTAATTGTAATTAAGTTTGGCATAATTTATATATATATATATATATATATATATATATATATATATATATATATATATAAAAATAATGGATAATGGACTCTCATGTCGGTTTCAATGTATGAGGATCTGACAGCTTATTGATTCAGTTATGAAATTTTGTGCGATAATATTAAGTGGCATTTAAGACCCACTAGTGATTTACAAAGGAGGCCACATATGGAGCAAGTGTGAGGATTGTAAGATGAGATCACTGTTAGATTGGCTGACCTTTTAGATCTTGCTCTCACTTCTTGAAGATGATTCAGACAAGCAGATTGAAAATTGCTGAGTCCACTAAAACACGTTGATCTCCATTCTACCTGCTCCAAGGCTAAGTGCTCAAGGGTGTGATGTGGTATATTGACTGCTGACAAGTTGCTTTTCAGCTTGTCTTTGTATCTTAGCCATTCCTGTAGCCCTGCTCTAACTGGCTGTACATTAGAATCTTTGGTATCCTGTCATCAGACATTCTCAAAACATGACCAGTCCACCGTAACTGAGACTGTATGATAAAAGTCTCGATTCCTCCAATATGTGTGTGTGTGTGCCTGTGTGTGTAAAGAAAAATAAATATTAAATTTATTCATAAATAAATTTAAACTGGTATCACAAAATAACTATATTCATAAGGTTTTGAAAAGACCTCTTCAAATACATATCATTGTCAGATTGTTAATTTGTTCATACTTTGATAATTATTGGAAAATATCTGCATTATAAAAGTATGTACAATGGGGGCACTGAAAAGTTCTTGCTCCAATCAAGAAAGTATTCTAAGGAGAGATTCTGTTATTTAGTCAAATGGCATGAGAACTTTTCAGCACCTCCTCGTACTTATGTGACATTTTTTTTAATAGATTAAAAAATGTAAGTTTTCTTACACCACTTTTAATCATTTACTTAATGGTAAAAAAGAAAATAATATATTTAACACAATTGCCAAAGGGCTCAGTTTTCTAAAATTCAAATAAAGAAATTAATATGTATGAAAGTAAATATTATCTCTTATGCTTGTTTAATAATTGGTCCTATTTTCTGGACTGTTATTTTGAAAACTTTATTATATAAAGATTTTGATTAATCATCAAAATATTGTATGTAGTAAATTTACAATATTTTATTTCCCCCTTTTGTGCAAACTTGCAAGCATCCATTAAACTGCTCTTTGCTATTTCTGTTTAAACATATTATATTTAGAAGTTTTGTAAAAATGACTTTGTTTACTAAGCTTAGCAACCTCCCACAATATAAGATTACTTATTGGTCAAACTGTATGTGAAGAAAGTAGCCAGTTAAATATAATTTGATAAAATTTGCTTAAATTACATACAGAAATTTTTTCTTATGTAAAATAATTTGAGCTCATTCTTTATATATATTTTTTTCAAATTTTAGTTTCTAATTCACTATATATTCAATATCAATTGATTTGGCATTAAGTTTTTTTGTTTTTTTTTAAATTAGCTGGCTTCTTGTTTTAGGATATCTGATGAAATTTAGCATTCTCCATCTGCTCAAATTTGTTGAAATAACAATTTTAAAAAATGAGTACAGATGTTTAAAAGCATTTATTTTCTTTTGAAAAGAAGCTTAATACTATGAACAAATTGGTTTTAATCCCTGCAGTTTCCTGAATTTTTCTGCAGGAAAAAAAATAATCCAGTTGTCCTTTACGTTGTAGACTCAGGAATCATAAGGGAGAATGAAGATTTTTGGCATCATATTTCAGTTAATTTCTTCTCAGACCAACTATTCTGTGTTCAAACTAAATATTACTGAATATCTTAGTATATTTTAATCAAAATATTTTGAATGCACAATTTAAATCTAGGATGTAACTAGTAAAGTTAAATTAGTTTCTAAAGAAGAGTAATGTTCATTTAACCTTTTTTGTCTTTAAGTTAACTTTGCTATTTCCTTTCTTGCTTTTACCTTGCATTGTCTAAATGTTTACTTTTCGCAGTTTTATTTATTTTTTAAACACATTTCGGTTGAATTTTTGACAATTCAGCAAAATGGCTGATTTAAAACAATTGCAGCTATCTTCAAACATTTGACAAAGTGGGTAAAAATAAAAAATACGCAAATTCTTTTTTTCTAAAAGAAATATTTGTAAAATTTAGTTCTTTTTAAACAAAAGTTTTTTTTTCTGTCATTTCTTGAAAATACCTTCATCTGCCTGTAACAACCCCCAACTTTATTTTTCTGTTTAATTTTATTTAAAATTCCATTAATATTTAATTTTTGACTTTTTTTTTTTTTTCTAACAAATTGATTTTATATAATTAACCTTTTTTTAGTTTTGAATAGCTGTTTCATATAACAAAAGTCAAGTTTGCTTAATGCTAAATTATTTCAAGAAACAATAATCTAAATTAAATAAAACACTTTAGATTTTATTTATATACTAACTGAAATTTAGCCATACATTGACTATTTACCTTTCATCTCATTTATATAACTCCCCAATTTTGATGTTAGCATTTGTCTTCTCCTTTGATAAATTGTTGATGATTGTCCTTATGGGAAGGATTCTGTTTCCAAGCCATGTTACAATATCGATTAACATCTACTTTTATAGGCTCAATTAATGGCACCAGAAATTGAAACTAAGATTTTATGATCTCCAATCTAATGGTTTACCAACTGAGCATATAGCCTTAGTAGAAATAACACATATCAATTAAAAAAAAAAAAAAAATCTGTTTTAATGATCTCTAACTGGTTTGCCATTAAAGGTACTTAGGAACAATCTGATTCATTGACTAAAAAAAGATTGCTGATCTAATATGCTTTAAATTACAGAGAATTAATTTGGAGCATTTGCAAAATCATTAATTTGAGATAGAAGTTGTTTCTGGTGATTTGTAAATTCAGTATAAAATTTTTTACTTTTATCAAAAATTGATTTAAATATTAACTACTACCCCTACAACCACCAAATAAATGCATTTTTCTTCAAATGGAGAATTGTTACTGAATATATTATGTAAATTTGACAATTGTTTAGCATTTTTTAAAATTGGTTGTTACTAATATGGCTGATTATTAATTTGACAATTCTACCTTCAATTATTTCCACTTTCATTAATGGAAAAAGACAAAAAGACTACCTTAAAACATGTCAAAAATATGCTTCTCATAAATCAAATCTTGAAAATGTGTATGGAAAATTTTTAATGAGCTATAAAGTAATTTAGACTGCAGTTAAAATCAGTCTTAACTTTAACATTAAACTTGTAATCAATTTAAAATGAAAATTTATTGGCCAGAAATGTCAATTTAATGCTTACAGATGATTTTTACAATGCTATTAAATTTTCAATGAATTTGACTTTTAACCTTACACTTATTTCTATAAATCTGTAAATTATTCAAATGATGCTGAATAATTTTTGTTTTGCATCAAATGATAGCAACCTTGGCCTTGTACAAATCTATTATACTTGTCTCTAATCCAATATATTTTCAACATCAACAAAGCAGTATTTCCTCTACAACATATAATTTTCTCATTATTCTTCACTTTAATGAATTTTTTTTTTATTTTGTTTGCATGTTTGTTTTTCATAATTTGCAACTTTTCATGTCTTTATTGACTGCAAAATTTTTCTCATTTAACATAATTTTAAAAAGTTGAGAGCTATGCTCTGAATTAACTAAGCAATATAATTTTTTATAATTGGTGTGTTAAAATACAATAAAAAAAGAACTGTAATCCTTTATCTTTACATCTAGATGTGTATATTTTTATGACACTAACAGATTTTCTTTAGGAGAATTGCTTTGGGGGAAAATAACTTATATTCTTAACCGTATATTCTTTAACTTAAACTAATCTTAAGGAAATTATAATCATTAAATTAGAATTTTTTATGTTTCCAAATCTTTGTGTGGTTCCCAAAACTTTTTTTTTTTTTTTATTATCCACTTCAATACTGTTGAATATGTTGTAAATAGTTTAACATAGATTAGAGTTCAGTTTTGGTTCTGATGTATTTTTCATGTTGATTAAATAAGATATAATTTTAGGATAAGAAATAAGTTTTCATTGACATATTTTATACTTTATTTTGTAACAACTGAAAATTCTTAAACTTCAAATTTTTGTTTCTAATAAATGTTATATAATGAGTAAGTAAACTGCTTTTTATTATTATATGGGTCTTTGATTTTGAAGTTAGACAAAGAAATAAGGTACAAATAAAAACTCAGTGTTGTTATATTTCTAACAAGGGCTTCTTTTTTATTTTATTTATGTCAATGTATTTATTTCATAGATTTACTGCAACAAAACATGTAATATATAAAATAATTTATGCTTTAAATGTTAATTTGATTCAAATTGATTAAACTGGATTAATTAAACAAATTTGTATTCAAAAGTTATCTCCCCTAAATTTTACATGAAACTTTTGTGAGTCTACCCAGTATTCAAATAATATACTCTTTATTATTATTGTTGCAAGTCAACCATTGAAGATCTTACATATTTACTAATGATTTAGTTATTAAATGTTACCTAGTAATTAACTAGATAAAACTAAATTTTCCTTGTTTTCTGATAAATTTTTAAAAATGTAGTCATTATTTTAAATTAAACATTCAAAGAAACCTGATTACTCACTTTTTTTACTTAAATAAGATATAAATAATAATGTAGATATTTCAGTGAAACTATAATTTTGTATACTGATTCTAAACACAAAAAAATGGGCTTGTTTGCTAAATACTTATCAACCTAAAGACAATTCAAGTCTCAAGTACACAAAGATTTAAATATCTTAACATTTAAATTTTGAAAATTACATTATCAATTTTTATAATACTAAGATTCCAGTTAAATATATAAACTATATTTCAGCAGACTTCATTTGTCTAATATATTTGATTAGAATGTTTTCTTTTTCATCAGATAACATTAAAAATTTATACAAATATTTAAAGATAATTTAAAGATTTTTCTTGTGTCCTCAATTATTATAAATTTGGAATTTTGGTCAAATTAGCAGAAAGAAAAATTGTTATACAGTAAATTATTCCCTAGGCTTTGAATTATCAGATTGAAATTGGAAATTTATGAGCATTGAAGTTATAAGGCAGGTGAAATAATGGCCAGTTCTATGTGGATTCATTGAAGTAGAAATGAGAAACTTTTGCTCTCCAGAAGTTGGCAAAAGTATATCTTGGGTTGTTTGAAGCAACATACAACCATCTTGCAGACTGCCATTTACTTTTCTTTCCTTTTTTCATAAATACAAATTCTTTTCATTTTTTTATTTTATTTTTACAATAAAAAACATAAACTCTGTAAACTTATCTTCTTTTTTTTTTTTTTTTTTTTTTTGCACAATATTATTTCTTTTTCTAAATTGAGCTCTAAATAAATAAATGACTATTCACTACCTTTTACAAAAATCAAACTGTCGTCTAGTATTATCATCTTTCAATTTTCTTTCTGTTTTAATGAAATACTTATATTCATCATAGCTTTTCCTCTTAGCTCATCATCTTTTTGGTTGGCTAAACTGTACAAATCTCACCATAAGGCATTAAGAAAAATCAATGCCTATACTTGAAAATTTTTTTCTTGCTCATCTTAAAAATGGATACAATATTTGAATCCTTTCAAAGATTAACAAAACTTATCCTCAAATATATGCGACTGCTTTTTCCACAATTTTACAACTGGAGTTTGAGGTGTTCTCCCCACCCCAAAATAAAAAAAATTGGAAAACTGGAGATCAATGTGAACCAATCGAAAACCTTCAGATTTTAATTATTCAGGATATTTATTAAAGAACATTCAACTTTAATCTGTATTATGGATTATTTATGTACCATATTTTCTTCTTTGGTTTCTTCTCTGGCAGCACTCATCTTTTTTGGGATCTGAAGCAGTATTGTTGGTTATTTGTTGAAAGGTCATAACTGAAACATTTAAAATAATTATACTGAGCATAATGTCAGATTTATTGCCTATTATGTTTTTATTGAGCAAAATTAAATTCTTGACTTCATCTATTTCTTATTTTATAATTTTTATCATTAACAGCTAAAAAATCACATCAGACTTGCTTTGGCTTTTTTTTTTTTTTTTTTAGCTATTGAAATTCTAAAATTATTTAAAAATGCCTTTGAATTTGTTAAAGCAAGTGACAAGTAGACTAACTGCACTTTCTACTTTAATGAAACATTTTCTGGTAGCATGCTACACAATCAGAGAAATAAAATTTTCTAAAAAATTTTCAAGAGATCAAGCTTTTCTAATTGTAATATACCTAATGTTATATATTCAACAAAAAAAACTTTTGGCTTTTTGTCAATTTTTTTTTTGTGACTGCCGAGTTTTTATAGGCATAATGAATTAAAAAGGGTAAAATTTAGAACAATGTTTATTCATCATAATTGCATTTATGTTTAAGAAATATTACCTAAAAATACAAAACTTTGTGTCCTTTGAATTTTGTTAGATGATATTAATCATTGCTTTGATTGGTTCAGACCACAGGTGCCAGATTGGGCTATGAAATTTTGAATTTTCCAATTTGTAATAATTAAATCTCCTTTTTTGAATAAGCTGGGCTAATTTGGGGTACTCATGCAGGAGCAGAAAATCAATTCAAATTTTAGTATCACTAGACTTTCAGATATAACCCAATTTGCTCATGGTTCAAACTACTATTCCAATTCCCTACAATATTTCATCCATGTACTCTTTTGGCCTTCCTTGAGTGTCTGAACAAATCACATAACAAAATTTGTGTCCCTCCTCTTAGAATTATTTTGGTTTTGAACTCTCATTAAGTTATTTTCTAAATTAACTGCCAAAAAAAAAAGTGATGATTATTTAAGTAAAAAAAGAAAACGATTAATTTTAAATGAAAGGCCAATTCTTCTCTGTTATTTTTGATCTTCTGATGAAATACCTAACTTCCAGTGCAAATCAAATCAATAACAATAACCTTAGTTTGTATCAATACTCACTGTATCGATACTTTGTTGCTTTTAACCCTTTGCTCTATTATGCTAACATGAATTTTACGTGATGCATTAATTCCTTTATGAGATTAAACTTGTTAATATCCAAAACTTTTATACATTTTTATAGTACAGTCACCTTTTGATGCCTTTTGATTTACTTTTGGACACTGTTAGGATATTAACACACATCTGCGTGAGAATGAGTTCTTTTAGTGCAAACTAAAATAAATTAACCTAATTTTGTTCTGTTATAACAGACTTGTTACTGCAAGGTTTTTAATTTCATTATTTTTTTTTTTATAGAATTGATTACTTTTCAACAATGACTAGGATCTTTCTTTCCAGGTAGCTCTCTTTGTCAGCCTCTAATTGATATAATTTTACAAATAACTTTATTATTGTTTTAATAGCAGAAGTTATCTTGACTAGAAAACAAATTGTATATTATATACATGCACACATTGACATATAATTGAGTACATAACTTTTTTCTTTCTGTTTTTTATTACAGTTCAGAATAACAATTTTTCATGAAGTGAATGTTATGGGCTAAAATAAACTCTGTAAACATCTATTAATGTTCACAGTTTATAAAATGAATCATTATCAGCATTTATTTTTCTCAATGCTCTCATTAGCTTTGTTGTTTCTATTATAACCTTTCAACCAATTCTTCAATCATCTTCAGGTGACATTTTGATATATATTTATATCACATTTTACTCGCATGTAGGGAGGGAAAGCTTCATTATTCATTTTGTATATGTGGTTATTGCTCAAATATTGATTTTAAGCTGATGGGATGGTGAGTTTCATTACCATAATTCATGCCAAAGAAACAAGGTATGTTTCGTTAGCAGTGGAGGATAGCATTCCTCTATTGTAATCAATTTTTTAAGCTTCATGCCTTCCTGAGGGTGATGAATGCTACTATATTTGAAAGATGTTCTCTTTTGATGTGAGATCTATCACATCATTTCATTTGTTTCTATATCAAAATTTAAAATAGCCTATTTCATTTCCATCCAGTCTTGTGTTTATAAAATGTAATACTTGATTAATGGAATTGAAAAGCAAGGTGTTTTGGTTAATTTACTCACTTATGTTTTTATACCTGTAAACTTCCCTGTAAAGCAGAAGGCCACAGCAACACCATTCTAGGTGATGCTACAGCAGTTTCAGTATCAAGTAGGTTTTACTGGGTAGAGTTGCTAACTGATTTAAATTCAATTATCCTTCTCTTAGATTGGTTGCCAACCAAGACTAGAGACCCCAGTTTGCCTTATTATTTAATATATATATGTATATAGTTGGGTGAGAAGAGATGTTTATGCCTTTCTTAAAAGCATTAGTGCAATTTATGGCTGGAATTTGAACTTGGATTGATGATTCCATTTTCCACATTAATAACTGTTATACTCCTCACACATCAACATAACATGGTTTATGTCACCCAAAGAAAGGAGAAGAAACCATAAATCATAGAAATATACTAATAAACAGAAATAAGAATTTTTTTTTTTTTTTGTTTAGATTGTTAACTTTCATTTTTTTAAATACCAGACTGGCTTATAACTAAGGAAAAATACATTTACCGTCCAAAAAATCGAAATACATTTTTTACTTAAATTTTTTTTATTCATCTAAATCTCCTATATTAACTCTTTTTATAAATAAATGTAAAAAAAAAAAAAAAAAAAATTAATAAAACTAGCTTAAATCTAATTAAATGATGAATTGTTCTAACCAAAAAACTGATCTGATTGTCAAAAAATGGCTGAACTAAGAGTTTCTACAAGAAATTAAGACAGTCCAAGCTTGGAGAGAACTGGGTGGATGTCTCTTTCCCTGTCCCCAGGATTGTTAAGATGTAATATTTATTTTTATAGATATATATTGTCTATATTCTCACTGTCATTTTTTTGCACAATGGTTGGCTCTTCACTTCATCCATTTGTATTAAAACAGTTATAACATAAACTAATCTCCAAAACTGATTGTGTTTTGTTTAATTTTTGTGTGTTCAACATTGTTTTAAACAGAAGCTCTCAAAATGAAAGTGTGGATGAATAAATTTATTATTTTCATCTTGGTTAACTTTCATGTGTTTGGACTTTGCCTAACTTAACATGTCAGCTGTTAACTTAGAAATTTTAATACATATATACTTTTTTTATTAGTTACCTTTTAGAAATTACTGTATAAGACTATATTTTATTTTGGTAAATAAAATTAAATTTTATTAAAATAAATAATATTAATGTTCATCTTTGGCAGTGACTTTTTTCTTTCTCTCTCTCTCTCTCTCTCTTTATATGCAACATATTTGTACATCATGATAATTTATTATTACCAAAGTTGTTTTACAAATCAAGGTAAAAATAATACTGAAAAATATGTTATTTTAAGTAAAATTCATATATTAGTCACATGCATACCTCATGTGACAGTAAACATTAATTTAAAACCATAAAAATATATCTTAAAAAATATTACGCTTATTTGGCCAAACCAATCACAAGTTGATAAATTGCACTTGATTGATAATGTAATTAAGTATATTGTTTGATTTTGTTAACCAATAAAATAGCCCTTGTTATCTATTGTTAGTTAAATGTGATGTATTATACATATAATAACCTCATTTCTGCTTGTAATGCTAATATTAATTTGACTTTTTAAAAAATATATACATTCTATAATTAAAATCATTCTGTCAATGATTGTATTAATTCCTGAGCATTGCCATTCCCTTTCTTCCTGATTTCAATGCCTAACATACAAATTGAACACTTTTTATAAATGTTGTGTTTAGTGGATGAACATTTTAAGTATATTTTTTTTTTTTTTTTTTTTTAATTGACATTAACTGGCCTGGTTTTTCAAGAGATTTTAAGTAAAGAAAATGATGCACTCTTTGAACTCTGAAAAACCAAGGCTAGAAAACATTGTTAAAAAAAAAGTTTACTCAGATGTATCCACTAAATATGCTTATAGTAATTAATGTTGGTTTATAAATAAAAATCCATTAATTAGAAATTTTAGGTATAGGTAAGAAATTACAAAATCTGATGTTTCAAATGTTCATTTCACCAAAAATATTGAGTTTGTTTGTGGAGAAAATTATTAAAACTACAGGAAGTTTTGATACAGTAGTGAATTGCTATTTCATTCCTATCACCAAGAATTTTCTGTTCCACTTTAAAAACAGTGAATGAAATTTTGACTTGTTTCAAATGTTACCCATGACACCGGGGTAACATAAATCAGTATTACAGTTTCAACAATGATGATGTAGAAGTTATAGTAATAACATTATTAATATATCTAATGTAACAAAATCTTTTTTTTTCTTTTTTTTTTTTATCCACTTTTTGACTCTGGTTGAAATGTAAGAAAATAAAAAATAATTTATCAAAATGAATTGGTAGAATAGTTTTAAAGACGAAAAGATTTTTATATATAGAATTTGAGAAAAGAAATAAACATCTACAATTTTCAAGAGTTTAATGTCCCCCATTTTTGTCATCTTAGCAGTAAATATACTTAGAAAAATATTCAATCTTTATCGGGAAAATATTTACTACAAAAAAAGCAATATTTTTATTTTGTATCAAAATGATTGCAGGCAGCATATAGATTTTGTAATTTTACAAAAAATTCCAGCACCCACTTTTTTAGTATTCTCTTTTCAAGTTATTCTTAATGTTTTAACATAAAACCGTACACTACCAAATAATTTATATTAATTTCCTTGGTAAAGACGTAAATCCATCTCTTCTCCTGTAATTATCAGTTAAATAGCAGAATAAATGAGATGCTATAGCCTCAGAGAAGGGAAACTAAATTTCAAACTGGTTAAGGCAATAAGAAATCACTTCACTATTCTTCCCAAGAAAGCATAGCAATTCATAGATAATAAAGAAAAGGAATCTCTGGATCATCTATATGCTGAAGGCATATGGTAATTTTTTTTTTTTTTTTTTTTTGATATATGCTAGCATTTACATATATATTCTGAAAATTTTTCCAATATTGGTTAGTTAATAATTTTATAATGAAAACCTTGGCTTATAAAATTTGATATAGTGTTGCATAAAGCAAAATAGTTGACATAGGAAGAAAGGAAAATCATGTTACATCCATCTTCTAGAAAAGTCTGCATTCAAAATCCATGCTTTTCTGCCTGGCCTTGAATACTAACCTCTGGCATGTGGGGAAATTATATAACTATTTTAGGCACAAAGGCTACAAGCATTCAATCAAAATCTGTATAAGGGTAGTAGTCTGAATAAATGATCGTCGTACAGTTCAGAGTTGGGCTACTTTAGTGCATCTTTCTCTTTAATGAACCCCAAAATATATACTATAAAATTTAACAGCAATGCCATAGTTACATTTATTTCTAAATTAAATCCAGAATATTGTTTGTGTTGCACAGAAATTTTCTCATTACTTTTCCCAATGGCATGGATCAAAAAATTTGCTGCAAATCTGAAATGGCAAAAGATCTTCTGGACAATGATAAATGGTAATGTCAAACCTCCAACTAAGACATTTTTAATTTAAAAAAAAATACAACTGAAAATACAAAGTCAAAACAAGAAGTTGAATCATTATTTTTTATTGTTTGTATTAGGTTAAAAGCAAAGTGGCATTCTATTTTTTCAATTGACAATGTTTATATTCCAATATGGTTTTCAGAACATTGAGCATCAATAAATCTACCTCCATATTAGAGAATAAATCAAGTGAAAGAAAACCAGACTCTTTTAGTCATTGCTGTCTTTTAAGTCAAATGAGCAATGAACCAGTCAAGCAATATTTTTAAATAATTTATCTTCTTTCCATATTTGGGCGGATGTCCATATTTATTCTTTTTTTTTTCTTTTTTTTTTTTTTCACAATTCTTTGGAAATAAAGTTTATGCTGCATTTTATTTTTCTTCCTTTTTGCCTCCAAAATACAACAAAATATAGTGGAAAAGAATAAAGATGAAAGAAAATTATTTAAAAAATTGAATAATTAAAGCAATTCCTGGAGAAGAAAGAAGTTAGTAATTTCTAATAAATTGGACTTTCTTGCAATATCAAAGTACATTTTTGCAACTGAAGAATTATAATCATTATTAAAGGGTTTAAGTTTATAATAACAAATCCTGTTAATAACAGGAATTAATTATTTACACAAAATCTTTAACAGTAATTTGTATTTTTCTCACTCAGAGGATAACTTATAAGCCCATCAACTGCAGTTCTATGGCTCAACTGCAAATGATGAAAATTTCTACCACAATGGGTTCAAAATTGATATTTAATAAAATTACACAATTTTAATTTTTTCATAATTTTTTTTTGGATAAGGCAATTTTTAACATTTGAAGTTTTCCTTAAAATTAACATTTTTTCTCATTCTTTTGATTTTATTTTTCTAAATTGAGTTATAATTTTTTTCTCAAATAATTTATATCCAAGATTAAGTAATTTAATGTTTAAAAGTTTTAATTTTTTCCTAATCTGCTCATAAAACAATTATTTTTGGCATTTTTTTGGCTTACATTATTTTAAATATAAATATTTGATCCAATTTTTTAAGTAAAAAAGAAAACTGTTGACTTTCTGATCTGTCAGCTAAATTTTAAAGAAATAAGATTTGTTAGAATAATTCAAGACAAAATTTCTTTAAAATACTTGCTTGTAATATTTAAGATGCAACAACCTTAACTGAAAATTCCATTTTCCACTGATGTAGAAAATAGCTGATTCAGTGTACAAGATAACTTCTGAGAGAAGCCAGTTCAGGAAATCTTGTTTTATTGTGAATAATGTTAACAATTATTCTGTGCTGCAATCTTTTCAGACTTCTCACACATAAGAGATTTGTATATTTTTAGTTTGATAAAAGAAAACTGAAAATATCTTTAACAGATGAAGATCTCTTTAGATAAATAAAAATGTTTAAAATTTATAGAGAGAAGTGAAATCTCATTGTTTGATAAATCCAGTTTCTAGAATATACAATGAAAAAAATTAGGGCATAATGATTCAATATGATTTGTGTTGGCAATTTCAAGATGTCTACTCTTTCCACAATATACCAAGAATGATTGTCTTCCAGTTTCTACCCTAATTCTCAATACTTTAGTAAAGATACTTTTTAGAGTCCTGTTTTAATTTCTTTAGATTTTTTATTCATTGATTAATAAAACAAAGTGAAAAATCTTTTTTTTTTTTTTTAAATTGTTCCATGATTCAAAGCTTTAAATTGAAACATTTGATTGTGACTTTAAGATTCAGTATTTAAAAAAAATTATAAAAATACATTTTTTTTTTCCACAACCTTAGTTAATTACTTTTTTTTAGTTTTTACAAGTTGTTTATTTAGGACAAAACTTATTTGATTTTGTAATAGTGTTACATAATAAATTGCAACATCTTGAAATATTGTAGTATGGGATCTTTGATAGCCATATCAAGGAGGCCTTTGCTCTCTAGCTGAGTGCTGAACTGACCTCACACTGCTAGGGCAACTGCTGTAGTGTTGAAAACAAATTCTGTTTCATTTGAAACAATTCAACTTTACATAGTTGAAATTACTTGACAATAACTTGGAATTTGCTGTCCAGACTAAAACATTGACTAATTTTGAATACACAATGTATTTGTAATTCAATCTTTTCATGAAATTGTGACTAGTTTATATAAATGAGTGTTAAATTTTGCAGGAAAATAATCATTCTAACTTTCCAGAAAGTTAGTCCAAAATGCTAAGAGCAAAATAACATATGGATCAACATTTGTTTTCTGAAAAAAAAAACCTCTATTCCAAATAAACTCTGGGGTTGTTCTTGTGTTCCCTTGAATTACTTTGTTTTTTATGCAATATAGTCTCTAAAATATCATATTTTAACATCATTAAAATTTCTGTGCATATACATACATATATATACACACACACACAAGCAAACAAACCTTTCTGTATATATACATCTGCTCTGCCTGGGATTGCAAAATTTGCATGAAACTGACTCATGGAGAGGGTGCATATGCAGAAAAGGTTACTAATTTTGGAATTATATATATAATTTACTATATTAACTGGGGAAAAGTGGTAGATGTTGAGAATAAAGCATTGTGGGGGTAGAAATCAACTCTGGTAACTGTCAGTTTCATGCTTTAAGCAATCATCTGATAGTGACTTAATGTGTTAAAACAATATCACCATGCATTGTTGATTTCTATGTCCACACTGTTTAGAAATATATTATAAATGAATCCATAGCCTTATAGGGGAAAAGGATATTTACTTTTTAGTCATCTTGTCAATGCACTTAATACAGTTTATCTGGAAAAATATTATTCATAGTGACAGTATTATGCAGTGAAAATTTGACATCAAAATTCAGCTAATAGCTTCCTGGCTGGAGATTTATTTATCTGCCCTTGTGTGAGATTGTGTGTGTGTGTGTATATATATATATGTATGACTAGTTTAATGAAAAGGATCTAGGGAAGGAATTTATTTAACTCCCTACATTATGTGTCACCTATAATTAGTTCTTTAAAAAAAAATATGCTTTACTTTAATCCCAGCCTGATGCAAAGTCACTTTCTAAAATATTGGCTTATAAAAAGTTAACTCAGTAAAAGTGTTGATACTTTTTTTAAAATGCAATAGAGGGGTGCCCTTCAAGGAACAAAAGAAAATCTTATCTTGCAACTTTCAATTGTTTATATTTTTTAATTGACAGATCCCTTGATATGTAATTTAATACAGTTACATATTTAATATTATGTTGGGATTGTTGAATGTAGAAAGTATGTTGTCACCAGATACAACTTGATTAAAAAATTCAATTATCATTAATTTAAAAATATAAACCCCTATCAATCCTTTGCTGTTTAATAAAATTTGAGGTATTTTTGTTATGTGTATAATTCTCAAATGACTATTTTGAAAGCATTTATTATCACCAGAATCACCCAATTTGTAGTTCATAAATCAACAATCACAAAGGAAGCAACATTAAAAAATTATAAGAAAATAAAATTTAAATAAAAGCAGAAGATAAAAAATATGCAAAATCAGTCATTTCTTTCCCCAGCTGAAGCCAAAAGATTTTTTTTAACCCATCAGTATGTCAAATTAACTTTTAATCTCTGAATGAAAATATGATGTGTTCTGGTTTTACTTTGTGTGTATTTAATTTTTAGGCTTTAATTTGATTCATTTAAGTTGTTAAGCTGTAGCCTTTCTATATAAATGCTAGAAAATTCCCTTGCAGGATATCTTTTATATTTAATTTTCATAACACTCTTCATCATCATATTCATCTGACTCATTTGCAGTGGCTTCTTGGTATTGTTGGTACTCAGACACAAGATCATTCATATTAGATTCAGCCTCGGTGAATTCCATCTCATCCATTCCTTCTCCAGTATACCAATGCAGGAATGCCTTTCGTCTGAACATGGCTGTAAACTGTTCAGAAATACGCTTGAAAATCTCTTGAATTGCTGTGCTATTACCAATGAAAGTGGCAGACATTTTAAGTCCAGTTGGAGGAATATCACAGACAGCTGTTTTGACATTGTTTGGAATCCACTCGACAAAATATGCACTGTTTTTATTCTGTACTGCAAGCATTTGTTCATCTACTTCCTTCATGGACATCTCTCCTCTGAACATTGCTGCCACAGTGAGATAACGTCCATGTCGAGGGTCACAAGCAGCCATCATATTCTTAGCATCGAACATTTGTTGGGTAAGATCGGAGACACTTAATAGTCGGTAAAGCTGACTGCTACGAGATGTAAGAGGTGCAAAACCAGGCATGAAAAAATGTAGACGAGGGAAAGGAACCATATTGACTGCAAGTTTTCGTAAATCTGCATTTAGCTGACCAGGGAATCGTAGACAGGTGGTAACGCCAGACATTGTAGCTGAGACAAGATGATTCAAGTCTCCATAAGTGGGGTTTGTGAGTTTCAGTGTGCGAAAGCAGATGTCATAAAGAGCTTCATTGTCAATGCAAAAGGTTTCATCTGTGTTCTCTACTAATTGGTGGACTGACAGTGTAGCATTGTAGGGTTCAACAACTGTGTCGGATACCTGGAGTAGATTATATAAGATTATATAAAGGACAAAAACAACTTATAAAAATTTTTTTTTTTGACAATTGTATGTAAAACAGTTTTCTTAATTATTTTGTAACAATTATTATTAGATTGAGCATGTGAGCCACAAGAAAATTCTATGGAAAATGGAAGCAAAAAGAATGCTTATAATTAGAATCAGGAACAGACAAGTGAAAATACATAAAGAGGAAAAGGAGACTTAACACTCACAGGACATATTGAAGGTTAGAAGGAAGTAATGAGCAATCTACTTAATGTGCTTGTGTAAATGAATGGCAGAACAGAAATTAGGAGAATCAGTGAAAATACAACACTGTTAAGAGAAACATGATAGGAAGTTGTGAAGAGCCATGACCACCCAAATCCTGAAGGGATATGGGATATAAAAAATAAGATTATGAGACATGTTATCATTTCACAAATTCTTTAGAGCAGCATCTTGATTTTTGTGAAAATGTTTCAATTGCTATTTGTTCTTTGGCCTTCCTTATGGATGTGTTGTCCTCTTTGTGATGAGTTTAAAAAAAAAAAGAAGTAAACTACACTAGGGACATTACAAAATAGAGTCATTAAAATAATAGAAAGAATATCAAAGCACAAGAAATACATTTTACACAGAATGTTTTCCTTAATGAAATTGAAAATTTAAATTTTTTTTCAAATCCATTCAATTTGTGTAAGTGGATAATGTGCTATTTAAAACTTTACATAATTTTTTCCAAGAGTTGTTTGAACAACTGAATTCATTCTTTGTGTTGCTCAAGCTACTACAACATTTGGGATAATTTTCCAATGAGAAAAAGAACCAATTAAGAATCTTTATTAGAACACTTAAGTGAATGGTGGAAACAACAGAATTTATTAAAAATCAAATGCTGATCAAATAAATCCAGTATAACTAAAATTTAACCAATCCCCACCTGGCTTGCCTAGCCTAGCCTGTGGTTGACATAGTAAATGGTTTCTTGGATAAAATGTCAATCATTTAACCTAATAAAGATGTTTTTAATTAATACCATTCTGCCAATTCAATGTAAAATTATAGGAAGGATCAAATTCTGGGTCTAGAGCAACTTGTCAGTATTAGGGGTATCTGGTTTTCAGATAATGGAAGAATCTTAGAAACTTGAGATTAATTGTAAGGAAATTTTACATTAATGTCAAGATAAAGGCAAATTGTCTATTTTGTAGATGATAAGAGATTAGAAGATACTTTAAGTAGACTGAAAGAACCAACACAAAAACAATTACTATACTGCTGTATTGGCATAAGAATGCTATGAAAATCAGCTTTTTTTTTGATGTGCTAGCTATTTCATATACTATTGATTACATGTATAGCAATCAATATCTGTGGTCCTATAAAAGTTCATAAAAGAATGAGTTTCTGTGATGATTATATATATATATATATATATATATATTCTCAATTCACCTCAAGCAAGGCAGTAATGCCACTAAGTTACAAGGGGCTACTAGGAGTGAAGGAGAATGAGAAAACTTTAGAAGGTACTGGGAACCCAATCCTAAACAGAAAACCAAGGATAAACCTCTACTCTTGTTCAAAAGACTGGGGAGAAGTATGAACCGCATAATTTCTGTCCTTTGTGTTTATTAAGTATTTAATATAACATAATTTATGCACTAAATCATCTACAAGAGCCCAGTGTGTTATCCAGTGGGATGAGGATAAGTCTTTGAAAAAAGGCAAATTTTAACCTGTTTTATGCAGTATTAAGTTTCCAGACTTATTTCAGGACAAGAAAAAAATAGCATCTTAAACTTAAATCATGTTTCATGTTTAATTTCAGGCTGTTTAATGCAGAAATTCAATTTCATTACAAAATTTCTGCCAGAAAGATATTAAAAAAATATTTGCCTTGAAAAACTCAAGAAACTTTGTCTTACCTTTGGTGAAGGCATAACAGAAAATGTTGTCATAATCCTGTCTGGGTACTCCTCTCGTATTTTACTGATCAGCAGAGTTCCCATACCAGCTCCTGTTCCCCCTCCTAGAGAATGAGTCATTTGGAATCCTTGAAGACATTCACAACCCTCACATTCTTTGCGTATCACATCAAGTACTGTGTCAACAAGTTCTGCCCCTTCTGTGTAATGTCCTTTGGCCCAGTTATTTCCAGCACCAGTTTGCCCAAAGACAAAATTGTCTGGTCGGAAAAGTGCCCCAAAAGGCCCTGAACGAACGGAATCCATAGTTCCTGGTTCCAAATCCAAAAGTACTGCACGAGGAACGTATTTGCCACCTAAAATGAAACAGTAAAAGATAAGCATATTAAAGATACTGATTCAGATAATAAAAGTTATCATGGTTGGTATTGATTTTTTATTCTTTGATTATCATGTGGTTGTCATCATGAACCGGTCTGTCAAGCCCTGGTTTGCCACAGTGGATTATGTCTGCTGTAGTGTATGTGTCATAGAGCGGCAATCCATGGATCACCTAAAACAATTTGCAGCCAAGGCTTTCCTGTGTAAAGACTTTTCTTCTTCACAAAAGAACCAAATTGAAGATGAGCAGTCCATGAAGAAAGAACATCCTTTGAAAATAACAGAAGATAAATAGATGGAGAGAGCCCAAAGAAAAACCAGAGCTTTCCATCCCTTGAACCCTCATATCCTACCATGCAGTGGCTGTGGACATCTCTTCAGATCCAAAATAGGTCTCATTTCACACAGAAGGAAATGTCTATGAGCACCCAATACTCAGCAATGAGTTCTACCAACAGCAATTATCACAAGTGTCATGATAAGAGAGTCATGATTTCAGAGATGTGTCAGTAGCAAAGCAACAAAAATATAATCTCTTTGGTGAAGGCAATAAATATTTTTATGAATGAAATAAAAATCAGTTATTGAACTGAAAATGTGCTGACTGTGCAAATCATTGGGAATAGTTTTAGGCTTTATATTGTACTATTTCTGTCATAGTTATTGCATTTAGTGTGTGAAATGTTTATGAAAATGTAACAACTATTATGTGACAGGGTACTATCTTATTAATATAACTTTGTGCCATATTTGGCAAAGTTCAATTAAATCAGATCTTCATAACCAAAAAGCCACCTATATAAAATGAAAAGTGTATCCAAATATATAACCTCTGTCCTGTAAGAGTTGTTGCATTTGCATGCATATTTCATACACTAATTGTAATGACTATTATGGGATAGATGTATTTTTTGTAGATAACATGTTTTTAATCACTAGAAGAGTCTACTATATAAAGGTGAGCAAATTACTAACGTCTCTTCTGGTGATGTAGATGCCCATTTCTATGACTCATCTGTTGATATAAAAATGAACTCTTCTGGTGATATGGAAATCATAATTATTCAATGCTGAATAGAATATTATTCATTTAGATTAATATTTCAGGAAGTATTCAGTATAAGAAAAGCTGGACAGCAAAGATTTTGATATCTTGTAAGTACAAGACAATAGAAAAATGACTTAATATTGCTGTCATTTTTTGACAGCACAGATAAACAAATAATATTAATAATAATAACTGCAACAATTACAGAATAATAATAATAAAAGGATGCAAAAATAATAATAATAATAATAATAATAATATATACCCAGATGATACACTAGGCATATCTCTGATAGATTTTGGTCTTAATTGATTGGAGGTGCTGACATGTACATGTCTTGAGTTACAGTAAACAACTGATTAAGTACCATAGATTTGCTTGTTAATTATTTGGTCATAACCATGTGGGCATATTCCATAGAGGCTGATGCACTCTGCATCTTTGTTCATGAGCAGGTGTAGTGGTATAGTATCCTTTTTGTTTGTTTGAAGGATGATACAGCCAAAGGAACTTGAGAGCCACATCTTGATACTTGGCAACACATTTTGTTGTGATGCATGTACCTGGGATACCGTTATCAAACTGGGTGTGTATCATGATAAATATGACAGCTTTTGTATATTTGTACCCCAACATCACTTTGTTGGTATGCTGCTCTCTCATTCAATAATAGTTAAAATTATGATAAAAGATTGAATAATATTTTTGCAATGTATTCAGTAATGTGTGTTAGCGTGATCAAAGAGTATTTCTTTCATCTTCTATAATAGGAAAACAAAACAGACATGAAATGTCATGAAATATTTTTAAAATACTTTAATTCACAGAACAATGATTTGCTCATTCCCATAAATATAATGAATTAAATTTTATACAAGAAAAATATTCTATTATACATTGATTCTTTTGGACCAGTTTCCTTATCTTCGTTGCTTTTATTATGTTTTGATCTCTACACCCTTCAAATGAGAAAAGCCAGTAGGTACAGGGATAAAAAACATTATGATGTGGGAAACAGATTTGAGGAAACTGGATTTTAACTCTTTATCTCAGAAATCAATACAGTAATTTAAATTTTAAAGTCTTAATAGGAATGTCAAGAAGAATTTAAATTACTCACTTGTTGCTTCATTGAAGTAGACATAAGATCTCTCAAGTTGGAGTTGACTGTTGCCATGATAGATGCCACAAGGATCAATTCCATGTTCAACAGAAATCACCTCCCAGAACTGAAGAAAGAAAATACACATCACATATCAACTTAAACAATAAAAGAGATTTTTATTTCATAATATTCCCTAACTCTTCTTGATTTTCTCTTATTATTTCATATTTCCACAACTATACACCTTTCTCTTATTGCACCATGTTGCTAAAGTTACAATAATAATAATCATATATATAAACTGAAATGCCACAGCGACTTAATATCTACCTGAATTTCCAGGATGAGGTGTTATCATTATTTCTACTATTTATATTTGGAATATTGTCCTCATCTTTGTTGTTATCACATTTTGGCCATTGTGCCCCCCAACCTTCCTCAGGTGTATGTTGATCTGGGCAATCTATAGGGAATTCTGAACTGAGCCCTTTATTTAATCTACATAGGGTAGACTGATTTAAATCATACTGAGCATATATGGGACATGTTGCAGAACTCACTAAATTCCCTGAAGTCATACCTAACAAACACAACTCAGTTATGTTCAGGCCTGAAGTGGGCCTAGGTAGATATATTCAAACAATACATTGGCACCTTGTAAAATACATACCATGCCATATTGAATGAGTAAGAATGAAAAAATACAAGGAATCAAGGCAGTAGAATATTTCACTCAGCTATTTTTTGGAAGAACTGCCATTTTGTGAGACAAGTGTACTTTGTGGGACATAGTTTCTTTCCTGAACACTTCAGCCATGACCTCCTCAACTCAAGGATCAATCATCATTAAAGATGATAGTGATTGGGGAAGCATCCTCCTGGGATTCAGTTCTACAAAACAATAATTTGAGCAGAAGAAGCTATCCAAGTAGAAATTACTCCTTACTAATGGGAATGAGGGTGGTTTGCCTCACTATATCTGGTGTGGTGGAGAATTGAGGTAATGAAGGAATGTAGCTCATTTGAATTTTTTTTTCATGGAAATGCACAACATATAGATTTAGTACTGAAATTTGTTAAGACAAATTTTTAGTTAAAAACATTTATTGCTTAAATTAATCATCTTTTTTACTTTTCAAAAATTATTGGTAATGTTCATTCCTTCATGGCCATGTGCATAATTTTTGCTTTCTTCTCTTATATTGAGATAAATAATCATTAATCATGAACTATTATTGTACAAGTTCTTCTCTGAGAGCTGTGGGGGCATATCCCACCATTTGTACCCTCTAGGAATGACTCTGTTGACACAAGTAAAAACAGAAATAAGTATTAAAGGATCAGCTGTATGAATTTGTATTATTACATTGGATCCAATCACATGTGTTGTGTACTAATTTTAATATGCATTTTATTTCCTATGAGAGTGAATAAGTAGCTGGATTGACAAAGAAGGAGATTATTTAATATGTAAAACAAATGTAGGTTTCATCATTAGACTTCAGAATTATACATATCCTATATTATAATTATATTTGCTTGAAGAATAGAACAATTCCCAATCCAACAAAACCATCAATTTTTGAGTAATTTTTAATCAATTAACGAATAAAAATTTCTGTCCAATCATAATAGCTCCTATTCTGTTAACTGCTATTTACAAAGATATTTCCCTTGACTGCTATAGTGACATATTGGTGATGATATTTTTCTTTTATTGTCCTCTCTGTTTCTTTCCATCTCAGTATTCCTTTGAATACTAGTGGCTTTTATTGCCTTGCTTGAGCTGAAATGATGCACACACACACACACACATATAACAACAAAGATTGCGGTTCAAATATATATGAGAAAGAACAGATGGAGTAAAAATCCACAGTTCGTAGCATTTACTTTATAAAAAAAAGTGCTCAATATTTTTTTTAAAAAAGTAAATGCTACGAATCTTTACTCCATCTGTTCTTTCTCTTATTTGTATATATATATATATATATATATATATTCAAAATAAATAATATTGCTCAACAATTCATTGAAATTATGAGTGAATATTCAGAATTAGGAATAATGAATGTATCCTTCACCTTACACCCATTTCCCTTTACACACAAATACTTTCTATCTCTGTCTCTTTCTTACTTCAATTTTACCACCTTTGATCTTTTGCAAGATAAAACTAAGTTTAGTAAATATTAAAACTTTTCTGGACATTGGTGGGAATTCGTAGGTATACATACATTCCATACATATTTATATATGATTAAGTAAGTAACAATTAGGGAAATCTTTATAAGTTTAACATGTTTCACTATTTAGTGTCATCAGAAGTTTTTAGAAATGATATAATGTGGATTATATTTCAATTTTTTAATTTTCTACTGTTTTGTTTTCATTGGTTGTGTAGACATCACATATATAAATATTTTTCTTTTTTTAATCATTTCACCCCAAGCAAAGCAATAAAGCCACTAAAATACAAGAGGTTATTGAGTGTGAGAGAATATGAGAAAAAGAAAAACATTATTAAAGAGAGAGAACAATAAAAGAACAGAAATGAAGAAAACATAAGATAATGATTGATTTTACATTTAAATTTTTGAGGATCAAAGTTGTCTGGAAAGCAAGAGGCCAGAAAAGAATTCCATAAACAAGAGAAGACAACTATTAACATAGAACTTACAGTTACATCTAGCCATTTCAACTGTAAAATGATAAGACCTAGCTGCCAATCTACAGCACTTAGATACATAAAGTTGAGGTACCAAAGAGGAAAGCTCATCAGAACAATTATCATTTCTTATTTTATGTTGTTTGTGTTTATGTTTGATACTTGAAATGCTAACATGATTTAAAAGTGTTTATTAAAAATTGGGTTTATTAGTGTATTTTAATTGTATGATAAATACATGAAATTAATGCAAAATCCTAGGTTACATCATCTGCAAATATTTAAATCTTACATTCTTTAAGTATTGGTTTTATGAATAATACTTATTGTATTTCTTTATATACAAATATACATATATAAATACAATGAGAAATATTGCATATAGAAGTTGCACCAAGTAATTGAAAAAAATTATAATATAAAGAAAAACAAAGATATTCAATTGAGAAATATCAATGTATTTAAAAACAATTGTATATATGTTCAAAGGAAAGGTGAGCTTTGATGCAGTCTTAGACGTGACTGCATTTCTAGATCATGTTGTTCTTTCTCATGTTCATGATGATGTGTTTCGATAAGTCCATAGTATCATGGAGCTACTGGTTGATCTCCCTCTTGATGGTGTCCCAGATATTGTAGTTCATAGGATTCAAATCATTTTATTCAATGGAATTCAAATCAGAAGAGATAGGAGGCCACATATCAGAGGTAAAATAATTTTCAGCTAGACACTTCTGGGTCACATGGGCCATTTAGGAGGAGAGTACTCCTGCTGGAACATGTACAGCATGCATGGATCCAACACTTAACTACTGTGTCCAGCACCTTGAAGTAGGTAGTTGCATTGACCTTGGGGCCCTGTGCAAGAAATGCAGTACTATGACATAGTCCACATTATTTGTGTCACTAAGGAATATCATAGACAATACAAACTTCATGTGCATCATTGTGGGGAAACCGATAAGATCCATGCATAGCCATGCCATTTCTACTGCTCACTTTTAAGGAATAAATTTGTAGTATAAGTCAACACCAATCAAAGTATATATACAAAAATGTTGGGGGCACCTCAAGATGGTGTAATGGTTAGCAAGCTTGTCTTGCTAGAACAATTACGACTGACTAGTGAGTTTGATCCTCACTGGGTGCCCCTTAATTTCGGCCTTGTGCCATATCTAAGTTACACTTGGAAAATCACTATATACAAAAATGTTGGTGCTCTTACACGACCAATGAACCACAAGTCCATTACTCTACCAATGAGCCACCAGTCTAATATTCTACTAATGAACCAACAGCCCATTACTCAGCCAACAAACCACCAGTGCATTACTCAGCCAATGAACCACCAGTCCATTACTCTACCAATGAGCCAGTATAAATTGTAGGAACAAACTCCAACTACTTAGTTAACCTTATACTTCTAGGCCATGACCTTGTTTCAGTAACATACACTTGTTGAAACAATTTATAAGCTTAGTAATGTAGGTAGATACTCTAACTACCCTCTAATCAAATCAAGCCCCAAATTCCAAGGTTTTGCAAGTGACTCTTAGCAAACTAGCATTTGTAAAATTATTGATGCTGATTTATTTACATTAAGTCTAGCACAAGGCAACAATGTGGAGGAGCCTTCTTTATCCAACAACTACATTACCATGAGTGCTTTAAAGAGATTGACATTGCAATGTCCATTTGTAGCCACATAGTGACAGCACAGTGACTAAAGGAAAAAAGGAAAGAAAAATTTATTCTTGCAGCCTTTGACTGCTTTGTGATCAGCTTAATTCCACAGAGAATAGTCATTAGCAATGATGATAGGCTTCATAATGAGGTGCAAATATAACACATGGAAAGTTGCTGAACTTGCTAGGTCAAGGAAGACTGGGTAATTCTCACCTGAACAAAGTGAAAAATTTCTTTTTGTTGGTCAAATTTTGTTACTGCAAATTATGCTAGCTTTCTGGTAGAGTAGTACAGATAATTATGCCCAGATAATTACAGCAAAAAACTGTTACTCATATAACCAACCTCAGCATAGTCTAATCACTCAATATTATATAAAGATATTATTGATGTAAATTCATATATGTGTAATGCATATATATATATATATATATATATATATATATATATATATATATATATATATATATATAAAAAAAAGGAAAATTTATCTTAGCAGATATATTTCATCCCTCTGATTGACTTTATCAAGGCAACTTTAAGGATTTTATTTTGCAACAAGTATTTATAAACAAAAGTAAAAATGTTGTTAATTTTTCAAAAGTTTTAAATTTAAGAACACTCATAAATATACATCAAGGTAACTGAAAAGTCTAGGTGAATTATGGAAGATACTAAGTGACATAATTTTATGTCTAATAATCAAAAGTGAGTTAATGTTCTTTTTAAATAATTAATATTCATATTATTTTAGTTTGGGATTAATTTATGTATTATATATTGTAAATAATAGAAGGTTATGAATTTAACTGTTTATTTTCATTTTTTAACATTTTTATAGTCATGTATGTTCACTTGATAAAGGAGTATTTCTTTCAGGAAGGGGGATATTTATGAACACAAAGAAGATCTTATACACAACAATTTATCAAATGCATTTTTCTTATATATAGAAATAAATACAACCACAACTTTGATCTAAAGAATGCCACACTTATTAAAATAAAAAGTAACTAACTTAAACAGAAAATTCTTGAGAGTGGCACTATTGAATCTCATGAAAATATAAATCTGCACCCCAGATTTTTAAAAATATTTTTTAATATCTAGACTTTTCAGTTAGCCTGATTTATATTTATGAGCATTATTAAATTTTAAAAAATTTTAAAAGTTAAAAACATTTTTACTTTTGTTTATAAAGTTGTACTTGCATGAAGTCACAAGTCATTGTGACTGAGGGTTTGAGTATACTGGATTTGTTCAAGAAATTAATCACACCCGATTATGTGCTCTCAGAAACTAGTGTAACTAAGGTTCACTCAGCATAGTTGCAGTATATATTACAGGTGTGCTCTGTGGATTAAGCAAGTATCTGTAATAAGGTTTGGCTAGGCACCATAGCAGACAGGTTTGTTCAGAAACAAGTAGTAGTCAGCTATATATTATAATATGTAGTATATTTTTAAATGCCAGTAGGCATATAAAAAAAGAACTTTCTATGCCCTAAAATGTAAAAAAATATTAGAAATAATAATAGGAATTACTCAATGCTTTTGATAAAACAGCAATCTAAGATTGAATTAAAATGGATTTGAAATTAATAAGCACTTATTTGCAATTTTACTGTTAAAATTTTGCTATATTAATGGAGAAGGAATTCTCAAAATCAGTGGTTTATAGACATAAGCAATGTGGACATAGAAATCAGCACTGTGTGATGATAAGCAGTTTCATGCCTTAAGCAATCATCACACACTCACTCATATATATATATATATATATTAAAATGTGTTTGGTTAATTGCAATGTTCTTTAGTTTGCTGGAAGTGATTTCAATTTCAAGCCAATTAAAGGTGATGTCATTTACAACAGTTAAACTTTCAAAAAAATTTTTTTGTTGAATCTGAGCACTTTCAACTGCCATTAAAGTCATTATCAAGGATTGTGTGGTGTTTAGTCTGTTTATGAAAATGTATTTGACTAATTCAGTGTTTCCTATGCATATGTATATGTGTAACATATAATTATATATATGTATATTTATGTGCATATAATATATGTGTATGGTCTATAATGATTATTCATATATATGAAGGTGGATCAATAAGACTGCAGCTTCATAGATAATTAAATGAATTTTGATCAGAAATTTTCACTGTATAATATTCAACCTATGTGATGAATATTCACAACTGAATTAAATACATTGATAAAAAGTGAGTATGTTAGAAAATAAAAAATTATTAATATCAAAAATCCCTTTTTGTTTTTAATTTTCAAGATACATGGAATTCTCTCTCTCTCTCTCTCTCTCTATATATATATATATATATATATATATATTCAAAACAATCATATTATTAGAAGTAGATAAGCTGCTAAAGATTTTACTTATTAGAAATTGCAACTTTTTTTTGATAAATTCTAATATATATATATATATATTTATATATATATATATATATATATATAGACATACATGCATTACACACATCTATGAAGGTGCATAAATAATTATGTATCAGGAAAATGTAAGAATTTTATTTTGCCTTGATAAAGTCCATCAGAGGATGAAACATGTCTGTAAAGAAGAGTTTTTCCATTTGTCTTTATTCTAGTCTTTTTACAGGTATACTTTTATTTATTTATATTATTTGAATTTTTACATACACAGATATGTGCACACACACACACACACATAATTATATTGTGTTTCTGTGTATTTGAGCAGTAATCCCTCTTTTATACAAGTTTCATTAAATAATAAAAATCTTAATCACAGTGCATTGTCAGTCATCTTTAATTGAACTTGTATATATATACAGGGTATATCAAAAATACTTTTAGAAACTTTGTGAGTATGTTCCTCACACCAAAACAAGGACAAAAGTCCATAAAAACATATGTCCACAAATCAATCATCTTTGAGTTATTAATTTTAAAGTTTGTGGTAGACGCTGTTAAATGTAGAATCCAAGATACAATCCAAAAATAATTTTAAAAACTTTGGGGGCAGGTTCCTGACACCAAAACAGGATAAAATGTCCATATAAACATATGTCCAAAAGGCCATCATTGTACTTCAACACAGCAACTCATAACAAATGTTCAAAATATCCTTGACTTGCTTCTACACACACATGCACCTGTCAGATCATTGACTGGTGTACCCTTTCAAATACTCCAGCATGGTGTAGAATGGTTTTACTGACCCCCGCCCCACATGACACATTGATGAAATGTCTCTACATTATTAATGTCTGCTGCATAAACCAACTGTTTTAGGTAGCCTCACAGATAAAAATCCAAAGGATTCATGGCAGAGGAATATGCAGGCCATGGAACCAGTTCTTCCCGACCTATCCATCTTTCATAGCAGATGTCAGCCAGTGCATTATGAACAATATGACTAAAATGTGCTGAAGCCCCATCATGCATGAACCACATATGTTTTTGTATTAGCAGAAGTACATCCTCTAGCAATTCTGGAAGTGTGTTTGGAATGAAGTCATGTAGATGTCTCCTGTAAGACATGCTGGGAGAACATATGTCACCTGCAATTCCAGCTCACACATTAATCGTAAACTGATGCTTATGTAATGTACCATGAGATTCTGATCCACCTACAAATATTGGTTGTGCAAATTTCTTATTCTATCTCTTCCAAATGTTGCTCCATCCATAGACAAGACTGAAGAGACAAACAATGGATCAGCAAAAGTTCTCCCATGGTAGGTGATCAAAGACCAAAAGAGTAACGTTGTAAATGATATGGATACAGAAACTGCTTTTGAAATACCCTCCATGTGGTACTATGAGATGTATGACATGCTAGGGCTACTTGATGTGTGCTGATACCTGGATTTTTTTCCAACAGCCTGTAGAATCTTTGTGGTCAGACATATGAGCAAATCTTGGTCTTCCTCAATACATAGTTTGTGGTGTCATGGACCCTGTCTCAGCAACACAGTGATAAACAGCAGCAAATTTTGGATGACTCAACTGCCTTCAGTCTGGAAATGCAATCTGATACAACTGTGCAGCCTCACTATGTTGTATATATATATATGTGTGTGTTGCAGCATACCTATGGACAATAATGGCTATGCCCCCATTCCCATAAATACAGTAGTGAATACTGTATGTGTTGGTCTGCGGTCTGCAGTTGGCGATTCATTGTGGAATTCTAGCAGTTGACTACTTCTTCTATGTGCCACTGGCAATTCTTATATGTGTTGTTCTTGTCCTAAGTATTATCTTGTTCATTACCAACCTTTGTGTGATTATTCTATTCAGTAACCTTCCCTAGGTTACAACAATATATATATATATATATATATATATATATATATATATATATATATATATATATATATAGTGTTTAAAATTTGCTATATTTATAGGGAGGAGTACTCAATATTAGGGACAGAGTGTTTATAGATATAGACAATGTGAACATAGAAATCGATATTTCATGGTGATTGTCAGTTTCACACATTAAGCAATTATCTGACTGATGATCACTTAAGTCAAACTGACAATCTCCATTCAGTGTTGATTTCTATGTACAAACTGTTATAAATGTGTGTGTGTGTATTGTTGGTTCTCAGCTGTTCTCAAATTATGCATTGTGGTACACAGGGTGCTTCATGAGAAGTAAATATGTGTGCTGTGAAAAAGTAAAAGAAAACCCATCTGGTATTCATTATTTAAAATGATATGAAGAAGAATTGGCTTCTATATCAGGTGTTCATGGACTTAAAAAAATCAAACATGAGGAATTACCTATTGATAGATTTTGAATATTTATTGAAGAAAAAAAACTTACACTATTTACAATACACTGTTTGGACTGTTGTTCACATCATTACTGCCACATTCATAACGTTTCAGCCCTTGTACACTCTGGTCTTCTTCAGGTGATATTTTGTTATAAGTTTGAACGGAATTTAGTGCATTGGGATAGATTGTTCTAATTCCATGTACCATGCCTTTGGGTATCTCAGTTTTAGTTAATTCACCTTGATAACTCTCCATCTCCAAGTTTTCGGAAGCCAGAGATTGAACTCACTTTTTTAGTGGCTAAAAGAGATTTAACAAAATGAGAGTCGGTTTGTTTCATATCTGTCCTAACATTGCTAAGAAACATCAAACCCACGTTTCTCATTGATAACTGTTCTTTAATTTACTGTATAAAGAAGTAATTATTAATAATGTTCTGATGCTTTAATTATTTTTCACCTAAAATATAGCAATAAGTTTACTTTTAATATATTTCTGAATTTACATGAAAAGTGTGCCAGAATAAAAGCATGAAAAGTTTGGGAACTACTGCTGTATATCAATACAAATACACATATATCCACACACTCTCATATACATATAGATGTAAGCTCCAATACAATACAATATTGAACTCAGCCAAAATAAATCTCATTGCACAATATCTCATTTCTGTTATGTCCAAAATTTTAATTGTTTCAAAATAAACTTTGTCAAGATCAATAACTTTTTGATCTTCTCCCAACTGATTTGATGTCATCAAAACATCTTTCACATCCTTGTCTCAAAGATTTTTTCTTCAACTTTTTATATATTCATTTCCTAATCTGTGTTTGTCCCACTTCCAAATTTCTATTTTGAATACTAATTAACCCATAGCTGGGGGTAGTGGTAGATTCATATCTTTCTCAAGGGTATTTGTGCTTTAAAAATACATCAAAGGAAAAAAATGAAAGGGATTATGTTAATGACTCATTTCGAAGTTATAGACAATGCATTTACAGACAAAAGAATTGTCACTGATCGGAAATGAAATGTAAGCAATATTGGCAAAATATGGTTACTTTGTATAATTTAATTAATGGGTAAAAATATCTTGAAAATTGGAATATCAGACTGATATCTTTTCGTTTCCAAGCATGTAACCCTTGTACAAGTACATTTGAGTTTCTAACAGACAGGTTAAAATAATTATTTTATTTTACAGAAAACTTCAAACAGGACATCTGTATTTCAATCATCTTTTATTATTGATTGATTGATTCATTTTCTGTGGCTTAAGCCAATTGCAGGTAATTTAAAGCCA
The DNA here is from genome assembly GCA_903632075.3 of Acanthosepion pharaonis. Lineage (NCBI taxonomy): Eukaryota > Metazoa > Mollusca > Cephalopoda > Sepiida > Sepiidae > Acanthosepion > Acanthosepion pharaonis. Next base: position 107,709 of record CAHIKZ030000191.1, on the reverse strand, counting down.
GAAAATTTTTTTAGACTAGCTTAGAAGCCGCCCTTTGGGTAGACTTTAGGCTAGCTCCTGCGGAGTGCTATTTTTGGCCTTCAGCTTTTTACCCTCAGCGTCCTATGTATGTAAAAATTATAAGAATTTAGAAATAATAAAATTATTTTATCTTTATTTGACACTTTCATTTGGCATGATCTTTCTTTGTATACGCAACAAATCTCCATAGTTTGTTTACATTTATTTTGCATGCAATTTTAATTTTATTTTAGAAAATCACCATTCTTTGTGGTCCCTTCACATAAAGTCACTCTTAAAAGACATTAGGCAATCTGAACTATATAATATTTTGAATACATCACAGTACGCATGCTAGAAAAAGAAAAAAAAAACATATCAACATTCGTAGCAACGTACCATGCCCACAAGTTTTTTTAATCAGTTGCAATCGCGATGAAAAGTGAAATTAAAGTTAAACCTTTAATAAAGAATTGTTTTTAAACCTTTCACTCTGTTTGATATTTGAATTTAACTTTAAATGAGTTATTTATTTAACTTTTAATCGCGTGTAACTGCAGTCATTAACTACCTGTTACTTCAGGTTGTTTATGATTCACCAAGATTGAAAAACAAACAGACGGACACACATACATTGTGCTTTATTTATGTAGACTGTAAGAATTTGGGTGGCGAGAAATAATGTTTTAGTGATACAAGTCTTACTAATTAACCCATAGCTGGGGGTGAAGTGGTAGATTCATACCTTTCTCAAGGGTATTTGTGCATAAATGAATATAACAAACACAACTGGAATTGGAACGCGGCTCTCCGATTAACAATTTCGAGCCAGTATCCAGCACCTGATATTCCTTCCCATTTTATTAAATGTTTAAATGAAACACCTTGTTATTTCCTAGAATACTCACCGTGTCACATATACAGGGTTGAATCATTGTCATCCCCTTTGTATTCCATTGCTTTAAAGGAAGTTCCATTAATTTTTTTTCTCAAGAACTGCTATTTTGTAGAACAAACTCCCGAGAGGATGCTTCCCCGATTACTACAATATTAAATTCTTCAAACCTCGAGTCAACCGTCTTCTACTTTCAACAACCTCATTCAGTAACCCTCTAGCTTGAATGACCGTTGGGCGTTCTATTGGGTGAATAACAATACAAAGAAAACCTAAGGGATTAAGGAATAGATGGAAATTTTTTGAAAATTTAATAAAAGGGGTTGTTGGAATAACGATGTCTTGAGTGTATTCTTCTTTAAAAAAAAAAAAGGAGAAGAATTATCGTTGTTCATCTATTTGAAACTTAAAGTATGCCGAATGACTCAGACCAGTGTCCTTATCTTGGATGTCATTATGCCAGACACATGAAAAAGGATGAAGCTTATTTAAATAATATACATTTTTTTTTTTCGCACAAGGCCGAAGGGGAAGTGGGGAGAGGCTGGTCTACACGGTCTATCCTGCACCCAGCTGATCCGACTCGTGACCCATTCATTCTAACAATCACAAGAACACATCCTTCACCACTCAATCTAACAAATATTATAATACCACATATTCTTTGGGGTCCTACTAAAACACCCACGATGTACAAATGTACAAAGATCTATCTATCTACATATATATATATGTTAAATTTCTCAGAATAAATCTGTAGAGAAGACAAATTGAATAAAATAGACAATGGGAAAATAGTACTGACGCGTTTCGTCATTTGAATTTATCAAGACAACTGATGATAAACAAAAGCGAAATGTTTTGTAGTTACATAAAAAAAAACAAAGACACAATCTTAGTAAAAAAAAAAGTTACTAATACCCAAAAAGAGGCTTGCACAGGAGCGTCTTTTAAAAATTGTTGAAATTCATGTAACTACACAACATTTCTCTTTTGTTTATCATCACTTATCTTGATAAAGTCAACGGGTGAAACGCGTCGGCAAGGACTAAGTGTTATTTTCTGATTGTATATCATATATATATATATATATATATATATATATATATATATATATATATATATATATACATAATTTTTTTTAATTATTAAATTTTATTATAAAAATATGTACAAATTTTTACTATGAAATGAAGGGAATGTGATGAACCCAATAATCAAATAAAATAAATAGAAAATTCAATCAAAGGTCAAAATTTTATTAGGATGGCCCATCCATCCCACAAAAATATGACCGGCCTCTATATTCTGCCAGTAAGCAGAATCAAGAAGCTCACCCTCTAGAAGCAAGGGATAAACAAAATAGATTTGGGAATGAAGAAATATAAAAGCCTGGTTTCCTCAAGATAAAGTGTGAGGATAAAAAAAACTGGGGAGATGAAGGGTGCAATAATTGAAACATTGTGACTATAACAACCAAGACGAAGACACTAGTCCAAGTAATTTATTGTATAAAAATTATAATTCCTTATTTAAAACATTCAAATAAATATTAACAATTGCATTTTCTTAAATAGATAATAGAATAGAGCTTTCTTCATTAATAGAAACTAAAGTCTAACCAAAATAAAATGACAGTAACAAGTAAAACCTAATAAATGATACTTAGGAAAGGAGTCAAGAGCATCTGTACTTGTGTTAGTCAATTGTATCTCAACTGAATACTTATTTTACTTGGAAGCGACGTAAGCCAATTACCTGCTTGATGCTTATTGAAATGTAGTCAAAAGCAGGCTACTTGAAGTCAAAAGTCAGCCAACTTTTGGTTAATTAATAGGAAGTAGCTCTTAGTGTTTCATTATGTCTGGATGGTTTTCAAATTGGTTCTATTAAGATGTCCTTGAATGAACTCCCTATATTCACTTGCAAAACCAGGGGATCATGAGTATCATCACTTCTATTTATATCTCTGATCACATTTACAAGATTAATACAAGAGGTTTGTTAAAAATAATGAAATTACAGAAATATTGTAAAAGTTATGTTATTTTTATAATATTCAGAGATTAATTTCTCAGATTTTGCAAGTACGTAAATGTACTAACAATTTTAAGAGTTGATATTTATAATTTGTAAGTATGACAAATTTTATAAATATAACTTTTTATGAATATATTATATGTTGTTGACCTCACTAAATTTCCTGCAGTCACACACAACAAATACCCCTACATGCAAGCCGCTAGTGGCCCGCTCATGAGCCGCCGATGGTAACGCCAGTTGTCCTTTGGTGGCAGTCACCGGCGGGCCACCGGTGGGTCTCTACAGGTTCGCCAGTGGTAAACATTGCCGAGACGAACACGCTGGCGGTCCGACTGCAGGCCATAAGCGGTAAACGCTAGTGTCATGAAACCCAGTGGCAGATTGTGTAGGGACAACTCAATTATTGACAGTCCTAGACCGTGCCTGGATAGATATACCGATGCGATAGATCCAGTACTTTGTAAATAGACCCATTGTCACGTCACGTAGCTGCTATTTATTTTACTAACCTGTTTTTTTTTGTTTTTTTTTTTGGCAAAAGGGAGAACTACACATTATTATGTAACTGTCTTTAATCGTTTAATACTTCAGTTTAAAACTAGGTATACTGGATACAATTAACAGTTTTGCTGGACTTTATATATACATTTATATACAAAATTACGTGCCTTATCATGTCGGAGTTAATTTCTTAATTGTTCACTAGGGCGCGCTCTCCCTACACTATAAATACTGGGCGATTTCTTGCCTCGTCCTCTTTTTCATTTCTTCATTTTCAGCGAACACATCCACAATGTAAGCTCTCGCAGAAGATTGTGTCCTCCCATTTGTGGGAGACGCCATGAACATTATACACACATACACGTACGTACGAACATTCACCAAAATACAAACTCTTTACGTTCACACACAAACACAAATGTTAATGTCTTTGTCCATTGTAAATTTTGTTGTTTAATATATATATTTCTTGATATATATATATATATATATATATATATATATATATATATATATATATATATATATATATATATCGGCCTTGTTCATTTTTTTTTTTTACACTTCTGTACGGTGGATTCAATCTCTAAGTCTGCTATGTACTTGTAGTGGACCTTCTTCTATCAGGAATAAACGCACATGTTCTTAATCTAACAACATGTAAACCCACGGTCCGCTACAATCACCCAAGGAAAGTATGACAAATCTGTTTTTAAGTTTATTGATGGTGAGAAAACCAGATTATGCTATTCCTCATCGATTATTGCTATTTAGAGTTTTTTGGTATACAGTGTGGCTCAGTTCTTTGAGGATATTTGCATGGATTTAGTAAAAGACGTTTAAGTCATGAAAGAATATGTGAAAGCAATTTCATTTGCTGAATTAAATTGATGTTTTTCATAGACCTATTAAAAGGCGTGTCCTCAAAGAACTGTCTAAGCCTGTAGTTCTTAGATATACGTCAGTATATCATTCCTTGATTTATTTAATTTTCTTTGATTCAACATAACAAATCGGAGTATGACGTCAAATCTCTAAATGTAGGAAATCTTTAAATGGGGTCGTCATTTGAATTCTACTTTTTTTTTCCCAGGTGAAGAGTGGGAGTTTCGCCACAAGATAAGGAGATTGTGTTTTCTTCGAAGTGAGAAGAAAAATACTTAAAATTACATCATCTATAGTTATTCTAATTTTGAAATATTTTAATTTAAACAAAAAATACGTTAGAAAATGTCATATATTTAAATTTACTCTCAGTTTTAATTTTTGTTTTATTTTCAATTTCGCCGGTAGAAATGTATCTATATAAAAAGCGGCAGATCCAGGTGAGCATAAACATGGTGATGTCTTGGCGGGAATTTATTTTTGAGATTAATTTATGATCAGTCAGGATTTTTTACTTTATTTTATTTTTTATAAACACTTTTTATATATTTTTAAAATTATTATCGGCTCAAGCAGATGCAACAATTTACAGTAACCCTCCACATATTGAGGTATAGTAAACCCCAAGGAGGATTGAGGCAGCCAGTGAATTAAGTGATAAATGATGCAATATTCTATGTTGGGACGAGGGATCAGGAGGAAATCCAAGGAAAACTAAATGTAAACTAAAGGAAAAATTATCAATTAAATCTGGATGGGGAGTAGTATAAATTGCTGAATAAAGCGAATTAAAAATGTTAGTTGCAATAAATGAAACCAGCAGATAATAGGTAGAATGCAATAGCAAATGTAAAGTGATCAGACGAACTACATTCCTTAGTTCCACCAGTTCTAACCTTCATGACTAAAACCCGCCATGCCACGCACATTGTAACAAACCATCCCCATTCGTTTCGTATTCCATTGGTGAAATGTAAGTTCCACTCGAGCAGCATCTTCATGAACCGCTTCTATGTTGAACCGACTCCCCGATCATTACAATGTTAACCTGTTCAATTCTAATTTATCTTCCTCACATATTCGCATAAACTATATCTCTTACTCTGTAACCCTCTACCTCGAGTGGCTCCCGGGCCTTGTATAGGGTGAACATCATTTTAAAAAAGAAAAAAAAAATGGACAACACAGTAAGACATATTGAATGGTTCACAACTAATAAATAAATCGCCTGCTTCACCCCTAATTTTGCCTATGTGGGTTGACAGGACAGATGAGCCTGGATAGTCTTAACCTTGTAACTAGAAGTTATCCGTGGGCTAAAAAGAATAATTATTTAAAATACTATTCGCCCAAAATTCTTACTTCCTTATGACAAAACTTCGTTAGAAAATTTTACAAGAAAAACTTTTGGCTGTCAACAAATAGACATGTGTTTTTTTAGAAATATTCAGTCAGTGGTGGACTGGCCACGATGCAATAAAGAAACAAATACAAGCAACTGCTTTAGTAATAAAAAGGAATAAGTATATAAAGTCATCTACTCACAATCAGTTACTCGAGTCCAATGTGAGAGGACATTTTCAAAGAAGCTAAAGGTCATAAAGACAAGGTTAAGAAATTCGCTGTCTGAGAAGAATTTGGAATCATACATGATGCTATCCATTGAAAAGGAACTGTTAGATGAATTGGATGCAGAAGCAATTATTGACAGAATCATCTAGTCAACACAAACGATTGCTTTTAATATAGTAGACTACATAAAATTCTCTGTTGTGATTTTGAACTATCTGTTAATGTGTAAATTGTGCAGTAAACAATTTTAAAATATCAACCAATTATTTAAAAAAAATAATAAAAAATGAAATTATGACATTCTGTATTTACATTTAGTATCTACTGTCAGTAACATGTACAGTACATGTACACTGTAATTAAAAAGAAATACACATTATGATTTTTCCATAAAAAAAATAATTGTTCTCTTTCTTCCATATGAGTTTTTGGAAAATTTTATTTATTCGTTACGAAAATTAGATGATAACATTGAAATTGTGGGTGGGCCCCCTTTGTCTCCTGACAACCAATATTTTTTTTAGACACAATCAGCCACTATATTCTGGGGACACGAATTTATGAGTAATTTTATTAATGCATCATCTTATTGATATCCAAGTGATTTTCAATATATTACTGATGTAAGTGATTGAGAGAATTTTGGAATTGAGCGCCATCAGGAACATATCGTAACCGTATTGTAGCCATCACCTCTAGACACGCAATCAATTCCGTAATAAATACACATACACAATACCTGTCTAGTAAATGTTAACGAAGGTGCTCGGTAAAATGGCAGCGGTAAAAATGGCAACGGAAAAAATGGCAGGGTAAAAATGGCAAAAGTGGATAAATAGGAAAAAATGGCAAAAGTGGATAAATAGGAAAAAACGGCAATTCGACAACAGAAAATTATGACCGTTCGAGAAGAATGGGTCTAAGCTCCCATCCCTCTAGTTTAAAATAGAGCTAAGTACCCCACTCAATATTTTAAAATAAATATTTTTAAATAGATATTTACTCTAGTGGGGATGGGTAGTTAGGCTCCTTCTCCTCTTGTTTTAAATAGGGGCTAAGTTCCCGCTCCTAGTATTAAAAACATTTTTTTTTTAATTTTCGATGTCGATTTTTAGAAGTTTTATTGGGGGGCGCTAGGTTCCTACTCCTAATTGCAGTAAAAGCACAAATCGTAGCGTGTTTAAGTGAATTTGATGACTATAATTAATTTTATAATTGATAGCTGACATTAGGATTAAGTGTATTAGTGTTTATATATATATATATATATATATATATATAATAAGTGTATTAGTGTGTATATATATATATATATATTATATATATTAGTGTTGGGATGATTAATCGGAATCGGGGAATCTGAAAAATCGCAAAGGCGAAGGTTAGGAATCCCATTTACAGATTTCGTATTGATTCTCAGAGTCTAATTTAATTATTTTATTGGTAAATTATGGCAAACGAAGTAAATATTCTAGAGTTCACTTAGCCTATTCCTCAACAAACCTTTTGAATTTCTGTTCACACCTATTTGCTAAATGTCTATATGACGCCTCTCAGAGACTTCACACTTGAGTATTAAAAGATTGAAAACGCATCAGACAAGATTTTAAATTTTACTGGCACCAGTCTGACCCTATCGTTGTCTGATAGCCTCTGAAATAATTAATGTTTTATTGTTTTTGTTTTTTTCGGTTTCATCAAGTGGATCTATAATTGTTTTCATAAAAGTTTTTCAGTGTGTTCAGACGTAATCGCCTAAAAAGTAAAATCTCATGGGAGGGAGGAGCTTTAGCTGATAATTCTTTTTAATTTGACAAACTTCTCATGTTTTTCCATTATGTATTGTATCATTGTGAGATATTCATCTATATTTTTTTTTCCTTTTGCCATTTTTTTATTTATCCATTTTTGCCATTTTTACCGTTTCCATTTTTACCTATTTATCTACTTTTGCCATTTTTACCGGTGCCATTTTTACCGTTGGCATTTTTACCCTGCCATTTTTTCCGTTGCCATTTTTACCGCTGCAATTTTTACCTAAATTCGTTAACGAATGTAAAGCAGACATTTTCCTGTGTTCAATTTCCTAAGGTTGCTAGAAATACACCCCCTGCCGATTCCATTTCTTAGATCCACACTTGTATAATTGAATTATCAATCAAAATAAAGGTGTATCCATAACGAAAATCAACTGAATGTGAAAAATATCTTCAAGGTGACATTGTGGTCTCTTTCACTACTTTCACTGAATTGGGTAAGTAATATGATTCTTCTTTTAAGAGTGTGCTAACAAAAGAGCATGATACTTAACTTAAGTCTCTTCGATTTAATTTCTTGCACTTTACATAACTCAAAATAAGAATGAATTTTCAAGAAAATTAGCGGAAATTTTATATTGAATTTGTACATGACGTCGTTACACATGCATTTTCAAAATTACTTAAATATTACCATTATTTTTTACGATAAAAGAAAACTAGTAAAAAAGTTGAATTTTTAAAAATCTATATAAATTAATGTTCTGTATACTGTTGCTATATATTTTTCAACTTCTTTTAATGTTTGGTCGATGTTTCTTTTGCTTTACCTATTAAAGATGTTTCTTTTCACACTAATTAAAGTGAGCAATATCATTATCAGGTGACAAAGATATTGGGGCTAAACGGAAGACAAACGAGACGACCTCAAATGACGTGCAAACTTGCATTCTTATCTTATTTCGTCATTATTATTTGAGTCGTACCAATAAACGTTTTTTCTAGAGCCGTCATTTAAAGTTCTACAAAAGAAAAAGCACAAATATTAAAATTCGAATGATATTTCTCGCATTTTGTTATGCCTACAATATTGTCAATATGAAACAAAGAGATTATTTTTTTTAAATTGGCTTTTTTAGCTAATAGTGTCTCATAGCAGATCGTCTGATATTTCACAGGACATTCTCAGCTTAAGAACATATTTTGAATTACATGCTCTGAAATTAAATAAAGCAGCAACAGTAAAAAGTGATTGCAGAAAATATTATTTTGTGTCGTTAAGGAACGAATTGATCATCTGCGTAAAAAAACAGTATTATCCAAAGAAAATTTCAGCGACAGAGGTGAGTGAAAATACTAACATTTTCATCTGCTCAAAAAGACGCCCCTGTACATGGCGTCGATTTATTGCGTTCTGCGTTCCTTCTCCGCTTGTTCAGATAAGGAACTGTAAAGTCTTTGTGAAATTATTAAATCTGCTATTTCTTTGCCTATCCAGTATTTCTTTCTTTCTCTCTCTCTTCTCTCTCTCTCTCTCTATATATATATATATATATATCGTTACAAATTATTTTGCGATATAAAGTGCCAGTTACTTTTTCTGCTCAGAAAATGCCTGTCTTTTCTAAAATAGTGAAAACGGATCTCAGTTTGCCAGTTTTCCTCTCTTTTCGAGAAAGTATTTTTTTATCATTTCACCCCAAACAAAGCAGTAAAGCCACTAAGACACAAGAGGTTATTGAGTGTGAAAGAATAAGAAAAAAAGAAAACATTATTAAGGAGTGAGAACAATAAAAGAAGAGTAATCAAGAAGACAGTAGATAACGATTGACATAGCATTTAAATTTTTTGAAGATCATATGTGGCTGTAAAACATGGAGCCGGAAGAGAGTTTCACAAGCGAGAAGTACGAAAGTAACTGTTAGCATAGAACTTATAGTTACATCTAACCAATTCAATTGTAAATTGATGAGACCTTGATGCCAAACTAGTACTGCGTTTAAATTCATAGTCTAGGTAAGATAGTGGAGAGTTCATCCGAACAATTATCATGAAAGTATTTATAGAAAATGCACAGGGAAGCTAAATTACGGCGGTGGAAAAGTGACTGAAGTCGAGATGCCAGGTCAGGACCAATAATATTGGATTCTGTCAAGAATCTCTAAATATATAGCAGGTACACTGGACCACATGTGGCAGCAATACTGAAATCCTGGACGAATGATAGACTTATAAATATATAAGATAAATTCAAGAGAGAAAAATTGTCTAGCACGACACAGTGAACCAACTTTCTTAGCAGCAGGTATAGCAATTGATTTAATATATTTCCACTTCATGTTACCAGAGAATTTTAGCCGAAGAAGGCGCAACAAGTCACGCTCCTGGAGGTTAGCATCAGTCATGCTGTAGAAAGGGGTCTCTCAAATGATTAATAGAGAGAAGTTTCTTTTTGGAAGCGTTAAAATTAACAAGCCATTCCTTACGCTAGTTAATAGCAGACTGTAGCTCATTTTTTAGAACAGCTATCAATTTGACTTTATCAAACTGATAAACTAACATTCTATGTCTTATATGGACGTTGCCTTAACTAATTCAGCTACAGAAGCTAATGACGTCACAAGTGAATTTTAAAATCTGAGAATATTTCTTTTTGGTAATTTTTATCTGTTTGCTAACAAATTATTTCAACTGAGCAGAAAATTTAGATACATGGGGGCATCAGTGATTTTTTAGCCTAATGGTAAAGAATGCATTTATTTTACACAATAAATATTTATTTTTCAATAATAAAGGGATTCTTTGTCAATGCTTTAATTCAGTAATGAATATATACGTACACTGATAATTTTTCGGCCTAATGATGAAAAAAGAATTTATTCTGCACAGTAAGTATTTAATTTTCAACATAATTTTCTTCCTTGTCAATGCAATTAACGCATCTCTTCTACATTAATCACATAGATTGAATATCATAGCCAGAATTACAGATATAAATTCAGACAATAACTATGTGCCAGAGTTCCGATCTATCTATGCCAGTTTATATATATATATATATATATATATATATATATATATATATATGCCAGTCACTCCATATCTATTTATATATCTATTTATGCCAGTCTCTTCATATCTATCTATCTATTTATCTATCTATCTATCTATCTATCTATCTGTCTGTCTCTTTGAGAAGAGTCGTTAACATATCCAACATTGTTTGAATGCTTGAAACTCTTATTTGTATCATTTCTGTTGTTAAAACAACGTTTAAATCGATCCATTTTTCCATGACGCGCCCACGACGCTATGAAGAGGGCTTCGGTCACTTCCCTTTTTGCTGGAACCGAAAACTTAACAGAAGATTTTGTCTTCTTGGTCACAGTCTATGACAATGATTGTTATTGAACTGAGCTGTATCATCTGTATAAAATAATTAGTCATTAATGTTTAAAAAAAAAAGAAATAAAAACCCATCTTATATGAGGAAAAATTTTATTGGTCTCATTCCAGAAAATAAGTAGAAACGGACGCCAAAACTACAGAATTTTACAGTAGGATAATAGATAAAAAGAAATACTCATTTTATGAGAGGATCAGATTAAAAAATATACAATCAGGAATCTTTAAAACTGGTTTATCCTCGATCCTAGTTTTAACATCTGATTTATCCGTTACCCTCAATTTTCATTTTGCTATGCTGTGCTGTAACGAAGATTGAGGAATAAATTTTTAAACCATTTCGCGCAAGAAATTTATATTTATATACGGACCATTGTCCTCATCTTTGTTGTTGTGATCACTGTAACAACAACAACAACAGAAATGAGGACAATAGTTCGCATGTAAATAATGGAAATAATGATAACTCCTCATCTCAGAAATTCAGACACAAATTTATCATGCTCTCTTTTAATCTCCACAATGCCTTCAGTAAAATCTCGGCCCCCCTGTCAAGAGGTTCTACCATAGACTTCCTCGTCCTGAGTATGACGATAAACTACATCCGCATCCTGGGTAAGACGATAAACTACGTCCAACAGCAAAGCCTCTGATCGGGAGTTTTTGAGGAGCGTGGAACGACCTCTTAATTTCTGGTGTTCCCAGGGTCCCCCTGACCCGGGGTGGTAGCACCTGTTAGGGTCCCAGCTATGGGCATATAGTTAACCCCCAAACTGGAATCAAGACACCATGAATGTGTAAAAATAGGTTTTAATACCAGAAATACTTTGTGAAAAAAAATATTACCAGCAATACTTTTTTGAAAAAACAGATATTACCAGCAATGCATTTCTGAAAAAAAAGGTATTACCAGCAATACATTTTTGAAGGAAAAAATATTACCAGAAATGTAAATTTAAGATATATTACTTAACTCTTGGTTATTTAATACCATTATTATTATTACTTAACCCGTGTTTATTTAATACTATTAATTTTAGTTATTTGTCAATTAATATTGATTATTGTAATCTTATTTTTGATATAACAACTAATAATATTTAATGATAATAATAACAAAAACGGAAGCCAACAAATTCAAAAGGGAATTTCAAGTGGATGAAGAAGAGTAGGTTAAGTCATAATCCAACTTCTGAACCTAAAAAGAAGGCAAATGCAATAACCAAATGCAGAAACGTTAGCAAGCCTCTTTATGGCCAATACTCTACCCGTGCCAAACAAGCTGATGTAGACAAAGCCCATACCCATCAGTGGTTGCGTAGTGCAGGATTAAACGCTGAAATTGCGGCTTTTATTCTTGCTGCACAGGACCAATATTTATTAGCTAGAAATTATCAAGCAAACGTACTGAAAAATTGTGTTCATCCCAAATGTAGATTCTGTGATTAATATCTAGAAACAATTGACCATCTTGCATCAGGTTGCACGGTATTATGTGACACTATTTAGCTATGATAATTAATTAACTAATTAACCATAAAAATTGAACGGGAAAATTCTGAAAACAGAAAAGAAGGGTTAAAAGATTATCCCGAAGGGTATACCGTTCGACAAAAGGTCTATTTTCTCGAGAAACCGAAGAATTGCGTCAAGGATAATTTCACAGAAAGGCCATGTGGCGATCTTTGACAATTGATTAATGCTGGACGCTAAAAGTGCTGGGTAAGAAAACACAAAATAACCAGAATCGACGAAGATACCGCTCGAAAGTGCATAAGATATTAAGTACACCAGTAAGGACGTGGCCAGGCGAGAGGGTCATGTGTTAATTGCATGAATATTGGCAGGGAGAAAAGGGAATTGCGTAAACAAAGTTCCAGTTAATAATTCTGACAGAAATCCTGAATAAGCAATGGTGTCAAAGAGTTAATTAATGAAGCAAGCTTAGCCACACCAGCACGATCGAAACGCCATTAGTCGTGTTGTAGCAGTGGTGATAGGCGGAGATAAAATGGTAAGGAAGACGGAGAAGTTACCACTGAAAGGAATTGGTGTGAGGTACCAATATAAGGAAGAGGGAGTTTCGCAGGATAGCTATCTAAACAATCTCTCCTCACGGACAAAGGGATCCCCCCAGAAACAGGAAGAAATTAATTTTCCAAAAATGGGAAGTAATTAATTTTCCCAGCCAGACAAAAAAGGGACTCTTGTAGAAATCGGGGAATTACCGAAAACTCCAGGCTGCGTCTAATCCCGTACCGGTTTTTGGTCGAAGTCCATATAAGCGAGCGCTTTCGGGCAGTTCGTTAGTACGCGTTTTGCAGTTGGATAGAGCTGACTGAAAGATTCCATGACGTCTGCCGACAACAAAAGCCTCCGACTTTGCCTTCCTACAAACAGCAAGTTATACTGATGAACGAAACTAAGCCAGCATTTAAAAACTTAACCTTGACTTAGAAAACCAGAACTTGCTTAGAAATATAAACGTGTCACTCTCAGAAGAAACAGATTGGGAAGAAAACACACCCCTGTATAGAACAGACTGATAAAAGTTGATTTGCTTTCTTTAAACATATCCGAACCGTTTTGGTTTTCATTTATTTCTTTTTGCATGTGCGATGTCACCTCCAGTTTAGACTCACCTTGTACTACGGCCCTGGTGCTTGATTGATCTCGTCAACCTAAGATCAAAATCACAAAGTGGGTAGGTTAGACTTGAGATCAAGATAGTTACTTCAGTAACCAATCATTGGGAGTGAGCTGAGAACGGCGGAGCTGGTACCGAACCAGTTGCATCTGGTGTGAAGCCGTCAGAATCGACTGACCATCCCATTTGGTACCCTGGCCAAAGGATCCCGCCTGGTAGCGACGACCGCCGATCGACCGTTCATATATTGGTGGCAGTGACTAAGAGTCGAACCCAGACGCCCCCAGTAGGTATAACAATTAGCATCTACCGAATATAAAACTCGCTATGTCAGAGTGAGCCAATATCTGCACTGGAAAATCTGCAAATTTTATGGGAAAGAAACTGCAAGAAATTGGTATGGACAACACTGAGACCCCATTAAAAACATAGCACTTATAATAATTTTATGGGGCTTTACAATATACACAGACAGAACAATCAAAGATAATCGCTAATCGTATGTCGAATACCTATCATTGACCTTTAGTGGGTCAATTTTCTAGGTATATTTATCAGAAGTAAATATCTAAATGCAGTTTAATGAAAGTAACTAAGTAATTTTATTCAAAAGCATCAAAATTCGTGGATTTATTTTTAAGTAACTCAAAGTACGAGAGAAACATAGGTTTAATGAAAGTACGCCCATGCTTTTAAGATCAGATTTCTTGAGAATTCTAAACATTTTTAATTATATACCTATCATTTTTAACTATTTATTTGTTGATCGATTTTATTAACAGTGTTTTGATCAATGACTGTTGTTCTTTATCAAATGTTTATTTACCAGTCACCAGTCTAAAAGTTGAATATTTTTTTATCTACTAATCGCTTCGGTATATTTATTCTCATTTGTAAAGCAATCTAGATTACACGTACAATTTTCACGTTTCTCAGACGCACTTCTACTTAACTGCTAAAAATTCAGCCATAATGAAAGGCAATTTAGTCCTGATGAGAACTATTAACTCATATTATTACCAAACATTCATCTAATAAGTATTGATAAGATATGATTTTAATTAACATTGACTGAGCCAGATTAATCGTTTTTTACTAATGACCTATATTTGAGAAATACTGGACCAGTATTCAAAGTAAATATCCGAAAAGTAGAGTTGAATGAAAGTTACAAGGCCAAAATAATCACTATTCAAATCATCGAAATTGTGCATGTATGTTTAAATAACTCAAGCTACGACAGAAAGAACTTTTATCAAGTTGATACATTGTCATAATACGTTTCTAATGAAAACATGTCTCATACGGAACATACGCCTTATTCAAAGCTTGTTCAAATACCATCAGCTCGTGAATGGGTATAGTACCAAGGGAACTCGATGAACGTGGACCCTATATTTTCGTGTAAGGTATTCTTATCTCTAAGGTGGGTGTTTATATATCTATCTGTCATAAGGTTCTAACTCACGCGTGCACCTCTAAAACACAGCTGAATCAATCTGCACTCAACACAGGTCAACTCGTTGATGCACCTGGCTTCTTCAAATAACAGCAAGTGCAAAGTATATTTTAGTAATATCTGGAGTGTAATGCATACTACTCTGAGACGCTTAATGGGCGTTCAGACCTTGAAATTTAGAGCAACTTTAATTTTCTTATTGAATCCGACTGCAACATTGACTCTGTAGGTTGGATACGAAATAATTTTGACATTAAAAAAAATTCTCACGATATTTACCAAGCTTAGTCTGACACAAGTAAGGAAGTCACCCAGTCAAGATCGAACTCGGTGAAACAATAGTTTGCGAAACTAGCTTTCCAATCACTGTTACACAGCAAGGTGTCCGATTTATGGAGCTTAACATGTTAATCATTTGTAAATACGCAGCTTAATCTAGTTTAGTACAGGACCACATGAATGAGACATCCAGCGACAATCGAACTTACAAGGACATGTAAAACTTGTTTGCAAAGCCCCACTCATTCGACGGGCGACTCCTCGTTCAATTGTGGCACAGAACTGCCCAGAGGCACCCAGTGAGTATCGTATTTACTTCACTAGCGAATAACCCGCGAGACTGGATTATGAACCATCACTTTACGACAGTCACACATTTTGAATTTTGAAAAACCACTTTAACCTGACATACTCCTACTTGATTTTGTTATGTTGAATTTATACATTTCACTGAATTTTGCACCCGACATGCGAAGAGATTTGGGAACTATTCCAAAAATATAAATTTATTGTTATTATTATTATTTTCACACCAATAATAATTGAGAATTTTCAATGGAAATTGCCAACTAGTCTCCAATAATGTAGCATTCTCCTCAGTAATCGGATTTTAATTATCCTGTTATAATAATGGTTACAATTTTTATTCAGATTTCCGATATTTTAAGTTTCTTTTTAAAGCTTTTCGGAACTGTTTCAAACACACCTTCATAATCTATATGAAGTCGAGATATTTCCAAGTTTTTCACTTTTGTTCAATTTTATTCTGTGGTTTTCTGGAGCAGACATGCCTGCTATTTGTTAAATTTTCTTCTTTTTTACAATGACTGGATATGATCTTTCGGCTTGGATTAAGCAATTCGTTTGAATTTCAAATTCAATTCCCATTCACTTGCATAATTCCCAACAAAGTACCTTTCCTACCCAGTAATGTCATTATTTTTGTTTTTTACTGTTGCGTTCACTTATAAGACTGACACTCTAATTTCTATATCTACATAGGTATCATTTACTATTAAATTAGTAAGAAAGCCCTTTCATTTGTTTCGTTGGTATAACTTTAATATTTGATTACACTATACAAAAAATTGTTTCACTTGAGTTTTCATGATTTTTTTTTATATTGCAGGGATGTTGAATACAATAGTCGCTTTCTTTTTATCATAGCACCAACATTTTATCAGTTACATCATGAATCAATTTCTATCATATGCAATTTTGCTCGTATCATATTTGTTTCTATTGCATTAGATATCAAGCTAATAAAAATAAAACAATTCGTTACAACATTAGATCGCATTGGAGAAACCTATGCCGTAATAGAGCAATGTTTCCGAAGTTGCCAGACAAGAAATTTTCTGCTGTTGCCTTTATTGGACCAAGGGTAAAGCAGATTTTTGCATTCAAAACTCTGGAGATGAAAATGACAGTTGTAGAAAAATAACTTAGAATGCATTCCAAAACATTATCATTGGGTTTCTGGACAACAACATATCGGAGAATTACAAGACTGTTATAGCAGAATTTATATGTATATAAGTCTAGAGAAGGAAAACCCTGATTTTAAACCCCCGCTGCGTTGCGGCCATACCCAGTCATGGGAAAGGTTTCGGGGGCAAACTCTGAGGACAAATCCGGAGCCGGAATCCCTTAGACAGTCCGATGTTATGTTCAACTTCGTTCTGGCAAAACATTGAAACGACGCCAGTTCCAAGTTACATTGACCACTGTCTTTTCCTTGAATAACATTGGTAGCGTGGAGTGGGGAGACGCGCTGCATGGGCAACCGCCGATTTCTCATCAAACCCTACTCTGCCCAGGCATGCGTCCTGGAAAGGACATAACAGATGCCTCACCGCCATCAGCAACTGAGGCATAACTCTTTGGGCGCAGATCCAACCTTTCTCGAGACCGACGGGTGCCACGCATATATAAAAGAATTGCATGAAAGTTATAGCAGTATGGAATGCAAAATTTCAATGAAGCTGCACTATTCGCATTTTCACTTGGAATTCTTCCGACCGAATCTTGGTGCTGTATCGGAAAACAATAGTGAACGGTTTCATCAAGGCATGGAGAAGTGATATCAAGGAAAGTGGAATGAAACAATGATGTGTGACTACAAATGGAACTTGGTTCGAAAAGGCAGGAGAACCCAAAAGTAAAAACTAAAGTCCAGTGTTCACTTTTGAGCTTACTGATGTTCTTGATGCACTTAGCAATTACAGTTTTGCAGTATTATGCTTTGTTTCCTAGTTATATAATATCTTGTTATATTTATGGTACAGTAATACCTCGACTTAAGTCGTCTCGAGTTAAGTCATTTTCGGAGATATGTCGTTTTTTCTTAAACATTATATGAAAAAATAAAACTCGCCTTAGGTCGTTTTATTCGAGTTAAAAATATTAGAAACGTCAAAACATTAAAATAACAATAAACACATAAAATTATATTTAAATAAATTTAAAATTATATTATGTATACTATATATATATATATATATATATATATATATATATATATATATATATATATATATCCAGCAAGATATTCATTTCTATAGTTTAGTGCTAACAGCAAGCAGAAATATTTCTCCTCCCGATGATGGCCATTTTGGTCGAAACTAGTCGAGAAATCTAAATGGAATAATAATAAAAAAAAAAAACGAAAGAATATTAATTTACAACCCAGTGTGTCTAAAGATTTTAATTTTTTTATTGTTCAATATATATATATATATATATATATATATATATATATATATATATATATATTGCAACCTAGAAAGGGTTACTGAATGAGGAATAACCAAAACGGAGGTTGGAAATGAAATGGTAATCTTTATAACATCGACAAGATACAATACTCGCTAGCGGCGTGAATTAGGTAAACCACTGCTAGTCGGTGAAATACTTAGACAGCATATTACCCCCACTTACAATAGCGTCCAACGTATTTATGATGATTGGGACATACCCATTAGTGTTCATAGGTACGGTATATAACAATATATAACAAGAAAAAATAGCATAACAAAGTATGTTCAGCAGATGTTCTTATTTCATATTCCTGTCGATAGGCGGCACTAGTGCTTTGTTTTCCGCTCCAACACCGATTTTGAATTCAGACTTGTTTATATCTGTGCTCTGCCGTTGATGTTCTTTCAGTTACATTTCAATTGTGATCTAGAATACATTTTTGCCTATGGCGTCGAAGAAAAGTCTCAGTGCAAGTGCTAATGGTAAGCGTAAAGCTATATCGCTGGAAGGTAAGTTGGAAATTAATTATTTTATTCACAATACTGTACGGACATATCATAAATACTGTAATAGGCAATGAGGTGTTCTTATTTGCGGTTTATAGTGTGGTTATTTCGATTTAAGTTGTTTTTTTGACCTGAGTCATGATCTCAGGAACCAATTAACGACGTAGGGTGAGGTATACCTGTATTAATAAATAAATATTGTGCTTTCAAGTTTTTTTAAAAAAATAATGTGATTTTAATATTAAGCATATCATAATTAACAAAGAAATACAAAAACTGTAACGAAACAGAACTTTCATAAAATTCTGTTACCTTGTGTCATATAAGGCAGAATTATGGGCAAATTAGTTTTGTGGTCTTTACTGTTTCCTTTCAGAAATATTTAATATCAAATTGAATTATTTTTTTAGTTCTGTGACCCATAAATATGAGTCTAGATGAAACCCATTTGGCATGCTTTACAAGTTCAAAAGAGTTTAATCTGTTTCAGAAGCAGTGAAAAATATTTGCGTTGTTTATGCAAATGTTTTAAATGTCAGAAAATGCCAGTGATGGTTTACTCAGATTCAATCGGACATTAAAGATCATTCTCATTCTGGGTGGCTTGCTTCAATCGACAATTTCATAACTAACTGAAAATTCTTAACGAGAAGTAACATAATAGTTCAATACAAATCATTCACAACCATATACTACTACCATGAACTTGGTAAAGTGTCAAAACTTAGTTAATTATCTGATGGGTTCTGAACTGAATCAGATACAATATCTGTTCGTTACTAGAGACAATACACTTTACCAAACCATTTCTAGAAAGGATCATACCCAGTGATGAAATGAAAGTCCATTATAATCATATTCAGCAAAAAAAGACAATGGTTAAAGAAAAACTTGTTCCCGTACGATAACTAGGATTTACATCCCGAGAAGGTAATGCTCTGTGTTTGGTAGGATTTGATGGATACGCTTATCTTGAAGTGTTGAATTGTAATTAAACAGTCAATTCTGATTTATCCTGTCATCATCTGAAAGCAATTCACCAGTCATTTTAGAAAAAGATAAATCTGCGCTGATCAATCAAAAAAGTGTACTGCCCATGCATAACAACGCAATACCACACGTTACAAAAAGGCACACAGAAAAAGATTTTAACTCTGAATATGTAAGTTATTTACCTTATTTTTCCGACCTTGTAGTATGTAATTATCGTATTTTCATGTTTTTATTTCATTCTTTGCACAGAAAACGGCACATTACTTATGAAGAGGTTAAAAAAGAGATAAAGATGTTTTTGTTTTGTTTCGATATCTAAAAAGAATTATGCTTGAAGCATTAATAACTTGCCTGTTCAATGGAATTATGCCTATTATCGCGATTGAATGCGTAATCGACTATTAAACATAGTGTCTTTAAAAGCTACAGGGCTTTCTTTCAAACCTAATATTTTAGTTTCCTTTCTTGGCCTTAAGAAATCTGGTTCTGGCCCACCATTAAGAATTCAGTTTCTCTCTTAACGTCCTCAGCATAACCATATTATTATTGTTGCCTATTTCATAGACAGAAGAAGTCATTTTGTATATTTCATTTGTTCTTATAATTAAGGTTAACACAAACAGAAACATCGACAGAAGATAAAAATGCAAAAAAAAAAAAATTTAAAAAACAAAACAAAATAAAGAAAAACAGACTTCTCTATCGCTCATTTAAAAGTTGATCTAATAAATGTTTCAGAAGCATTCTAGCTCAATAAATTTACTAGTTTAAACTAAAAGTAGTGAAAACTGAAAACACTTATTTTCCTTAGAATTATAATACTCATCAATCAATATTTTCCCTAGAATAGTACTGACGAATGACATTATTGTTAAAATAAAAGCCGGAAGGCTTATTGCGCAATTTTTTGAATTAAACAACAAAGAGTGTATTTCTCTGCCGTTCAGACAGAAAAGGAACAAGTGTTGTTTTTCCTGTGAAATAAAGTTTTCGGTCCTAGAATCTAGAAAATGAAAATTGATATTGTTTAATATTGAAGGAAAAAATCTTGGCGTTTCCAAGTCAACAATGTTTCATGAAAAGAAGTAGAAGTGGTATCAATCAGAAGTAGATAGATAGATAGATAGATAGATAGATAGAGAGAGAGAGAGAGGGAGAGAGAGAGAGAAAGAGAGAGAGAGAGACTCTGAATAAGAGTAAAATGGAATTTTGCCATTAAGTGGTGGTAGTTCTTTTGCTAATGCACCAGCAGACTACCAATGGGGTCGAAGAAATGGTAATAATACTGTCGGTGTTGTTTTCTTCGTGTAGATTTTTGTATGTGACGGATAGTCAACTGAGTCAGTATCAGGTGAATGGTGATTCAAATGAGAGAAATTTTCTTTCGTCTACTATGAATGGCCGGATTATGATAGAAAAGAAGATAGAAAGAAAGATGTGTAAAAAAAGTAAAAAAGAAAAGAAAAAAGGCAGAGTAAAAGAAAGAAGGCAGAGTAAAAGATAGAAAAAAAGGATAAAAATCACTGAGAAATAAAATTAAAAATAGGAAGAAATGGATAAGGAAATTTTTTTTTTAAAATTCGGAAACGATTAAAAAAATAAATAAATAAAGAAAGAAAGAAAGAAAGAAAGAAAGAAATGCATAGGAGAAAAAAGAAAGAAAAAGGTTGGCAGTGATAATGAAAGAAAATGATGAAAGGAGAAAGAAATTAAGAAAGGATGGACGAAAGGAAAGTAAAAAAAAGAACAAAAAAGGAAAAAAAACGGAGTAAAAGTGTAAGAGGATAAAGAAAGAAGAATAAAAGATAAAGAAAAGTGAGAAATAAATCAGCAGAATCGTTTCCGTATTCCTCTGTGCGTGTGTACGTACACTGTTGTATCACTGTACAAATATGTTGTACTAACAACATTATAAAATAAATACTTAAATGTATGACTGACTGATTCACTAACATGACAGCATAACTTGAATAAAGCAAAACATGGGGGGGGGATCTGCCGGAATGTATTCATAATTAAGAATACACGAAGGAATAAAATTACACTACCTGTTGAAAGAGATAGATATACGAATAAATAAGGATAGATAGATAGACAGAGAGGGGGGTGAGATAGATAGATAGATAGATAGATAGATAGATAGATAGATAGATAGATAGATAGATAGATAGATAGATAGATAGATAGATTCCGATTATTAATCAATGCACAAACTAAGATAGAGAAAGAGAAAAAAGAATGAGAGAGAGAGAGAGAGAGAGAGAGACAGACAGACAGACAGACAGACAGAGTTTATTTTAGTAATTAGTTTGGGTGTCTGGGAAGCATAAAGAGAGAGAGAGAGAGACGGTAGAGTTGGATAGACGGTTAGAAGGAAAGTGAAAAAGATGCCACTGCTCCATGAGAAGCATCTCGAAGAACATTCATTCAGAAATATTTCTCTTCCTCTATCAACCGATCCTGTCCTAACTTTCAGAAATACCAGACTCTGCTGTTAATATCAGTTTTTATCTCCTCGTGAAACATCAATATTTTATGTTTGTCTGGCTGACGAATATCAGTTGGTCAGTCAGTCAAAAAAGACTAAGGTGACCCAAACATTGACTAGAATAAAGTGACAGTGTTCGGGGTCAAGGTGTCCAGCCTCTGTCTTAGCAACGCGACAGTCATCATCAAGTGACAAGTTAGTCGTTGGCGATGCAACACTTAGTGTACCAAGAGAGAAAGTGACATCAAGACAAAACTGTGGTGAAAAGTTTTAAAAATGATCAGTTTCACTTTCATCGTTGCAAACTAATAAAGCGTCTTGTGAAATGATCCTATGATATCACTCTGGAGTCTATTTCCTTTAACTGAATTGTGTGTGTGTGTGTGTGTGTGTGTGTGTGTGTGTGTGTGTGTGTGTGTGAGAGAGAGAGAGAGAGAGAGAGAGAGAGATGAAATTGCGCAATTTCTTATGGTGTCACAGCACAGCGTCAGTAGTCAGTGTTCGATTCAAAGTAAAAACCAAGATTTCGAATGCTGATTTTTAAAGCAAGCAGATTCTCTACACTCGGAAACTGACGTAATACCCGCCCCATTTGACTTTGTGTTGATGTAAGCTAAATGCGCATATATACAAAAATACATACGCATACAAGTACACACACAATTGTTTAAAGAATGCGCATGTCGCACTTCACTCAAATTTTCACAAGCGCAGGTCTGGGTGCTATTCCACATCTCCTATAACCGATGCGGAAAGATCTGACAGATTAATGATTAATGTGTTAAATCTTCGTTCATGAAGTAAAGTTATGATAATATAAGTAGATATATACTACCAACAAATTAAGATAGATGTTGATAGATTAACTTATTAATTGCGACAGAAATTTGCGTCATTCACAATTGAATCATGGAACTCCAACCAAAAATTCCATCATCTGCAGTTAATAGGAAATAGATACCAACGGGCTAGGCTTAATGGAGCCTTTATCTTGGTTCTGTTGAAGAACAAAAAGTATATTTGTTTTACTTATTGTGACTCAAATATGTTAACCATTTTTGAGATCAATTGAGAAAAACTAAAATTCCATTAAGCATTGAGAAAAGAGAAAGAAAAAAGTAACAAACCCACTTTAAACCAAAAAATGGAATGAAGAAAATTGTTTAAAGTTCTGATATTGTATTTCAATATTTAAGCTTAATAAGGCGAAGCGCCTTGTGAGAATCGGTCTCACTACAGCGCCACTGTAGTAAGCTTAGTTTGCTAGATCAGCTAGTTGACCATTTATTCCAAAGCAAAGCGCTCTAGTCTGGTTCTCTATTGAATGTGTAATTTCTTTAACGTTCAGAAAAGACTTGTACTCTCAAAACTTCTCTAAGTCACTCACACCGGTCAATGGGATAAGAAAAGAAAACAGAGGATATCTAAATAGTTAGCAATCTAGTCTCGTAGACCATTTCGCTAGTAGTGAGTTCGATTTCATTGGGCGCTCTATTACTTTTACCTTGTGCTAGACTAAGATAATCGGAAGTGAATTGTTCGATGAGATTGTTACATCACCAGCACCAGCCGTCGATATTCGTGCCCAGATTTAAAAAAAAAAAAATTAATAGGATCCCGAATGTAGTTTTTTTCAATACTGGTAGATAGACCCTCCCCTGTTAGAAGAATGACATATAGCATAATATCCCTCCCCCTGTTTCACCCTATTGTACTAAGTTAAAGTTCGCTTCATTACTAAGATATTGATAAAGTAAAAAAAAAGTTTCAAGAGTCAATAAGAATGATAATTCTTCGTACATAATTGCGCAACTTTCCATAATTCTTAAATTACATTTAACTAAATTTTGAGAGAAAAAAAATAAACACTTTATTTAAAAAAAATAATGTTGGCTTTTCTAAAGACTCGATGGCACATTGAAATTTAATAACAGGCGTTTAACATGAGTAACATCAACAGTAACATATAAAAAAGTAACTTCTGTTAAAATTTCTGTATGGGTAAACTTGGTCTAATTGTTTTCCTAAAAATGTCTGACGATCGATTATAGTGTCAGTTCTCAAAAAAAAAAAAAAAAAACATCAAAAAACTACTTCAAATCTCTGAGTTAAGAAATCACTAACAAGCAAGCAAGGTGCAAGCCAATCAGGTTGCGTCAATTGCTTTTGACCTTGGATTGTTACATTCACTTTCACTCAATTTAGTGACTGAAAAGAAAATACGCGCACTCATAGTGTCCACTCTAGAAAGTTTCTGATTTTTGTAAAAATTAGTAACCAGTCGATATTGATTATTTGGTATAATTATAAAATTATTGCCCTTTTTACTTTCTGATAGTACTAATAAAAATATTTAAGTTATTAATTTGGTTTTCTACCTACTAAATGGTTAAAAAATAACAAAATCAAGGGAAACATTCCAGACAGTAAGAAAAAGAGAGAAAATTATCGACATAGGAAAATAAATTCCCTTCCATAGATAGATAGATAGAGAGAGAGGGGGGGGGAGGATAAATCATGAATATTCATTCATTTTTTCATGTTTCCAATAATTTTAAAGCAAATTAATATTATTTCTTCTGAATACTTTTTTCTCCTTTATTTTTCTAATGGTAGATTTATCACAAACAGACACACCTTACACATTTTTAGTTTCTAAGAACTTTTAAAAGATTTCAGCTTCCTTAAACCCCTAAAAAGTAACTAGTTTTAACTTAACTAACTAATGCGCTCTTTCAAATATCCCACAAATTTCCTCATGGCTGTAAAAATAAAATAAAAAATAATGATAATAATTTATAAAATAAAGATTTGTACGTTTACGACATTCATTAATTGACCTCTTTTTAACAGAAAATATGAGTCGTATTTCCTTTTCTTAAATTGCCATATAAAAATAACACAGCACAAAGAATATTTTTAGAATCATTCTAAGGATGAAAACGATGATGTAACAACTATTTTAAAATTTCTCTTTTCGCTTATTAAAAAACTGCCAATTTAAAAAAAAAAAAACTATATAATTTGCATATTTATTTTTAAATAAATTGCATTGTCGCCATCAGTGAAATAATATTTATCATTGCTTTGTACTGTTTCTTATGCGTAAAAATGTTTGCCTGCTTGTTTGGATGTTTGATGTAGTAAAGGTTTCACGTCACCTGTCGATGTTCAAGCCCAGGTGAATGTTAGAATTTCAAAAGCTGATTTTCCGAACGAAAATATCTTCTCCAAATGGACGATTGTCACGGCTCAAAAAATCTTTCAGTTTCAATTTTCACTCTATTTGGCTTGATATCAAACTAGGTAAATTATTGCATTTTTTTACAAGTTAACAAAATGTATTGAAAATGAATTAAAAATGGGCCGACCCAAAACTAAGCCATTATTTTCCCAATATATGAAATTGAAATGATTAGGAAAGTCAACTTCAGTTGCATGTAGCAAGTCATCAGCATTAAAAAAAAAAAAAAATCACTCTCTTTTCTCCCTCCCAACTCTCTCTCTCTATCTCTCTCTCTCATTGCGATATTACTGGTATTTCTGAATGAACTCTTTATTTCGCTGAACCAAATTAAAATATGTATATTCCCTTTTAGTTTTTTTTTCTTATCCAATTTGATACCATCACATTGAGGGTTGAGGATAATTTTTACTTTTGTAAATAATTTTCTACACTAGTTAATATTTATTTTAATAAAAGCTTTTTAGCTTTTTTGTTTCACGTAGAATTTCTTTCATATATTTCTTTCATTTTTTTTTTTTTTTTTGGCTACAGAAGATTCTGGATTTCCTAAATTAGAAACAAATTTCATGAATTCTTTTTAAACGAAAATATTTCTTCATAAAAAAAAAATCTACAGCGCTCGCTCTGAGACAAGAAAATGTATCATTTCTTTATTTCATCTGTCTGTTCCTAATCACGTCTATCCATATTTTTAGTTAGCTAACTAGCTACACTCTCGATTACAACATTCCTCTCCTTCAGGCGGCTTTATTTCTGACTAAAAATAATAATAAAAAAAAAAACGTAAATTAAATAAATAAAAATTAAATTATCCCCATTGAGTGTACTCACTACTTATCTATGTACTTCTTCTCCCTTAATTTTTCCATTTATTGTGCCGACACCCAATTGCAAGTTGTGTGCATTATGTCAAGTGCGCAATATACTGCATCACACGAAACCCTATGTACGTGTGTGAGTGTGTGTGTTAAGCTTAGCGTAGTGTGGTACAATGTCATAAAGTGTAATGCACCCAGTGAGGATCAATATCACTAATTAATTGTTTTTTTACACAAGAAGGCTAACTTGTTAGCCATTGATCCACAGTAAGGCGCTCTGGAATGAATGAATGAATGAATGAATGAATGAGTAATAATAATAATGAGGATCGAACCATCTCCTCTGGTGAATTGGTCTGCGAGACGAGCATCGCGCTAGGGTAGGTGTCCAATAATAATATTGTGTGCAGAAAGAAGGTGATACAATTAGGGTAGAACAGAATTTAAGAATAACTGTAAAATAAACTGCAAACATTTTTAATTTTTTAATGTCTGTGAATTATGATCGTGTGTGTGTGTGTGTGTGTGTGTGTGTTTGTGTGTGTGTGCGTGAAAGAGAGTGAGAGAGAGTATTATTAAACAACTAGCGTACAAAATTACCATAGTCACACACACACACACACACACACACATCCATTACAATGTTTTAAATGAACAAATAAAAAAAAATAATTGTCATTTTTTTTATTTTTACCTTTGACCCGATTTGGTTGCCGCATTGTCCGGCTTGTATATGAACAATTTCTCTCATCGTAACAAGTCCTTAAAAAACGTCAACTGTAGTGTACAAGGTTGTTCAATGGACTTTTCTTTGTTCTTTTTTTAGGGATCGATGTGGAAATATCTGAAAGTGCCCTCTTTCAAATCCCTTTTTTAAAATCTTCCTTTAACAAATGGTTGGTTGATAACAGCAATTACTCCTGTTGGACGCTTAATACTTGTGGCGAACTGGAAGAAAAAGCCGGCAATGTTGGAAACAACGTGCTCGTTCGCTCTCTAACCAATAAACACTTTAACTTAAGTGAACAAGGACGAAGATTTTGTTTGGTTGGTTACAGGTGCATGTTGAATTCGTTGTCTTATGAATTTTCTCGGCTTTTTTTTTTTTTAATTTGAAAGTCCGTTATCCCTTTTTAAGAAAATTCTATGCGGTACTTGGCAGAGGTAACTTGTGATTCTTCGACGAGCTTTGCAATCGAATGTTAACAGCACAGCCGGCCTCTCGCTTTTATACTGTCTCGCCGCTTGAATGAAAACCTTGCCAAAAATCGATTATTTCGATAATTCGCATCGTGTAGAAATTTCCGCACAGAAGTGCCGAAAATCGGACATCATCAGATGTCAGTCGAGTGTTCATTTTTTTTTTTTAATTTTAGATCAAATTTTGGATGATAATCTTCAACTTCATTAGTTTTATGCTAAATTTAGCTTGTCACTTTTTAAATTCTTGCCGAAGCGGATGTATTTTAGAATTAGTTTACAATACATAATCAGAATTTTTTTAAAAGATAATTACGCATTGCAATTCGTTTACCATTTCTTCCCAAAAAATAATTTAACTATTCAATGAAGATAAGAAAAAGCAAATTAATCACCGCAATCATTTTGCTACACATTATCAAGTCAAACATTGCATTAAAAATAGAATAAATTTATTTATTCGTCAGTGAAACTGTCGGGAGGATGGGGCATGTTTTTATGAAAAGAAAAAAAGAATAGGTGTGTGGGGGAGAAAATAAGAAAGAGAGATTTAATTTTTATTTTTGTTAACAATGGTCGCAACAAGTGAATTGTAATTGTAAACTGAAAAAAAAAACTAATCTTACTCAACTGTAAATTTTCTATTCAATGATTCATCTAACTAACAAAACGTTTACCCTCAATTTCACCATTCAAGGCGCTTTTTTTGTAAGCTATGTAATGAGTTAAGTCTGTTTACACTACATCGTAGAAAGAAGTGACACTTTTTTACTCAGTTTCTACACTTAAAGTTGCTTAACTTCGATAAAAAAAAATGACTCATCTCATTGTGCTGTTGAAATGGTGCATCGCTGCATCGTTATGAAATCCATATTGCATAATTGACCCACTGGCGTCAGAATTGCTTGTAACATTTCACATTTGTTAACAAATAACATTTATTTATTTTAAAATTATTATTTTATATTCAGTTCTCTGGGTTTCTTCATCTTTTTCTTTCGTCTCTAAAGAATTCATTATTTTTCTTCGTTTTTTACGATAATTGAAATTCCTGAATTCTTCCTATATTTTGTATTGCATAAAAACAAATAAGTTTACTCTTTTTTTTTTCAGCTCTTTTTCTTTCTTTTTTACACACACACACACACACACACACACACACACACACACACACACACACACACACGTTATAATAATCAATTACAGATCAACTGAATGCCTTGTCAGGTGCCAGGTTTGTGAGATTCGTTGAAAATGTTTTAAAAATGTTCTGCTCTCTTTTGGCTAGCCAAGGAGCACAAGGACTTATAAAATCCACAATATCCTGATTAACTGAATAGACCAGTGGAGTGAGAGAGAAAAGATTGTAGTAGCTAAGGTGGCTGTTGTTGCTTTAACCCTGCTACCAGCATAGTGATTATCATTATCACCTATTAATTATCAGGGTAGGAGAACAGAAAATCTGATTTCAGATTCTCCAAAGTTATACTTGTAAACTCTGGCGTTACAAAAAAATGCATGTACACACACACACATATATATATATAAATAAATATATACTAATGTTAGTATTAGATGAAATGATTTCATATTTTGTATCCCAACCATAACCTTTCATTTTGATATTATTGGTAAATGGTAAAGTCATGACCACCAAACTTTCATACACTTTGTCCTATGATAGACAGTTCTCCGGAAATGTGAAAATGAGTGTCCATTACATAATTTCTATGTACAAACACATATCCAGATTAAGTGGATCAACAAGCACCTGAAGAATGCTAGAGAGCAAAATGCCTAAAACATTATAATGATAGCAGCAAAGATGAGGACATTAATCTGAATGTAAATAATAATAACAACTCATCCCAGAAATTCAGACTGAATCTCTCAAGTCTCTTTTAAAAATTTTTTTTTAATTACTAAATATCTCATATACAAAACTGAGATATCTTGTAGTCTCATGTTTACCCAGACAATATAGACTATCTATATTGTATCTAAGCTAACTCTATAATACTGTAATATTAAATATAAGTGTGTGTGTGTGTGTGTGTGTGTGTGTGTGTGTGTGTGTGTGTGTGTGTGTGTGTTCTAAGGTAAAATGACATGAAAATAGCTTTACAAATCTTCATTTATTTATTAGAAGATTTCAATCACTGTACTTTTTGGCTTTCCTGGAGTATCTTCCAGGAATGTCAAATTAAACTCTTTATTTGATCCACTAACACAGGGGTTCACAAACAGTGCAGCATGCCTCATAGGTACTGTAGAAGAGGATAGCAGGTGAGGCAGAATGATTGAAAGACAATCAAAGATTTAGAAACAGTTTAAAAAAAATTCATATGTTAAAAATAAATATTTCAGAATATTATTATGGATTTTTTGTAATTGCATGCATGAGTCCCAGTATAAACAGTTATAAATAATTATTAACCAAGTTTTCATTGATATTTTTGCATTATATCAAGTATTAAGAATATAGTAACTAGGCTCTGCAAATTGGAGGAGAGAATTATTAATGATAATGTTCTGACTTTGAGTCCACGACTATCTCCCTTTAACCCTCTCTCTCTCTTTTTAATTTTTAAATGTAATTTTTTTCACAGAATTTGGTGAGGCATAAGCAAATTTTCATTCTGAAAATGCAACCCAGATAAAAAACATTTGGAAACAACTACATACTGTTCTCATCTGGAGTGAATTTCAGAACTTACATCTATCACTTCTTCCTTTCTACTGAGCTGGTGTATAGTTCTATACAATCTGACACAGGGAATGAATTTATTTTTTTCCAGGGAACCAAATGAAATTATCAATTATACACTAGGTCATGTAAGATACTGAGAAAATTATTTCTTGGTTATTTAAATCTAATATCTGTTCTTTCCTGATTGGCAACTGCTTCTATATGGTTCTGATAAATTTGGATAACGACAATAACAATAAAATTGCTATAAAACAATCAGCTATAAAAATACCCTGTCTCAGAAATTCAGATAGAAAGAAGGTTAAAAGATACAAAATATTGATAAGAACAATGAAAACAAGTAAGTTAGCTCAAATGAATTAATGTACAATACTAGCAACAACTTGTCTCAGCAATTCAAAGAAAAATATATTTGTTTACTTTCATTTTCTTGTTTGCCCTGCTTCTTGTTTGGTTATGAATTTATGTATTGGTTAGACTTTATAGTTCCATATTTTATTTAGAGTTATATACACATTTATTTGAACTGTTGTCCTCATCTTGGGTTTATAGTCCCAACATTTTGACTATTGTATCCTCTTTTGATCTTGAGGTCCATGTGATAATTCAATAACAGAATTTTGAATACAACACTTTATTTAATCAATGAAGGTAGATTCTTCTGCTAATTCCCATGCTAAGGGAGATAACTCATATTAATTTCATCCTTGTGATGTTGCTTCTACTTCTTCCATTGAAGCATAATAAATGGATTTCACTTCCTGAACCAGGGACTGAGCACACAAACACCAAGTAAACAGCATACTTAACAGTTATATTGACAACACTATTTTCATGTGTAATTTTTAGTCTTAAACTTAATGTCTGCTCTTTCCTGATAAAATTTTAATATGGTGCTCAATTCTATGCTAGGCCTATTAAGAAGGTTAGTCAGAATCTTAATTCTTTTAGCTTGCAAATTTTATCTGTGTCTAATGTTTTCATACATGAAAAAACTTATACATTTACAAAATGAGAGATATTTATCTTTTTTTTGTATTAGCAGTATTAAAAACTACAAAATTTCTTACAAAAATATATATGAATCCACTCAGTCTATTGTATAGTAAAATTAAATTATGTAAAGCTAAAATTCTTGTTGCTAAAAATATAGATTAATCATTGATAATCATTGATCAGTTAATTTAATTATGATTTTCTTTTTTCTTTTTGGTTAAAATACAGAAGACTCTCTATTCTATTACATGGGGAGAAGAGATGTTGATGTAAAATATTGGGCCATCTATGCTGGGGGCTCTTTCAAGTTTTCTAGCAGATAAAGTTATTTAAGATGAAAAGAACACAAAAAGTGAAGGAAAGATTTTTATGATTTCATTGTTTGCTTTCTTAGGAGAGGTGGGGTGATGCTGGTAATCTATTTATTTTTTTATATTGTCATATTTTAATATATATATATATATATAAACTTGTTTTTTTAATTTTTGAACTTTCTTGTATAACATTTTGTTACACTAAAGTTTGTTTTTAGTTTTAATTTATAAATTGCTTTTCCTTACATTGATTTTTTGTGGAATCCTTGATTTTTTTCATTATGTTATTTATTTTTAAGGTGTAAACTTTTTATGTTGGACTTTATTATTTGGTGGGACAACTTGCTTTTTCATTTTTAAAATTTGTTTATGTTATTTAAGTTTCGATATTTTCTTGTTTAATTTGTGCCCTTCTTTCTCGGTTTAAAATTTTCCTTGGTTACCACTTATTACTTTATTTGGCAAAAAGAAAAATTAATGATATGGCTGAAGAAAAAAAACATTTACTTAAAATAGCTAACAAAAGTTTTAAAAAGATCTTTTGGGGTCTGCATCAAAGACCTTCAAGATGAAATTACAAAAAGTAGAAATTCAAAAGAAATGTGACTTCTGCTCAACAAAAGACTGGTAAAATCTTTGATAAAAACATAAATTCTCTGAAAATGGGGTTTCTATAGAAAAAATTTGACCTATCATCAAAAAGAGATTGGGAAAATTTCAGAAAAGGGAAAATGAAAAAATTATACAAGAAAAGAAGATGGTGACTCAGAACAATGTAGAAAATTCAGAACTGAACAGTTAAGAGCAAGACAATGATGCAACTGATGTAGTGGCTGGGAATCACCCTCAAATTGAAAGTACTCCTCTAAATGTTTAGTCAATATGAAAGAGTTTGTGGAGAGGGCCAAAAACTACACCTGTCTTATCAAAGATAGTGGACATTTGGTAGTCCTCTCAGAACTAAAGTGCATCAAGAGCAATGTCAGTTTTGTGATGGACAAATGATTATACAAGATTTGTTGCTCCATAAAAGACACAGTGATAAAATTATTGTTCTTGGAGGTCAAGCCCTAATAGATTATAAAGGGCTTGGTCTATTTCATGTAGACTATTTTATGCCCAAAGAAGGCATGGAAATAACTGGGAAAGACCTAACAACAAAGAAATTCATAATCTATACCAAAGCAGGCATTGTAGATGTAGCAATCTATGAGGTCCCTTGA
This sequence comes from Acanthosepion pharaonis, assembly GCA_903632075.3. NCBI lineage: Eukaryota > Metazoa > Mollusca > Cephalopoda > Sepiida > Sepiidae > Acanthosepion > Acanthosepion pharaonis. The sequence continues at coordinate 75,011 of CAHIKZ030000191.1, read as the reverse complement.
TAATTTCATGGAGAGCACCACAGTGCTTACTTTCTACTGTGTGGGCAAATAGTAGATGTCTCTTCAGATCATATGCTTAGTGAGTCGGATTTGGTGTGGTGTTAGATTGAGAAGCCTTCACCTTTATTCCTAACAATTTGGATGTCGAGGGGAAGAAACTAAGTTTCATTGTGATCAACTTGTTGGAAGTTTTGCAAGACTGGTCAGCTCACCTGTTCCTACTCAAATAAGAAGGCCTGTGAATTTCTGCTCCAGAACAACCAATCTAGTTGGCACTTGCAATTTTGTCTCACCTGTGTTGGGCATGCCTTCAACTGTAACTGATGGGAAAAAAACCCAGTTGACTCTTTTCTGGAGCCCTCATTTCTTGAGACACCTTTACATGTCACATGTGGATTTGGAGAAGGGACAATGACTAGTTGTAAAGAGGACTAAAGGAAAGATTCAAACTGTGTGATCTCAATTCCTTGAAGCTCCCAAGGATAAATTAATAGTCCAATCCCCTAAGTTCATTACACTCAAAAGTTGAAAGATTTGAGTCAAAAGTACAGTATTATTTGAAAAACTAAAACCTTTAAATGAATCCTTGAGGCTAAATGGAAAAGCAATCCATGCTGGTGGGAGTGGCACGCTCCTCATCCACTACACATCCTCTGTTCTTAACCCAATCTTCTCTTGATGACCCTCCTTAAAAGGCACCCACTCCCAGCAGTAAATCACCTACACAACGTTGTACTTCTGTCTTGTATCCAGCACAATCTCCCACTCTGATTCCCTCACAATCAAATAGAAAAGACAAAGTTTATTAATAAAGACTGACTAAAAAATCCAAAAAAACAGATGGCCATTCAACCTCAGAAGACATCTGCTGTGTCCTTCTAGAACAAGCTTAAAAGCCACTACAACAAAGCAGAAAAATAAATGATATTTCATAATTGTTGACTATCACAAATGTTAACAACAAAAACATTGAAGAACCAAGGACCTTTCCCAAAGTTCAACAAATACTGTGGTTTGATCAAACCCTGTAGCACGGCAGATTTGGAGCATGATAGAGGATGCCACTAATGTCAAGATAGCACCTCCACTGGCTGTTATTATCAATGAAACTACAAGAAAATTAAAACAGTATTGTTCTGTTTCAATTTTTGTCCACCACTCTCAAGATACAGCATTAAAAATTATGTTCTTTTGGGATATTGATGACTTCTTCCTTGATGTCATTATTGTTTAAAATGGGCCAAAGATCAATGGAACAGGCAGTCAGTTTCCCTTCCTTGACTATGTTCTATGCAGAGGATCAACCCTAACTGACTGAATATGGCTCTCTGGTTACCTGGTATAAATACCTAAGGCCTGAAAATTGGAGTCTTGCAGACTAATTTCCAATCTCCAGTGCCTTGGTGTAGATGTTTGATCTTGTTGATAAATTTAAAAATAAGCAACTCCAGGAAGTAGTGTGTGCTTGGACAAATAGGGGCAGCTAGGTTTTTCTGTTATGTTGCTGCCATATTGACCAAGTTTTACTTAAGCAATTCTGTGTAAGAATTTTAAGCTGTCCAAGTTACCATTTGATAGTTTATATGGACTATAGTCTTGTCTGGTCTCATTTTTAACCATTCCTCATCAGAACTTTTTGAAGTTGGTGCATACACTTTGGTTATTTTTTTAGACGCTATCTTTTTCATAATTTGATTACTCTCCAAGCTGCTCTGTTTGATATGCTGTTGAAAATATGTATATTACCTGCAATATTACTATTGACTAAATATCCTTTACCACTAAACTTTTCCTTATAATAAAGTAACTAACTACATAATTTCAAGTAGGAAGGATTATCTCCTTTCCTGTGAGTCTTAATATATACTACATGCCAGATGATGTTGTTCAATTCCATCATTGTTCCAGTTTATAGCCTTCAGCTAGGTTTTAAATATTTTAGGTATATATCATCATGTTTTTAATTTTATTTACTGTTCAAGTCTTTATCAAACTTAGTGTCTGCTCATTATTGATGGCACACTTCCTACAAGTATATGAAACAATGAAGTTGGATTTTTGTTAGAAAAGGATACAACAGGAATATCACAGTATATATTTAGCTGTGTCATTATTTTAGGTTTTAAGAAAATAGTGGCTAATTGAATATATGTTGCTATATATTTCTGTCATAATTAGGTTACAATAAATTTGTATTTTATATGAATACTACCTTATGAAAATTGAGATGTAGTAGAGAGGGGGACCAATACCATAGATTCAGTGGGGGCCCACAAGACACTTGCACCAGCCCTGGCGAGAAGAGAATATGAAAAATCAATTGTAAGAAAAAAAAATTTAAATGTATAGGGCATATTTTAATGGAGGCATGCAAGTGTGATATCAAATATGAGGGTGTATTGGGACAGTGAAAGATGCTATCCAAAAGATAAGCAAATTATTAAAATACACAAAAATCTTGTTAGAAACAAAGAAAAGAGTACTTGATTGTTATGTAATATTAGTCCTCCTATATGGCAGTGAATATTGAACGATTTCTTCACAGATGAAAAACGGACTTGAGGCAAAAGAAATGTGGTTCCTGGATGTGGTTCTACAGAAGGATGCTGAGAATATCATAGACTTAACATGTGAGCAATGACAAAGTTTTAGAGAAAATCGAAACAAAAAGGATACTTATACTTAACATCAAAAAGAGTTAGTTGAAACTTCTAGTGTACATAATGAGGAAAGAGAACTTAGAAAATTTGATACTCACAGGACATATTGAAGGCAAGAAAGACAGAGGTAAACAATGTATCACCTATCTAATGAGATTTCGTAAATGGTTGGCAGAACAGGGATTAGGAGAGATGGTGAAGTGACAAAATTTACTAAAGGACAGGAAATTGGGAATAGCCATGATCACTCATATACTGAAGAGACATGGCACATAGAATAAGAAGAATTTGTATTTTAGTTACTGGTGCAGAAAGTGCAATTGATGAACTGAGTTCAAATTCTGGCAAGTACCAGAGATATGGCATGTGTAAATATAAAAGTGGATAGTGAAGTCAACATTGAGCGATGAAGTTCTTTTCCTGCCGGAACACAATCTTCAGGATATATATATATATATATATATATATATATATATATATATATGTGTGTGTGTGTGTGTGTGTGTATGTGTGTGAGAGAGAGAGAGAGAGAGAGAGTGAAAAAGCTTTTAAATCACACATTTCACTGACATAACGTGTCATATATATATATATAAAACAAAAAATAACAAACAAACACTTTCTGATATCAGGTCGTTATATCTGATTAGGTTATTTGATTTATTGCTCCTCTAATCATCAAAAATTCCAACACATTTTCCTTACAGTTTCATCTTACATTCCAATCTGAAGAAGCTGAACATAACACATATCATATAGGCAAAACATGTCATTTAAAAGCTTTTTCACTTAGTCTCACTATCTCCACTTTTGTTCTGGATATAATTGTACATCCTACAAACATGCATATATATATATATATATATATATATATATATATATATATAGTGAATACACATAATATCCCATGTCAATAGCATAACTCATGCAATTACACAATCATCAGGTGCTGAATACCATACCTGTAGAAGTGAGAGTCTCTGACTGATGTAAAATTAGTTGGTTTCAATCCTGGCTTGAAGCAATTGCATGTTTAACCACACAGATGAACTGTGATACACCAAAACAGTCTGTCTGTGGATATATATATATATATATGTGTGTGTGTGTGTGTGTGTGTATGTATATATATATATATATATATATATATATATATATATATATATATATATATATATATATATTAATAAATATACATATTTTCCCTCACCGATAACATGACTTGGAGTTTCATGCACAATGCAGTCTTCAGGTGTTGAGTATCGACTGACCATTGTATATTATACTGGGATTACAGTTTTTTAATTTAAAAATTATATTTACCATTTAAAATAAATGGGATTTCTATATATATGTAAAAAGAACAAGTAATCTCTCTTTAATATAAAATAAAAAAATAATATTCACAACATTTTCACACAATTTTTTTACATATCCCATTTATTTTAAATGCCAAATATAATTTTTAAAATTAAAAAACAGTAATCTCAGTATAATATATAGCTGGACCAACAATGTGATAACCAGATATTTTTAAATATTTAAATTATGTAAAGATCAGTCTATACCCAACACCTAAAGATTGCATTGTGCATGAAACTCCAAGTTGTGCTGTTGGCAAGAGATAGTATGTATATTTATTAATATATACTAAATAGCTCTGTTGTATTACATCGAGCACTGCACCATATGTGCAATATATTATAATTATATATATATATATATATATATATATATATAAAATAACAACAACCCCAAATTAAAACACTTGACAGCCCTTTCAAGAAAATTTTGTGAATTGAAGGAGAAAAGTCTGGACTGGCAGATAGATTGGAAGATTATAGGTTCCACACATACACCTAATAGTCTTAGAGATAGGTATAACTTATGTCTAGAAGAAAAAATTAGAAAAATAAAATAAAATATCAAAGCAAACTATTGAATCGAAAGAATGAATTAGTTTTAAAATGTTAACATAAAAACAAATTTAAATTTCTGTAATATATATTTTATTTTAATAGCTTCTATAATTCTCTAACTCTTCAAATGTCGAATGTATAACTATTTCTAATTTCTATATTTCTATTTTCACACCATATTAATTATATCTTATAATTATCCTGTTCTAAGAACTTTCTTTCCTTTTATCATTTACACCACTTTATTTATATTTTTTAAGTTATTTTAAATATAACTTTGTATTTTTAGTTTTTTTTTTTAATATTATTTGTTTTGATTTAACTTATCTTGAAAGTTAAATTTTTTTCCAATGTATAAATTTTTTCTTATATTTTTATTTTTAAATATTTTTTATTCTTTAATATAATCAATTTTTATTAATTATAATTTAAAAAAATATAATCTTAATTTTAATATAAATTATCTAAATATGACATTTTTAATTTATTAAATATATCTTATTTTTAAGTGTATTTTATCTTTGGAAGGTTATTTTTAAGTAGGAACTGCCTCATGCATTTCATCTGACTGAATCATTGAAATGGATAAATTCTGTATTAAATTTTCAACAGCTGTCACAGTTAAATTTCTAGTTTTGACACAAATTCAGTCCATGCATCAGGGTTGAACAAGCCTGACAAAGTTTTTGTCAGTTGAAATATGAGGCAATTTTTGAATTTACTGTGTTATACTATATATATATATACACATGCATATATATATATATATATATATATATATATATATATATACATGCATATATATATATATATATATATATATATATATATATATACACATATATATATATATATATATATATATATATGAATGAATTGAAGGGAAAAGTAATCACAGAAATATTTGAAGTTGAAGATAAGAACAGGTAAAACATAAGTGTTTGAATTTGCAGAAAAAAATGTAATCAATATTCCATCAGAATTCATGTTGACATTGATTCTTTCTTTTTCTTTCCATTTATTCTTGCTCCTTTTATATTATTTATTAATTCAACTCTCCACTTTTGCACTCAAAATTCAGATAATCAATTTTAGAATGGTCTAACTTTTGAAAAAACAACCATATAAAAAGCAAATCTAAAGTAAACATCATTAAAAACAAATTACAATTTTTGTTCAATTGATTTCTGTATAGTTTCTGAATGGAGGAATCTAAATATAGTTTTAAACTGGCATATTACAGTAGAAATGTATCCCATGATGCATTACAAATAAGCCAGTTTATTGGATTTGGATCTACTTGATCATGTCCAAAATGACAAGCAAAATTAATTTTCAAATTTGATAAAACACTCAATGATTGAAATAAATTATTTTAAGAAACATTTAACACATGTTGAATAAATTGATGCATTAAGAATAAGTAAAGAAATGCTAACTAAATTAAATATTTGTTGATAATGAAAGTAATATTTTGTCACTATCTATATATCTTGTTCTTTTCTTATCTATCTATCTCAATGTTTTCTTCTATTTCAGTCTATTCATATGTATCTAGCTAAATAGCAGTTTCTTCTTCAAGAGCTGCTGTTTTGTGAAACAGATTCACAAGAGGATGCTTCCTCAATCACTATAATCTTAACCTCTTCAAGTCTGAGGTCAACCATTGTCTATCCTACATTTCCTCATAGTTTGCACTTTTTATCTCCTTTTGCATCCATAAAAACAACCCCATTCAGTATTAGGTGAATAATAGTGTAAAAAAGATATGAATATGATATATTCTTTTTAAAGAAAAATAAGAAAAATATAAATAATTATGTAAACATAAAACAAATTAATGATTAATGTTTTTGAAGTTTTAACAAAATTAATATATTAAGAAAAAATATGATTTTTTTTTCCCACAAACTATGAAACTATGATTTTGATGGCATTTCACTATGCAAAAAAGTTTATTCATACTTTTCTAAATAAAGTATTGAAACTCGAGATACAAATATAAAAACCTGATCATGGAATTTGCAGAATAGTTCTGCTCACACAGACTTGCACATATGTACACATTTTTTATGCAAAAGTTTCCATCATGTTTTGAGAAAATCTTTTATTCATTTAAATTTGTAACATCATTATTCAATCATTTTCATTAAAATTTTGTGCACCTTTCAGCTAAATTTTATATTCCATTATAAATAAACTTTTTGGGTCTGAATCAAAGAATTCTGGGGCATATTGAAATTGTAGGAACAAGTGACTAGAGAATGGGTAAAACATGAAGTGAAACAATTGATAATCTGAAGAGAAGATCTCATGAGAGTATGCTGCATGTGGAAGAACTTCAGTTTTAGCTCCATGATAATTTGCTGTATTTCATTTGCAGCATGTGGATATGGGTATTATCATGCAGCAAGAACACCAGTTGATTTCCTTGTCCAGATAAAAGATCTTTTTCATTCCACTGCATCATACAAAAAAGCTAATTGCTTACTGAAGCATTTTGCTGTCATAAGCTGTCCATATTTCAGAAAGAAAGAATTCTCTTTGAATTCCATCAAAAACTTTCTTCTGTAAATTCCATTTAAATTGAAATGTTGAATTCTATCCTGGACACAGACATGATTTTCTCCATTTCATGTTCCCATAATGAATCCATCTTTTATTGCCAATGATAAACTTTTCCAAAAATTACATTATTCTGAGTTAATATAGAAGAGAAAGACAAGTACCTGAAGACTGACTGATGTTTCTGTATGTTTGCTGCCACATCTGGTCTGGTGCTTCTACTGTGTATTTAGAGATTCTTGACAAAATCTAAAGAAGAATCTGCAATGTTATAAATCCTAACTTGGCACCTTTCCATTGTAGTAATATAGCTTTCCTGTGACTTTTCTATAAATATTTTCATGGTAATTGTTCTGATGAGTTTTCTTCTTTGGTCTCTCAACTTCATGAATTTAAGCACAGTACTAGATTGGTAGCTAAGTCTTATCATTTTACTGTTGAAATTGATAGATGTAACCATAAGTTCTATGCTAACAGTTTCTTCTATTGCACTTCTAGCTTGTAGAACTCTCTTCTGGCTTCTTGCTTCTCTGTCAATTTTGAACTTCAAAAATTTAAATGCAATATCAATCATCTTCTGTCTCCTGTCTCCTTGAAAACTTTTCTTTTATAATCCTTTCTCCTTTTTTCTAAAATTCTTTCACTCTCAATAACCCCTTATATCTTAGTGGCTTTATTGCCATGATTAGGGTGAAATGATTAAAAAATAAAAGTTTGTATGGAAGATATTTTCTTTTCATTTGAATTGTTTCAAAAATTTATAAATTACAGACAACAATTATCAACTGTTGTCATCAACTAAATTGACTGATTCACCAATAATTTTTCTCCAAAATCATGTATCATTTTGTACTTCAAAAATTTTTTTCTCATACAAATATACAAATTATATCTATATATAACACAATATAATAATAATAATAATAGAGAAGGGTAAGGTGAAAGTTGAAGTTTCAAGAGCCCAAATGTAAAAGCCCTGTTGCATAAGAAAGATAGCAAGAGAAAAAGAAAGAGGATGAAGGGGAAGAAATATACATATGTATATGTACGTATCTAAATGTAGTATGTGGCTTTAAGCCACATCCTGTTGAAACACTGGTTCTCATACAAACACCAACATTAAGCCTGGTCAGTACTTAGATGGGTGACTGCTTGGGAATACTGGGTGCTATAAACTTCGATGTGTGGATGCTGTAATGGATAATGGTTCAGAATTGTTGGAGAGCCAAGTTCCAATTCTTGCTGGGTTTGTTATATTCATTTATGCACAAATACACTTGGAAAAACTATGAATCCATCTCTTGTCCTCCCAGCTATGGATTAATTAGTAAGACTTATATCACTAAACCATTAATATCTCCCCCAAAATATTCTTACAATCTTAAAATATGTTCTGGCTTTAAATAAACTGCAAAGGGTTCATAAGCCATAGAAAACAAATCAATCAATCAAAACCAAATGTAGCAGTCACCATTTGACAATGTGGGTGAAGGAAGGTATGTCTGTTTTCAATTGTAACAGCAGGCTGCTTAAGTATCAGTATTCAATGTATCAGGATGTTTTATCCATCTAAATTTGCCAGCTAATCATGCAAATGTCATATTTCATCTCTGGATATGTTACAAAAATTGCAGTATCAGAGAATGAACAAAATTTATTCATCAATTCCAGTTTTGATTGATTTTCCATCTGTTTATATAGGTCTGCTTTGTAAAGGCTGCCCTGCTTCTCATTGGCTTGCAGTCTTATATCCTGGTTGTGAAAACTTTCTGATTGGTTGGTCAAACTATTTTTAGAGATGGTGAAATTTTGGTCTCCTTGTTATTATTTGTTTATTTCTTTTCTTATACATTGGTTGTGAAAGCTTTCTGATTGGTTGGTCAAAATATGGCATTGTAGCTTGGCAATTCTGATTATCTGTCTATTTTTATAGAGATACTGAAATTTTGGTCTTCTTGTTATTATGTATTTTTATTTATTCATTTCTATATCACCACATTTCATAAATCATTTCAAACCTGCTTGTACTTATCATCAGTTTTTAGGATCCATTGTCTAAATTCTCCTATATAATTCAATATGTATAGAAATTAAATTTTAACTAATTTCAATTCAGTTTTTTTTTTTAAGGCAATTCACCCAAAGCAAGGCAGGAGTGCCACTAACATGCAAGGGGTTACAGAGGATTGAGAACAAGAGTAAAGAGGCATGTTTGATGAAAGGATACAGAGAAGGATGGAGAAGAAGCTTAGGATGTCAGAAGTCGATTGACATTACACTTGAATATTTGATAATTATAGTCATTGGGGAAGCAAGTAAGGGGAAGGGAGTTCCACGGATGAGAAGTGCAGGAGAAGAAGCTGTTTGAGTAGAAGAGACAGTTACATTTAACCATTTTGACAGTGAAAAGGTGGGACCGAGATGCCAGCCTGGTAGTTCACTTAAATTCATGTAGTCCGGGAACCAGCAAAAGTAGCTCATCAGAACAGTTGCCATGAAAATTGTAGAATTGAGACAGAGGGAGGCCATGGCATGTCTGTGGGATAGCGATTGTAGACTAGATGCCAGATCAGGAGCTATCATCTTGCATATTTGTCTCTGGATTTTGTCAAGGACCTTGAGACGTACAGCAGGAGCACCAGACCATATATGACAGCAATATTCCATGCAAGGATAGATGTTTTGATTTATAGATTTGAAGGATGGATTCAGATGAGAAAAACTTTCTGGCACAACACAGAAAACCAGCTTTCCTTGTGGTAGATGAAGCTATTGATTCAATGTATTTATTCCACCTCATGTCAGTGGACAGCGTGAGACCAAGCAGGCGTAACGAGGCGCTCTCAAGGAGTTGGGCATCAGCCATTCTGATAGGAGGCAGGAAGGGTTCTTTGTGGTGGGTAAAGGAGAACAGTTTCATTTTGGTGACATTAAAGTTTACAAGCCATTTCCTGTCCCAGTCAACCACAGATTGGAAGTCCTTTTCCAGATCAGCAGCCAGGTTAGTTTTGTCAACGATACCAGATTTACTATTGAGGCAGGAGTAAATAGTGGTGTCATCCATGTAGATACCGCATAGACGGACATTGATGAAGATCAGGAACTGTGTAGGGTCCAAGATACAGCCTTGGGGAACACCATCATTTGTGATAAATGAGCTGAAGGAGAACCTATTTAGGAGGACCTTCATTTCACGGTTTGAAATGAATGATTGTATTAAGTCAAATAATCATCCTGTAATACCATATTCCTGAAGCTTATGAAAAAGGACAGCATGCCAAACCCTATCATAATGCTTTAGAGATGTCTAGAGTCATGTCTCGAGCTTCTCCATTATTGTTGAGTGCTTGGTATACAAATTCAGTTATGGTTGTGAGCATGTCAGCGGTAAATTGGGCAAAGTGGAAACCATATTGCTTGTTGGAGAGCATATTATGTGAAGTAAGGTGCTTAACCACTTTGGTGTTGATTAAAACCTCGAAGACTTTACTGAAGAGTGGTAAGAGACTGATAGAACGGTAGTTAGACTGGTCAGAAGGGTCACCAGAGTTCTTAAAGACAGGTGCAACAGATGAAGAATTCCAACAGGCTGGGAAGCAAGAGTAAGTGAGGCATTAGGTGTAAAGTTTAGAGAGGACAGGAGCCAATTCAGGAGCACATTTTCTCAGGACAATGGCCGGTATTCCATCACAACCACTAGCCTTGTGGGAGTCCAATTTAGAGATGATGTCCAATACCATTGTTGGGGTTATGTGCATCTCAATCAATAGACCCTCAGTTCTAGGGAGAAAGTTTGGTGTGGGTACACCAGATGAGTCTAGTGTTGAATTGGATGAGAATTTACAAGCAAAGCATTCAGCCTTATCAGCTGAGGAGGTCAAGACCTCAAATGGGTTGAATAAAGGGGGTATTGTGATTTTGTTGCTATTCAGCATGCTTTTGCAGAGCCGCCAATAATCTTTTGAACCAAACTTGCAAGATGCAATACGTTGATTCCTTCTTTTGGCAAAGAGTAACTTTGCTTCTTTGAGGACATGCTTGCAATCATTATGAGCAGTGACAAAGAGACGTCTGTTGTAATTAGATATGTCTCTACGGTATAGACAGAAGTAGTGATTCCTGTGGGCAATAGCTGCTGAACAAGCAGCTGAGAACTAAGGGGATGAATGCAATTTCACTTTATATTTTCTTGTAGGGATGAAAGTCTTGATTCCTGCTTTTACCCAGGATGAGACCACAAATGCACATTTTTGGACAGGGAGGTTAAAGACAGTATTTCATGATCAGAGTTGCCAAGAGGGCAGAGCTGCATAGCACGACAAAAAAAAAAAATAATAACTGTGTTGAAATTTTATAAAATAAAACATAAAAACTAAATTGAAATTAATATTTAGCAGAATCGAGCTACTTTGTAACAGATGAGTTTGCTGTCTTTCAGAAGAAATAAATTGAACCTGTGGAGGATTTTTATACATATATTTATATAAAGAATAATATAGCTAAAAAAAAAAGTGAAAATTTTTTTTTTACATGTATACAGATAGCTCAAAAAAGAAAAGAAAGCATTTATATACTTAGGTGTAGTGTGTATGTGTGAGAGCACATATGATGCACTACATAGTTTTGTGAAATTAAGTAGTCAGCTGTCCTGCTCATGTAACTAAGCCTACCCAGAAGGGAAAACTGGATACATCTTCTACCTACCACATCCTGTTTCTGAGAGAGAGAGAGAGAGAGAGAGAGGTGGGGGTTATGTCCTTTCTGCTTGTAGTTCCGAATAGATTGCCACCTAGTGGATGTCTTGGCAAACAAAGTGTGGTAATCACAGTTAAAGTTTGTAATGACACAGTTACAGTAAAACTCAACCATTCAACTGCTTAATGTGAATACTGATTTGTCTGGCTAATGTAGATTTTGTTCTTGAGAAATAAAATTCTTTTTCTGACGATGCCTATTTATTGGTAAAACATCAGAAATTCTCTTATTAAGATTTATATATTCCAAGCTTTTTATTTTATATTGAAATTCCTATCATTTATCTTAAATTGGATATAAATATAGTACTAGAAAATACTCTCAAAATATAAGAATTTCTAAAAATTAAAAATACATTATGATATTTGTTCTACATTCTCTCTAATTCTAATAAGTAGAGAATAAAAATGCAAATGTTTATATTTTTTTATCTTAAAGTTATTTGTAAAAAAATTTTCGTGTAATTTTGTTTTATTTTCTCGAAGGATTAATGTTATTTATATGATAACAAAAAGATATCTTTAGTTACGAAAATTTAATATTTCAAAATGTCATTATTTTAATTTTAGTAAAAGAAAATTAAAGTCCCAGTACATGAACGAAACCGGACAGGAAGTAATAATCCTGAATTAGACAGGAAGTAATAATCATAAATCGAACAGGAAGTAACAACACGAGCTGAATCAGGAAGTGTATATTTTAGCGTCGTTGAGTATATTTACTTTCACTAAATTCGTTAAATCTTGCAAGATTTCTAAGCATTCCCACTTTTTTTTTTATAAAATTATTTTTTTTTTATAGGGAGTGAAGAAATATTTGTTTATTCTTATTTCTTCTTTGTTTAAGTTTTGCTAATATTGAAAGATGAAAAGAGGTGGACGCTTAACATCTTCTCCTTCGCACGTGTTTGAGGTGCCATCAAATAAGATAGGAATCGTTATTGGTAAGTAATAAGCAAAAATCGCTTTTTTATGCAATAATTTTTATGAGGAAGAAAAAATTACTGAAAATGAATATTTTCACGTTTGTTACTTTACCATCTGTATTAAAAAGTTTGCAATAAAGTGACTTATGAAGCATTTGAAATTCTTAAAACTTTTTAAGTTAAAATAAAATTTAAAAGTATAATTTTCAACTTGTTTCAAATTTAAAAAAAAAAAAAACCGTTGAAGGCTCCAATTAAAAGGAAACTTACTCTTACTTTCATTCTTTAGTTGCTGAATGTTATGGCAAAGATCATAAGATGTATGAAAAATTTTCAACCCGTCCAACTTCCCAAAATCTGACAAAATGACCAAACGTCAATTTTGGAGAATTGCCTCTGAGAAATTTTATCTGTTTGAAATTCCTAAAACACACTTACGTATTTTTGTTTTTAAAATATCATTTTTTCTTTTGGGAGACTTTTTAATTTTTTTTTTCTTTTGTTTTGATGCGATCTCATTGATTGTTTATTTTTAAATTAATTGAACCGCATGTTTGATTTTTGTTCTTAATCAACAAAACCACAGAATTTAAGAAAAATTTAATAAAAACTGCAATAGCACCGTAGAAGTTTATTTTTTAATTTTACTAGGAATTTATTTTTGTTGGTTGAGAAAACCAAAACACCTGAATAATCTTTGTAGTGATCGATCGGTACATTTTTTAAAACAAAAAAAAAAACAACATTTTTAAATTTATCATAAAGTCTTCATTTAAAGATCAAAATTATAACAATTTGATCTTTAAATGAAGACTTATCTGAAATTTAGGAACGTACGTAACTTCTTTCTTTATTTGACATGATATAAAGACTTTTCTTTTTCTTCCCTCATTTCGAGGTATGAAACTTTCTTATTCATAACAAAATTTTCATTTAGGTAAAAAAATCGACTTCATTGTTTTCTTTACTACTTTCTTTGCTCCATGAGATTAAATAGGTTTATTTTATTTTGTAAGTTGCTTGAATTCCTAAAATATAAAATAAAAAAAAAAATAAAGTCACCATACTAAGCAATATAGAAGATTCACAATAGTTCTAAGATTCATTCATTGAGGAGAGCTTGAGAAGAGAATGATTGCCTCTTTGTGAACGTTTACTTCACAGAAAAGTAGGCATTCTCGTTTTGAACTCTGAATCAAACTTTTCTTTCATTACTTATCAAATCTACTTACTTACTTACTTACTTATCTTATCTACTAGTGATCAAGAACAATAAAAATTTTATCTAGGTACCTCCACCTCTTCGCGGAATACAGCGTAATGAAAAAGGCCACAAACTTAATAAAAATAAACTAAAGTTTTATCGACAAAATGTTTGTTATTATGAAAGACCAAAGTATTTTTTGATTATTTAAAAAAATTTTTTTAATCCTTTCTAACACGTTCGAAATTTTAGTTAAAATCTTGATTTATTTACGTCATTGCGGTGGCATAATAATTAAATAACATTGACTTTTTTGCGCTTTTTTTCCGTTGAAAACGCATTGATTTGGAAATTCTTGTAAAAATCAAATAATTGTCCGATTTTAATGAAATTTTCAGGACTTGTTCACAAATGAATGAAAAATTTTTTTTTTTTTTTTAAGAAAATTTTGGTAAAAAAATTTTTTTTTTTTTTTTTTTTTACATATGTTACCCCCTTCCCACTTAATTTCATGAAATTTCGCAAAAAAAAACTTTCTATTTCTTGAATTTTTTTTATTCGTTAGGACTCCTTGGAGAATGTAAATCACCTAATTTTTTTTTTTTTTTTTTCGAACTTTCACTACGAACTGAAAATTTGCTCTGAATTGTAAAATAATAAATGCAATAAAAGTAAAACTATGACATTATTTAATGAGAAAAGCTTTTAATTGCTTTTGTAAATAAGTTGTAAGAACACTATTTTCTGAAGAAATAAAATTTTTTCCAATAAATAATTTTTACAAAAATTTTTTTTCTTTTTTTTCTCTTTTTTTCTCCTCTCTTTTTTTCTCCTCTCTTTTTTTCTCCTCTCTTTTTTTCTCTCTCTTTTTTCTTCTCTCTTTTTTCTCCTCTTTTTTTCTTCTCTCTTTTTTTTTCTCCTCTTTTTTTCTCTTTTTTTCCTTTTTTTCTCTCTTTTTTCTCCTCTCTTTTTTTCTTTCTTTTTTTTCTCCTCTCTTTTTTTTCTCCTCTCTTTTTTTCTCCTCTCTTTTTTTTTTCTCTCTTTTTTTTTCTCTCTTTTTTTTTCTCTCTTTTTTTTTCTCCTCTCTTTTTTTCTCCTCTCTTTTTTTCTCTCTTTTTTTTTCTCCTCTCTTTTTTTTTTTCTCTTATAATTATTTATAATAGTTTAAAAAATCGTGTAAAATTCTGTATTGGGTCATTTCCTGAATGTGATATAGTAATTAAGTGGAAACGAAATTTACAAATCCAAAAGTGAAAAGATTAATAAATATAGTTACACTATTCTATTTTTAAAATAATTTTTTATTTTTTTACATAATTTGTTCCCACTTATCATCTATGAAAGTCTAAACGTTACATTATTATGAAAAGGTCACTTGATCTAAGAGTTTTGTCTCTTTACAGAGTAATTAATTTAAGAAAATTTTATAGTATTTGAATTTTTTTTATTTTTTGCATAAAGCATCTTCGAAAGGTAAATAAAAGTCAATAAGTTATTAGACAATTGCAGAAAATATGTTCATTTGTAAAAATTACTTAGTAGTTAAAAACAAAAAAAAATGCATTCACTTAGATTTTGTAAATTTATGTTGATTATGGTCAGCCATACTAGCTGTCATCACTTCGTCGCTCAATTGTCCATCATCCATTTTTTTTTGTATTTCAGGTAGAAAAGGAGCTAAAATTCGTGAACTTGAGCAGAAAACAAATACACAAATAAAGGTGAGAACATTTTATTCTAATATTTAAATAATCTTGTTTATTGTTTATCATGGATTTTGATAAATATTTACAAAAAAAAAAAACTAAGTTGTGTGAATCTTTGGTTATTAAGACAGATTTCTTTTTTTCTGTTTTACTCTGTAGTACATATATATAATCTATTTTTGACTTTGGATGTTTTTTGTATATGAAATGTTAATTTTAGGATGCAAAACTCATCTATTAAATCTATATGCTTGTTTGTACCTACCTGTATACCAATTCTGAATGTGTGTCACTTACTATTCTCCTGATAAAACATTTACCCTATATTTACAAGTTACTTCACTACCCATGGATCTCTTGTCATTTCATTTTATGATGAGAAAACTAGGATTAATAAATAATTCTTACATGGGCTAAGTGTCAGTGCAGACCAATAATAACACCTGATTTGAATCTCTCTTGTTTTAACAGTGCATTTTATTAAACTATGTCAGTTCTTATCAGCCAATATATGCAATCTCGGCGCCCACTTCTGAATGTGGACCTTACATCCTAATCTCCAATGTCTCGGAAACTCTGCCCTTACCACCATCCTGGGTATGATGATACACTGCATCCAGCAGCAAGGCGTCTGATTGGGAGGTTTTGAGGTGGAACAACCTCTTAATTGTTGTTCTTCCCAGGTCCACTCTGACTCTGTGTGGTAATACTTGTTAGGGTCCCAGCTATGGGTAAATAGTTACCCATCCCCCAAATTGGAGTCTGAATACTACGAAAGTGTAAAGATGGGTTTTTATATTAAAAATACCAGCAATACAAATTATAATATATAAAATGCACATTCGCGAAATACGATTCCCAAAACTACACATTCCCCTCAATGGGGCCACCTGTTTACTGTGGGTAGCAACCTGTGATGCCTATGGACAGAGTCCTGGTGACTCCTGAACCAGTATAAAATGACCAGGAGTTTCCACAACATGTCACTTTGGTCCCTACCTGTGATAGATGGGCAGATGGAATAACCCAATCCATTCCAGTTGTCTAGTCACATAGTGGGATGAAAGATAATGGCTCCAACACTGCTGCAAATCCCTACACCATACCATACTTGGGTAGATATGGTGGAGGAATGCAGGTGCTTGTATTGGCTTTCATCAAAACTATACCATCTGTGTAGCTCTGGTGAATCATAGGTGAATGGTATTAGTCCCCCCCCGATAGCATCCTTTAAGAAGGAACTCCAAGGTGGGTGGGGAACACGGTTGGTGAATACAAAATTATATGGCTAACTCTTATAAACAAACCAAGAGACAATATGAGACTTTTGAAACAGAAAGTGAAAATAAAATATCAGAAAAAAAAAAAAACAATTTCCAACTTTCATAGTTATCAAATCATTAGATGATAAAATAACAAGTGTCACATCAGCCATGACAGAACAAAAATCTGTAAAATAAAAAAAAATAACACACTTCTAATTCAAGTAAAAACCAAAAAAGAAAATTTACTAAAAATCAAACAAATAAACAATAAAGTAAATGCTTAAAACATCAATTCCTTAATTCATCTAAGGGAATAATAAAATGCCCAGAACTGTCATTCTGCTTACCAGAAGAAATTAAAGATGATGACACTCTAAAAAAAAAAAAAACAAGGAGTAACAGACATCAAAAGAATTCAAATAAAAAGAAATGACACATCAATAAACATCATGGCTGTTTAAAATGCTTATTTTTGTCATATAGGAAAATCCAACATGGCGCGTAAATGAAATATTTAGCGAAAAATTGCATTCATCAGTAACATTTTAAATACCTTATAGAAGTTAAAGTTCTTAAAGCAAACTTGTGCCAAACTGTTTTCCTAATCCTTGATGACTTGGCTGTCCAAAAATGACAGCATCAAGATGAAATAATGGAAACTGACTGTGAAAAACACAATTATGTGCAACAAGATTTTGATCAATCAGTAAACTTCTGGACTTTTTTGGATGTTATAGGATCCAGACTGCTATTGTTTGGACATGGAATTATTCACTGGTAATTAATCTTCGATTTGGCTGTGGAAAATGTCACTCGGCGGTTAGCATTAAGAAATTATACCCAATTTTCTGAGAGAACCCCCCCTTTTTTTTATGAAAACTATTTATTTTCACTTCAAAATAATATCATTCAAACTTCATCCCTTTCTACTTAATTTGGCATGAACATCATTGAATAAAAGGAATGGCTAAATGGCCCGGCAATGTGAAATACAAAAGACATGCGGCAAAAAAAAAAAACAATGTCGTCTGTTTAGTGTTGTTGTCATCACCTGGTCACAGGGTGTTAAAAACAAAACAAAACACATCAAGCCATTGTTCAAACATAGGTTTTGGGGGGGGGGAACCCTTATATCAAGCCCTACCAATGTTGACATTTTTTTTCACTCTTTGCTCTTATCTTGGGAGTGGTAGGTTTTATTACAAGCTGATGACAACTTGTTCTAAACGTTTATTGCTGGTTGGCTGACCTTTGACCCAGATATGTCAAAGTCAATTTGGATTAATTTTATTTTTGGTTTCTGGTGGTCAGTAATTGCAGATAAATCTGTCGCCTTTTACTAAAGATTTCCGTGGCCAGGTGTCAATTTTTTTTAACTCCTGGCAGTCATATAATTGAAAATTATCAATGGACTTTGTCGCATTTTGACCCCCTAGGAATTTTTTTTTTCCTTCAAAACTCTCAATTTTATGCCTGAAATAGTTTGATTATAATTTAGGCTTTCTGATTTTCAAAAAAAAATGGTTAATTTCCCATTAATGGGGAAAATTTTTGTTTAGAACTAGAAAAAATGCAAAATTTTCACTATTTTTTCACATTTTACCCCCTGAAATAAAAATTTGAGTCATTACATCAGCCAATTTTACTTTTGAATGAAAGAATATATCCTTTGCTTTCAGAAAATACTAAGTTTCATGGGGTTCAGATCAAAAGTTTCCTTTAGTTTAGGTGATGATAAAACAGTCATTTTTCAATATTTTACCCCTATAAAAGTATGAAAATCCATTCTTTCAGAGAAAATAAGCTGTGACAAAATGACTTTTGCCATTTTTGTGATGATTTTTTACTTAGGATAGAAAGTTTTTAACTTGGCAAACCTGAATTGACCTTATTTAAGTTCAGTGGTGCTATAGGAAACCTCAAACTGCTGTGACACAAACACACACATTTTGACATTCAACAAACCTACTCTATCAAAAGAAATAAAGATAACCGAGGTAGATCCATGCATTCCTAATCCCCATAGATGTCACAAATGTCAGAAATTTGATCATCTACAAAATCATTGTATGAGATTATTAATCTGTTGAAGATATTGAAGGGTAATTTGATTCTGATCATGAAGAGTTACCCTGTGAAAGGCCTCCTTGTCTAAACTGTAAAAAAAAAAAATCACTCAGAGTGTAACATTTGGAAAAAAGAAAAGGAAATAATAAAAATAATATACATGCAAAACATGTTATTCCAAGAAGCCAGAAAACTGATTGAAACTAATTCATTTCCAACATCCTATGCAAATATTGCTAAAACATCACCAAAATG
The DNA here is from genome assembly GCA_903632075.3 of Acanthosepion pharaonis. NCBI lineage: Eukaryota > Metazoa > Mollusca > Cephalopoda > Sepiida > Sepiidae > Acanthosepion > Acanthosepion pharaonis. Next base: position 55,690 of record CAHIKZ030000191.1, on the reverse strand, counting down.
ACATCCAAGAGAACAATGCAATAAGAAGTCAAGACCTTATGGTGGAGTAATGGATAGCGGCTCCGATTGAGGAATCGGAGAGTTGAGTTCAAATTCCAGTTGAATCCATTACATTCACTTACATGCTAATACCCTTGGGAAAGGTATGAATCCTCTTCTCCCCCCAGCTATGGGTAAACAGCAGGACAGACCGAGTTCTATATCCTTGGATAGCAACTGCTCTTCTGCAGAAAAAAATGGCAACCTATGCAAGAAAAAAATCTGCCTAGTCAGTCATGTATCAAAAGATATGTGATCACCTAAGCGTGTGTCATGCATGACACATAAAAGAAGAATAGAACTACTAAAATTAAGCATATCACACATAAACCAAACTCTCATAGTCAAAACAAATTTTATCCTGTCAACCTCAAACAAAAAGGAATCTAGAAGTACAAAATAATTTAACTCTGAAAATTCCAATCCAAAGTACAGAAATACTTCAAGAAAAAGAACCTTTTAAACATTCACAAGAGAATCAAATAGTGCATAAAAAAATAACACATCCCGTACATCATTGAAGAACCAAGAGAAATGGACATAGATGAACAAAACTTTATCCCATCTCAAACAAGGGAATGGTCATCATCCAAAGATTGTCAAAAGAACCAAATGGAAAAACAAAGGAAACAAGATCAAACAAACACGCAGAAACAAAAGAGCTTCAAAGAACAAAACATGACAAGAAACAAAGCACTAACAGACCTGAGAGCATAGAAATTATGAACACTTCATCCACTAAACATAAACCAGACAAGCAAAAACTTATAACATCCTAATACATAAACATGATACAAAAATTACAGTGGAATTGTCGAGGTGTAAATTCAAACATAAATGAACTATTCCTACTCATAACAAATAAACTTCCCACTATCATTTTCCATCAAGGAACTTTCCTAAAACCTAATGATAAAATAAAAATAAAAAACTATACTCAATATAACTACATACATGACACTCAACAGAGGGCATCTGGGGGTGTATCGATACTAATCAGAAATGACATCCACCCCAAAAAAGTAAAATACTTCTAGAAACCAATCTACAAGCAGTTGCTGCAAAAACTACCTTACATAGAACCGTCAACATCTGCTCTATTTACATCTCACCACATGATCCCATAAAATAAACTGATCTAAATAAACTAATAGAACAACTACCAAAACCATTCATATTACTAGGTGACTTTAATAGTCACAATGTTTTATAAGGATCCAAAAACTCAGATAAAAAAGGGAGAATCCTGGAAAATGTAATTAACGACTTACGTTTACTAAATGATAAGTCTAATACATATCTACATCCTGCATCAGGTACATACTCAGCTATTGACCTATCACTCTGTGACCTCCCCTCTATTTTTATAGATTACAATTGGCAAGTTCTTGAGGATTCATGTGGTAGTGATCACTACCCAATTATACTGAAGAGTTCAGAACCAACTGAAAACCATCTCCCTCGATGGAAACTAAACAAAGTGGATTGGAGGAAATATAAAAACCAATGCTTTCAAAAACATACCGACAAAGATAGCAAAAACAATCTGTTGCATATTTCTCTGAAACATTAACAGCAATTACAAGAAAATGTATACCAGAAAGTATTGACTCAAATAAACATCAAAGACCATGATTTGACAAAGATTGCAAAAAGCAATAAGATTACATAGAGCAGCACTAATACTCAACCTACGACCCATAATTTAAATTTATTCAAACAAAAAAGAACAATAGGATGTAGAGTCATCATAGAAGTTAAAAAAAAATCATGGAGAGATTATATAAATAAAATAAATCCCAATAAGAAACCAAAAAAAGTCTGGAATATGATAAGGAAAATCACTGGCACTCCTCATCTAAATCACATTTCTCAAAATAACATAAAAATAACAAGCAAAAAGGATATAGAAAATCTAATTGCAGAAACCTTTAAAAAAAATATTCCTCTAGCAAAAACTAGAAACAGCAATTCAAAAAAGTTAGGCATGATACAAAAAAAAAACAATAAAAACTGAACTTTAACTCAAACAGCAAAGAAGATGACAACCATCCTTTTATTGGAATAAACTTGTCATAAGTGAATCACATAGTACAGCTACTGCCCTAGATGAAATTCACTCTGAATTTCTTAAACAAAATCTGCAAAATCCATAAAATATCTGTTAAACATCTTTTAACAGGATATGATTTAAGGGAAACTACCAAATAGCTGGAAACAAGCTATTGTGATCCCTGTATCAAAACCAGATAGACAAATCAGACCCCAAAAACTTCCAACCCATAATATTAAGAAGTTGCATATGCAAAACCCTAGAAAAAATAATAAATAAAAGATTAAACTGATACTAATGGTTTAATTACCAATCTCCAGAGTGGGTTCTGAAATAATAGTGCAACCATAGACAATATAGTTCTTTTAGAAACTTTTATTATAAAAGAACCTACAATAGCCATTTTCTTTCATTTAGAAAAGACCTACGGGACAACATGGAATAATGAAAGACCTATACAATCTAGGATGAAAGGGTAGATTACTCAATTTGATAAATAACTTTTTGTCTGATAGAAGTTTCAAAGCTCAGAGTGTTTGATCAACACTCTCAGATTCAAAAATCCAAGTAAAACTTCCACAAAGTTGCATCTTGTTCATTACTCTTTTTAATATAAAAATTAACAACACTGTTAATCGCTTGAATCAACATATTGATGCTTCATCATACATAGATGACCATCTGATCTGCTACAGATCAAAAAATATGCACACAGCAGAACAACTGCAAGTGTGCCTAAATAATTTAAACCAATGTACTATTAGAAAAGGTTTCATATTCTCTCTAACCAAAACAAAGTGTATCCATTTCAACAATCAGAAAAAATTGCCCAATGATCCAACTCTTACACTTGAACAAACTGAAACTGAAATGACTGATCAACATAAATTTCTGGGAAATTTTTTGATAAAAAAACTTACTTTCATCCCCCACTTGAAATATATAAAACAGAAATGCTTCAAAGTGTTACAATTACTACTGGTCATGGCTAACACCGACTGGGGAGCAGATCGCATATCACTCCTAACATTATATAGAGTTCTAATAAGATCTAAACTGGACTATTGATGTTTCATATATGGGTTAACCTGGAAATCCTATCTAAAAACCCTTGACCTCATCCACCATGCAGGATTAAGACTGGCTCTGGGTGTCTTCAAAACATCACCCAGAGAAAGTTTATATACTGAAGCACTGTTAAAATTGAGACGAGACAAAAACTGTCTTTATAATATTATCTAAAACTCAAATCTTGCCCAACTAACCCTACCTACCACTGTACCTTCAACCCTAAATACAAAAATCTGTTTGATAAAAAAGAAAATGCTATCAAACCTTTTGGCCTTTACATGAAAAATCTCATCAGCAGAACACAAATAAATCCAACTCTAATTCTTCAAACCACCTACTCAAAAAACCCCACCCTGGTTAATGAAATACCCTATGATTTTGCTAAACCTTACTAAATACCCTAAAATTAATTCTAACATCTGACTACATGGAAGAAATCCATAATATTCTACAAGCTCACCCAAATCATAAGCATATATATATATATATATATATATATTGATGGCTCTAAAATGTTGGACAGAGCTGTGTGCTCTGCTATACTTAACAACATAACAATATGGAAAAGATTGCCTGACAAAGCCTCAGTCTTCAATGCAGAAGCCTCAGCCATACACTTGGCTTTTAGATATTACAAAATTCAGTCAGTCAGATAGATTTCTCATCTTGTTAGATTCACTATCTGTACTCACAGCTCTAAAGAATAAAAACATGAGAAACTCTTAATAAATAAATTATTAAATAGGATTGACTCCATTTATAAGGAAAAAGATGCTGTAATAGTCCTATGCTGGATACTGAGCCATATTGGCATACAAGTAAATGGAAAAGCAGACAAAATGGCAAAGTAATTGTTGAACATTGCTCTAAAGTATTGTTGCCACACACCAACTTCCAACCCAGCATAAACAGGACTATTAAAGAAAAATGGCAGCAATTATGGGACAACTGTGTAAACAACTGTTCAACATCCAACCACTCATCAATGAAAGACTCGAGTTCCAGAAAGATAAGGAGGGAGGAGGTGGTTCTACCCAGACACACACATAAACCACCAACGTCTACTAAAAAATGAGGAACCACCAATATGTGTCTCATACCACGAACCATATACCGTCAAACACATTCTATTAAATTGCTGTAATTTTCAACAAACCTGCATCAAACTCTACAAATCGTATAACTTAAAGGATCTAATTGAAAATACTGATTCAAGTAACATCATAAATTTCATTAAAGAAATTGGTCTCTACAAGAAAATAATAAAAAAAACTGTTTATCAAATATGCTTACCTACATTGTTTTTTTAACCTATTTTGGAAGGAAAAATTATTTCCAGTAATACATTTGACTCTTGACAAAGTCCCTCTTTATAAAATATGTCAATAAAATCTGATCTACAAAATAATTCCTTTCAAAGAATACATACTCTATTCATACAAACTTAGCAGAAAAATTTTGTCAGCATTAAATAACCCTTTGAAGTTTATATGCCATTAAACTATCTGCTCTTACCACTGGGGTGGGTGTTTATATAAATCCCTGTAATGATTCTTTCCCAAGTTTGAAACCCAGGTGTAGCTGTGCAGTCACATGATTCTGCACTTGGTTCCTGAGGGGTCAATTCTGTACTTTGCTCCCTTGATAATCTGGTGTGATTTTGAGCACAAATTCTATTCTGACATGATCGAGAGTGAGGCACGCACACTACACTAAAAATTAGATGGATTCTCTTCTGAAATATGATACTACACTGTTAAATATAAAAATTTCACTGTTATAATTCAGTGCAAAAGAAAATTAATCTCTATTGCATGATTTATGTAGATGTCAAATTCTAAAAGCAGTTTTTATATAGCATAAGAATGTTTGGTAAAAAAAAAAAATAGTATATTAAAATATTTTCTTTTATTTTTTATTTTAGATAAAATATCAAAATACCACTATATTTGACAATATTATAAGATGCACTTTTTCCAAACAAATGGCTCAAAAAAATTGCCATGCATCTTGTATACAAAGTTGAGGCCTCCCATAGACTAATTTTATCCCTGACATGCACTACTGTAGGCTATAATTTTACTTTAGATAGTTATTTCTACCTATCCCATTCCATAATATTATTTATTCAACTTACATCATTATTACTGCTATTATTACTTCAGCTACTACCAGTACCATAAAAGTAATTATTGTAAGAAAGTACCAATGATATTTGTATGTACCAACTCATCAATCATGCCTAAATATGCCTCAACATACTCTATCATAAACCAACTAGAAACTACAGAAGAGATGTAATTGAAAAGAAATACTGTTAATAGTAAAACACTGATTTGGGAAACAATATTGTAGTCAAAGAAGAATAACTGGTGAAAAATAGCTGTGTAAATGCAGTGGGGCTGATAACTTTCTTTTTATGTACAGTAATGTTTTCTGCTATAGCTAAAGTGCTCTTTTTAATGTACTTCAACATTTATATGCTTAAATAAAAAAAGAATTTTTCCTGCATATACCTTACAGAAATCAGAATGCATCTAATATGCCATGAAATATAGTTAATTAAATCGACCATACTTCAACATTTATTAAGTATTAATCAATTACAAGTATGATTTTGAGACTTAACTTTTGTTTAAAAAATATTTTCTTGGATATTTGTGTTTTTTCCAAATTATTATTCAATATTTTTGATTGGTATGTACTTTAGGTAGGATTGTAGATTAGATTCTCTTTGATACCAGGTTGGTGAGCTTTTACTATATTGTATATAGTGATAATTAAAATATGCCAATAAATATTAAATCAAAATCCATGAGGAAGTGCTGAAGATTTTTTTGGCTTAATCCAATTTCCCAAATCTGACCAAATATCAGATTATTTTTTTAAATATCTTGGTTGGGCTGAGAATTTTCAGCACCCTGTCATATTTTATAAAATCTTGAGTTTATTATTTTCATGTCTATTTGTGTATGAAAAAATGGAGAGTAAAAAAAGGAAAAATTGGAATTAGCACTCTTTAAAATTATGAATCAATAATAAGAAAAACAATGTTTACTACAATATTATGTGTTGCAAAGATGAGGATGAGACTTTATTAAATAACCTATGTATAGTATATTAGTAAGCAACTCTTATTTTTAAAATGTGAAACCTGGTTTTTAAATTTTTTTTTTTTTTTTTTTTTTTTTTTTCAGATCAATAGTAAAAATGAAGAAAATGGCTACATACCTATTGAGTTATTTGGTCAGAGCAGAAATATTGATAGAGCCCAGCAGATGATTGAACAACTTGTTGGGGAAGATAACAGTAAGTTTTTTTATAGGCTAAGGATTTATTCATTACTTATATTTAATTTAACCCATAAAAGATTTTTAGAAAATGTGAAAAATAATCACATACCAAAAGAAATCTTAATCTTTAAAAATTTGAGTACAAGTATGACAATTGAAGAAAGAGTAAGCTCTGTAAATAAGCATGTTAGTCTATCACAAAGTAAAAGCAGGTTAAAAAATGTTTCTTTTTGTAAAATGATGCATTCATTTCTAAGATAGTGTAAATAGATGGTGCTTTGAAGTAAAGCCTTAACGAAAGAGTACATTTGTGTCACAACAAAAACACAAGTCAATTATTAACAACACATGCTAAAGATATTTTAGTTCCACTTCATGCATTGATCCTGTGAGTTAACATTTTGAGATCTTATTAATATTACATACCAAGGAAGCAAATCTATCAAATATTTACTTACTCTATTTTGGAGATATAAATCCTCTGAAATGTAAAATCAATATTGTTTATCTTTTTAAGGAAAAAATTGATATTTTACCTTTTTGAAGCAACGACATTAGAATAAAGCAAGCATTCTAGAGAGCACACAAAAAGAGTATTGCCATTAAATATTTTTGTTACTTCTGTTTATTGAGAACTGTAGAATGATGGTCTGAGAATTGTGATTGACAGTAACAGAAATATGATGAAGGAAATCTTCATAAAGAAAATTAATATTCTATCTAATAATAAATTCAAAAAATATTCCAGGACTTATCCATATTTATTTCTATTTAAGTGAATGTTTGGTAGCTTAATGGATAGCCACTTGGAATGAGAAATCTGAGAGCCAAGTTCAAATTCCAGTCAAGTTCATTACATGAAAATACTCTTGGGAAAGGTATGAATAGATCTTTTCTTCCCTCCCCCAGCTATGGGTAAATAGCAGGACTGGCTGGCCTCTATATCCTTGGTTGGCAATTGGTCTAGGAGAAGGAAGACTCTGAATTCAAACCAGTCTGGAGAGGATTATGTTCTGTCAGGCTAGCTTGCCCAAGACACACCACTGCTGTTACAGCTGCAGTATATATGGTGCCCCCTATGGCCTTAATGGGTTACAGAACCCATGATCATGATGGTTTCTTTTATTGTAAGTACTCAGTGTCGGTCAGAAGCAGCACAGATTGGAAATAAGTTGGTGAGACTCTAATTTGCATTCTTTGACTGAGAAAACCTAGTTAACCATCCCAGCTGCACTGCTCATTGTGTTTCAAGTCCATGGCTGTCATATTTGTTATTGTTGTATTAGTGTCATATCCTGTCAGCACTCCCACATTTAAAAAAAAAACAACAGGAGCAGTGATTGTTGCAAAACTGATTCAGCATATAAAAACAGCCTCAAAAACTGACAAAAATGACTATCCACAGACACCATATCTAGTATCAAAGTGTAGTATCTATTCCAGCAGCAGACAGCTGGCTTACAGCTCCAGCATCATCATCAGCCATAGTTCCAGCTCACCATTGGCTAGTGCTCCAGCCAGCCATTCTCCAGCAGGTCTCCAGCTATCCTTGCCAGCATCAACGATATGTGATAAACTGTCCTTTTTAGAACAGCACTTTTCAGCAACTATAAAACTGTTCTTCTAGGGACATTACTCTTAAACATGTCTCTCACCCTCTACATGACAGAAATATTTTTTGCTTAGTGCACCATAACAATATATTTATTGATGTATTTTCTTTAACAAGAATAAGTTTGGCAATATATTTTTTACTGAAGTTTTTCTTTTGTTTGTTGTTGTCTTCTGTCATTCAATATCCGTTTGCAGGCCAATATACCACTTGCAAGTGGTGACATAAGACGCAATAGACATGGTAACAAGTGATTATTTGGCATAAAAAACCCCAAAAAACACTATACTGTCATTAAACAAAGACCCCCACCGAAATTTTAGTCAATACATTAACGCTCCCCAACTTCTGCTCCACCTACCCCCATATAATGAAGAAAATGGTTTCTGCAACTTGAAGTGATATTCACACCTATAGAAACACCTCCCAAAGATCCAGGTTTGCCAGTGTGGTGCAAGCCTTGCAACCAAACATAGTCCACACACTTGAAAATGTCCCAGAAACATAGCCATACACACACTTGAAAAGTGCAAATATCAAGGGGACTGGACAGTCCAACAAAGAGTTAATCCATGAACATTTATCCACACTTATGGAGGTGATAGGACTCTATTTCTATTTATGAGAAGCCGCTTAGGTTAATGCACCCTGGCAGAATCTATCCTCTGTTGTCTGTGGATGGTACAGATACTTACACCAAGTAGCACTGATTTCAAGTATGTGTCAATTACAGAAAACTTCAATTCCTCAACCATCTCTGATTGCTAAACAGTCCCTCATATCCATGACCATGCTTTAGGATTGCAGCATACTTGCATGTTCTTTAAGATCAACCTAACCAAGGCATACCACTAAATCCCTGTGGCTATTGATAAAAATACCAAAACAATGGTTACCATGCCATTTGATTTATATGAATTCCTAAAAATGCCATTTGCTCTAAAGAACACCTAATCAAAATTTTACACAGTTTGCCTTTCGCATACATGGACATTGATGATGTCCTGATAGCTAGCAATGATGTCAATGAAATGTTTCAAAGATTGTCTCATTTTGGTTTTCAGATCAATTTAGACAAATGTGTCTTTGGCTTGCCAAGCATCAACTTTCTTGGACATAACATTGATGCTGATGACTTTTCCTACACCAGCTTCCAGCAAACAACTATGTTGTTTTGTCAGAATGGTCAATTTCTACTGAATTGTTCTGAAATACTCCACCCCTTAAAAAATCTTCAGAACAACGGCAAAAACTGCACTCGCCAACTTCACAAAATTGGCATTTATAGACAACACTCTGCAAACAAAAATATTACTGACTACAGACGCATCTGATGCTGGGGTATGCATGGTCATTTAGCAAGAACTAAAGTCCCAGCATAAACAAATTACGTTCTTGGCTAATCTCTCATCAACATAAATCGGATACAGTACCTTCCCCAGAGAGTTACTACTATCTACTTAGCCATTAAACATTTCTGCCATCTTCCTGAAGGAAGAAATTTTCCCATCTACACTAGCCACAGGCTGCTGACAGCTGCTATGAATACTAACTCTGACAAATATACATCTCAAGAAATTAGGCATTTAGACTACATCTTGCAATTCTTCAGACATATGCCTCATAAAAGACAAAGATAACACAGCAGGAGATACACTCCTGAGAGCTGACATTAATACACTTGCTGACAACATACTGAATCCTGATTTAATAGCCAATAAACAAATGTCACTCAGCACTAGAAGTACTCATGAACACTTTACTGCAATTCCCAGTTCCCTTTAGAAACAAGATTCTCTGCTGCAATGTCACACTAAATGCACCAGACCTTATATTCTTCCCACACTCAGGAAAATGGTCTTCAAACATTTACATGGTTTGTCATACCCCAGCAAACTAGCCATGGTCAAGCTCATTAGGGAGCACTTTGCTTGGTCCAACATGATCACCAACATCCATGAGTGGGTTACCATTTGCCTGGAATGCCAAATACATAAAATATGTTATTACACAAAATTTCCCTATTGGCATCTTCACCGACCATGATGCCTGTTTCATGCACATAGACATTGATATTATTGGACCTCTACCAATGTGTCGAGGTTACTAGTACCTGCTGACCATCATTGATCAATTATCGCAATGGCCGACTGCCTTACCAATCAAAGGCCACAATCACCAAAGCGATTCTAAAAGACTGGGTTGGAACTTTTTTAGTTGACTCTAAGTACATCAAAATGGTGGCTTATCACACCTGTGCAAACAGTCTCATCAAAATATTTCACAGACCCCTAAAAGCTTCCCTGGCTATCATACCTGATACCACTAACTGGATTGAGAATTTACCAATAATACTCCTCTCTATCAGCAATACAGTTACAGAAGATTTAGGCTGCACAATACCAGGACAATATTTCTATGACACATTGTTATATTCTATGCTAATAGGAATATGGAATAGACAAACTGTGTGGGTGGTAGGTCATTCCATCACATCACACATCAAATACCATTTCAATTCCAACTACCCACTTTGTACAAGAACTATAAGAAATGCACACCAACATGACACTCCATAAGGGACGTGTTCATATCAAAATCATTCAAGACTGCAAGTATATTTTCATACAGAACAACACAGTCAAATGACCACTCACTCTCAGCTACCAAGATCCCTTGAAAGTTATCAGCCGAGTTGATAAATACATCACAATTAATATAATTAATAGTGTATTAACATTAGGCACCATCACTATCAACAAGACCAAAGCAGTATTTCTGGAAAAGATGCCCCAAAACACAAATCTGGCATCAGGCCCACAACCAGAACCAGATTCACCTCTCAGACAGACCAAATCAGGGAGGAAAATTACTTTTCCTAAGCATCTCAATTATCCTGGAGGAATGCATTCTGTCAGCACTCCCACATTTTTAAAAAAAGCAACCGGAAGAAGAAAATCCATATTCTAGGACCAGCAATTGTTGTAAAACTGATTCAACACATAAGTCCTCAAAAATGATTATCCACAGAGACAATTCCTGGTGTCAAAGTGTAGTATCTGTTCCAGCTGCAGACAGCTGGCCTACGGTTACAGCCATTATCAGCTGCAGTTCCAACCAGCAAGTCATTCTCCAGCCATGCTCATCAGCAGCAATGATATGCTTTTCAGGACAATATTCTTCAATGATATATGATAAACCATCCTTTTCAGGACAGCAATTCTCAACAGCTACAAAATTGTCCTTTTCAGGACAATACTCTTCTCACCTCTACATAAATATGCAGAGATATTTTTTGCCTAGTGCAGCATAACCTTATTTTTGTCAATGTATTTTTTTTTAACAAAAATAAACTTGGCAATATATTTTTTTTATTCAAGTCTTCATTTTGTTTGTTATTGTCTTCTGTCCTTCAATATCTTTTTATGGGCCAATATACCTACCACAGTATCATCATCAGTACAATCATGATTCTCATGCATTTTTTTTTATTAGACAAAGCATTGTGTACCATATTGATTTATGACTAGTATTTCATCTTTAGTTACTTTTTATCACAGCTATTCAGACTGTCAGTAAACATTATGGATTGGAACTGAAGAATAAGTTCTTGACTCTTTGCATCAATGAAAAAATTGTAATGAAAAGCAAATATAATTAAAATGAAAAAATATTGGTCAAATATTAATTGTGGCTGACAATGTTTCATTTAATAAGGGAAAAATCATGAATCTAGGACTTTGTTCAAAACGGAAATATATTGTTTGTATTTACCATGTCTGTCTGGATTTTATGTAAGATCAAGCAGCAGAAAGAATTTAGCACATTCTTAACCTTGAAATATCAATCACAATATGAAGATACATTGTTGACAAGTTTCTATGAATGTCTCTTTTTATTTTATTTTATTCTACTTTTCCCAGATGCATTTAATGTTCGGACCTGCAACCAATGTGGAGAAATTGGTCACATTGCACGAAATTGTCCTTCACAACATGATAAAGGTGATGTCCTTTTTTTTCATTTTTTTTTTTTTTTTTTTTTTGTTCATTTAAGCTTTAACATTTTTAGAATATCATTTATGGTTATAAAAACCTGAGAAAAGTTATAGATGTCAAAAGAATAACAGTTAAAAAAAAAAAAAAATGGGCAAAATATTAACACTAATACATATATACTTATATTTAATACCCCTAAATCTCCATCTGAAATAACAATTAGATACTCTATTGTTAAGATAGAAACATACACCTGAAGCCACTCAGATACTTCAACTGCCAAAGATTTGGTCACCACAAAAAAAGATGCTCCAAAGCTCCTGTGTCTGGAAGATGTGGAGAGAATGGAACAAACCATTGATTAAGTTGCCAAAAAATCCCGAAGTATACAAATTGCAAGCAAGAACATACTGCTGATTCAAAGGAGTGTCATATCTAGAAAAAAGGAAGAAATAAGAATATGCTGAAATTGCCAAAAAAAAAAAAGCTGTTCAAAAAATCACCAACCAAAAATGTCAAAAATGCAGTATGATAACAAATGTGAATCGAAATCTGATGAGATAACTTCACTCATAAATGAAGGTAGAATAATACCCAAAGAATTAAAATGCACAACAACAAAACCAGAATTGACCTCCATACCAACAAAAGATAATCAAATGCCTCTCAAAGAACTAAATCCAACTAACTTTGAAAACAAATCATTAATATCAAAAACAAAAGAAAAATACCAGGAATCCCAATACAAAATCGATTTGAGGTACTGAAATTGGAGAAAATTGAAAACCCCCAAAATTTTAAATCTCATGTAAAAATACTCAAAATGAAAAAGAAAAAACAGAAAATTTGAAGTTCTCTCCAAGGTCACTTTTGGATGAATGAATAGTATGGGAAGTCCAGTGTTTCCAGTTGTATATCCAACATGTCCTTTGCTTTTAATCTGAGGTTGATATAACTATCTGTCCTCATTATACAGCCATTCAACATTTTTTGTGATGTCAAAAATTGAATTCAATGGATCATATTTTCCATGTTTCACACATTCATTGTAGGTGTTCAGCACTTGATCCTGTTTTGTTTGTATGATTTGAGTTGATAAATTTGGGAAATTTAATTTCTTTTGCTATAAACTTGTTAATTTAGTGATTTTCTTTATATGTTCTTTCTTTTCTTTGATGGATTTTGAGTGGTATCCTGCTTTTGTTTTCCAGTTATTGTTCTTCTAGTGAAATAGTTCTTATGTGATTCTTTGTCCAGATCTTGTTTCTTTCTTTGGTAGAAGCACTTGTTTTATGAGACATTATAGTTAAAAATGAATACTTGGAGATCTTTAAGCAAATCGGTGTTGCTCAATCAGGAAGCTTATATATCTTGAAACAAAAAAAAATATTTGACCACAAACACAAAACACATTTTCCCATTCTCCTTATTTAAATGACAACCTAATCAGTGATCATGCTTATATAGTTCCACAAAGTGCACATCATAAATTTCCAGAAAGTTCTAGTCTACTATATTATACAGGGTGCGATGGGTAAATTATCGCCAGTTTATATTTTTTTAATTTCATGTATGCTTGTTTGTTTTTGATTTTGTCAACTGCACAGTATAGTAGGGTCAGTTTGACACTGTCTGTGAAAAAGAGTGCCATGATGCCATTCACTTCACCAGAAATTTGGAGACCACATGCTGGCATTCATGCCAGAAGCTCCAATACGAACATTTCAGTTGTCCTGGGTATGACGATAAACTGCATCCACGTCCTGGGTAAGATGATAAACTACGTCTAACAGCAAGGCCTCTGATCAGGAGGTTTTGAGGAGTGTGGAACCACCTCTTAATTGCTGGTGTTCCCAGGTCCACCCTGATCTGAGGTGGTAGCACTTGTTAGGGTCCCAGCTATGGGCAAATAGTTAATCCCCGAAACTGAGGTAAAAAGCATTATAAAAGTGTAAAAATAGGTTTTGGTACCAGAAATACTTTGTAAAAAAAATTACCAGAAATAAATTTTTGAAGAAAAAAAAAAACTATTACCAGCAATATATTTTTGACAAAACAAAATATTATCAGCAATACGTTTTTGAAGAAAAAAAAAATAATACCAGAAATAGATTTTTGACAAAACATAATATTACCAGGAAAAAAAAGTTGTCGGCATTAAATAACCCATTGAAGTGTTGATATGCTGTAAAACACAACAAACCAAACCAAATGAACATTTCAGAGTGTTTGGTTGTCAATCTGAGGACAGTGCAGATGATTTAGAAAGAGTTGGATTAGTGATTCAAAGGTGTTTGGAGTGATCACTGGTGATGGCAACATTATGCCTCTATTCATCTTCCCACGGTACCTCAGACTCAACATGGAAGCCTACATCAAGTGTCTTGAGGTAGTACTGCCCTGAGTCAAGAGGGTGGCTGCTGAAAAATCCTATGTCTGGCAACGGGACTCTGTATCATGCCACACAAGTAGGAGAACCCAATCATGGCTGTTGAACAATTTTTGCAACCGCATCATCCCTTACATGTAGTCACCTAACTCCCCAGACTGCAATCCCTTTATAATGTGTGGGGCACAGTTGAGCAAGAGACCAACAAAACTCCTTGTAACACCAAAGATAAACTGAAGGCAAGGATTATGGCAGCATTCACCAACTTAAAAAAGGAGATCATCCAGACGAATTGCAGGAGATTCCAAAGTTACCTGGAGGCCGTGGTTGAAGCCAATGTCAATTTTATTGAATAAATTTACTCTTTAGTATATCAAGATATTTTCTGAGATGTCAGTATTATTTTCATTTTTGCATAATTTAGACAATTTATCTATTGCACCTTGTATATGATTTTAGAAATTTTGTGTTGGTGGTAAAAATTGAATTAAACCCTTCTTCATTTTCTTAACAGAAGTTCATGAAAGTATGATACAGGAAACAATTATTTTACAAAAAGTCATAACTCTCTAGAGTATGTGTAATATATGTATTCATCGGGTTGGCATAAAATGACCCATCAGAGTTGATACGCCGTTATTAACAAAATCTAACCAAATCAAACCCAGACATGACAAAGAAGTTGATAGTGATTCAATGTACCGTATTTGACGGCATATAAGATACATCCCAATTTTGGCAGGGCAATTCAAAAAAGACTTAGCAATTATTAAAATTAGTAAACCTACATATAGCATATAAGATGCAGAGGAATTTTAAAACTTATTTTTAGTAATAAAAAAAAAAAAAAGAAAAAAGTGTGCCTTATATGCTGTCGAATACAATAATTTATTTTTAATGATAGACATCTGAGTTGACTTTGTGCTCTATTTTGTATCGTGTGGTTGTAAAATAATCATCTCTATATTCAAATGTTTCCTTTTTTATGCTTTTTTGTTTTTCTTTAGCATTGTTGTATTAAAATTTAAATATTTAAGATATTTTTATATTCTAAACTAAAATATATCAATTTCTACTTCCATTCAATTGTATAGAATTCACCTTTTTAAATTCCATATTCTAAAATGATTATTTTATATTAATTAAAATATATATATATATATATATATATATATATTTATATATTTATAAAAAAATGACAATAGGAAACTGGTAATTGCTGACGCATTTCGTCCAATGTGGACTTTATCAAAAGCAAATTACGAAAATGAAATTAAATGAACAAAGTAACTAATAAAAAACAAAAACAGAATGTACCTAGCAACTGGAATGTAGAGAAATGCTATTTTCATATTTTTTAACTGAAAAATAACATTTACTTTGTTCATTAAATTTCATTTTATTTTGAATAAAGTCCAATTGATCAATAAATTAAATGGGAGAAATTTTCATATATTATATATATATATATATATATATATATATATATATATCATATATATATCATATATATATATATGATTAAATATATATCAATATATATATATATATATATATATATATCATATATATATATATATATATATATATATATATATATATATATATATATATATATATATATATATATATATATATATATATATATATATATATATATATATATATATATATATATATATATATATATATATATATATATATATATATATATATATATATATATGATATATATATATATCATATATATATATATATATAATATATATGTGTATATATATATATATATATATATGGATATATATATATATATATATATATATATATATGATATATATATATATATATATGATATATATATATATATATATATATATATATATATATAGAGATATATAGATATATATATATATGATATATATATATATATATATAGATATATATATATATATAGATATAGAGATATATATATAGATATATATATATATATATATATAGATATAGATATATATATAGATATATATCTCTCATATTTAGAGCATGTTAGTACAAGTCTTAAATGACTTAATATATGCAGATTGTTGATCTACATTGAAAGGAGCTTTTGTTGCAAAAAACATTTTCATTCTAGTTTTCATAAAATATTTGTCAGTAAAGTTCAATGAATAAAGCTTTTTGACCGTTACTGTTTTTCATTCTGGATGAAAAATAATTCTTATAAATTTCCTAGGATTTTCATTGAAAAAATTAAATTTATAATATATTTAACTGTTTATAATTTTTTTATGATCTAATCAATTATATTAACTATAAAAAATAGTTATGAGAAAAAAAAAACTAATGAAACATTTGAATTTTTCAGGAACCACATCTTTCACATGCTACAAATGTGGCAACACTGGGCACATGTCAAGAAATTGTCCATCTTCTCATAGTAAGAGATTTTTCTTTTTAAATCTTACATTGATAGCATCTTTTTGAAAAAGAACACACTGTATAAATTAAAACTTTAATAATATTTCTTTAACATGCTAAGAAGTGTATTGATGGATCTTTTGTCTAATGGATACAATGAACTGGGGAAGTTGTACATATCTATGAATACTCTGTATAATGATCTATTGTTTATTTCGAATGTTAAATGCAATAACTTCATGAGTTATGTCCCTTGACTGGTTATTTTAGAGGACACGCCCGGATTCCCAGTAATGGGAACGTGTTTTTTCCTTTATGATTATTTGAATAACTTTTATTCCACCTTCGTAATTGAGTAGAATTTAATCATTTAGCTTCCTTTTTTATAAGCTCCTCGGTAGATTGAACCAAGTTCTGTGCATAATAAATCAGTTGCTTTGTTGCTCTTCATATTCTTTGAAGTTGACAATATATTGGAGAGTTTTTTTAAAATAAGTGAAATACACTTCACATAATTCTTCTTTAGGGGCATGTAACAAGTGGTTAGAACATTTGCTTTCTGACCTTGAGCCCAGATTCAAATATCACTATGATTGATTTGTCAGGAAAGCAACTTCTTGATGTTCTAGGTGTGGAGGAGGTGATCCCAGCATGCAGCACCTTTGGAAAGTGCCTGAAAACCATATGACAGGTTGACCCAAGCCTTGTGAGTGAAATTGAGTAGACTGAACCCTTGGGAGCTGTCGGTGGTTGTGCTAGCATGAGGTCATCATGAGCAAGGATTTGAGCGTGCTTAGCCTTGTTCGGATTGTTGATCATGCTAGATAATGCACCCTTTCCCAGAAACTGTAACTATACTTTGCTCAGCGTAGTTGCAGTATAAGCCACAGGTGGACTCTGTGGTTGTTGTACAAACACAAATGTGCCTGAGCAGGCGTCTGCAATGGGGATTAGCCAGCTGCCCTAGTAGGCTTGTATCTTCGGATTCAAAAGGTTGCGCCATTTACATATTTTTCATTTACTTGTTCTCAAATTTTTAATGGTCAGTCTTTAGAAGTGCTTCTTTATTAAAATATGCTTCTATAAAAGCCTCTTTGCTAAAAACAACTTGTCGTTTTAAAACAAGAGTTAGAAAGTTTTTTTCATCTTCAGCTAGATTCTATAACCTAAATCTCTTACTCTGGAGATAAGTAGAAAATTTGTTTATTTAAAAATCACAGATAAAAATATTAGTCCTAATCATATTTGTTGCTTATGTTTTGATAAGTTATAGAATATTTTGTCATAAAAAATGTAAAATCTTTAACATTTGAAACTAGTATAATTAAAGAGGAACAGTGTAATTAAAAGTTGGTACTGTTTGCATATTATTATTATTATTATTGTCAATATAATTTTTGCATTTATGTAGATTCAAGAAATTCTTCCCATTATGAATCATCCAGCTACAGTTTATATAATTCCAAAACAAATGGTAGGTATTTGCTTTTTTGTAAAATATTTTTCCTTCATTTTAAAGAAAACTTTGAAATTTATTGTTATAAAATATCTAATTTTTCTGAATAATATATTGAACAATATTTCTAATAAAAAGTTAAAACTATCATCTATTATATGGGGTGACCCACTTCTCACAATCTGCATTTCAATGACCAAATACTAAAATCTTTTGAAGGATCAAAGAAATTTTAGAAACATTGTGCCAAGTAGGATGAATATGTGAAATAGTTCAAATATTTCATGGCTCTACAGCCTCTTCTTGGTCGAGCTGTGAAGCCCCCCCTCCCCACTTATTATTAATAGATATGCCACATATTAATCTGTCTTTATATTAAATATGTGATAAAATCGTAATAGTAACATTAGCCATTACCTCATAAGGAAATTTATAAAATGTTTCTTTAAAGCAATTTTTCAAGAAAATGGGCTTCTCAAGTCCAGTAGCTGTTATTGCTCTTCCCAATATTGATGTGGGCTTCCTTCCTAACCATTTATTTGAAATAATGTGGAATGACATCTTGATTATGTCCTTATTTTCTCCTTGATTTACTTGTGATATATCCATTTTAGCTGTTTAAAGTCCTCAAGTGATAATGGTTTCTGTTATTTGGTACAGTTCTTTGTGATTCTGTAATGCCAGTCCACAATGTTTGAAGAAGGTTCATTTTCACCAACATCTACAGGCTTCACTTGCTCAAAGCCATTTTTAGCTATTGAACTTGGAAAGCTTTTGTATACGGCTGACATTTGAGATATTTCTGATTGGATTTTGACACCATGCATGGCACATTTTAAAACCTTCTCTGGTTTTTAAGTCCTTGCTTAACATGAGAGTAGGCAGCAACAGTATGGTTTTTGTGAAGAGGTGGTAATCCTTATAATTGAGTGGAGAGCAGCCATACTTATAAGTTGCAATAGTTAATAAGCTTAACTTGGTTTGAGCAACAATGATGCATATACGGAGTACTTAATTTTGGCAGAAGGTAACAGTCTTAAGATTGAACTATACTATCTTATTAAGCATTGCCACCATGGTGTGAGGTGTTCATTATAATGCTTTTGAGCCTCCAATTTGAAATGAATGATAACAGATGAACGAGTAAATGTTTAGATCCTTTTTTCTTTTTTTTTCTTTTTTCTTTTTTTTTTTTTCTTTTTTTTTTTTTTTAATTCTCCTTCATCTAATTTCTTTAATTGCAGGTTACAGTCATAGCCATAATTCAATATCCCAAGAGGATGACATGGACCAAGAAGAAGATTGGGAAAAAGAAATTGAAGAAAATCCTCATCCAACTTTTGTCCAAGTAGCCCAGTCAGAATATGTTGACTATGGGGTTGCTTCATATGATTACAATGAGAGTAAGAGCTTGAAGCCAAGCTATCGACCCTCAAGAAACTATGATAGTGATGATGATTACATGCCTACAAAAAATAAAAAAGATCTTCGAGGTACGTTGATGTGGGCTATGCGGGATCTCTATGATAGCCTGGACCATCCTCAGCCTGAAATTGAAACAGAGGTTGTTGACTTTGCAGCTGTAAGAGAAAACCAAATTAAATATGAGAAAATGAAATTTGCTGGTAAGAACTTATATTTCCATAGTAATTTTAGTATATGAGTTGTTGGTCTTTGTTCTAAGTTATTAATACAGTGGCTGTCTACTGAGTGACAGCATGATGAATTCTGAGAGAAACAAAGGTGTAGAAATGCAGTCTAAGTAATTGTCTCTATTTTGAGATTGAATTGATTGGTTAACTCTAGTCTAATGTAATATTAGAAAACAATCTAATTTCTATGTTATCACTAATTTTTGATGGACTTCAATGGAACAAAAGGCTTACAGTCATATCACATTGAAACACTGGTTCCTATACAATCACTGAAGTTAAGCAATGTCATGCCTAGATGGGTGGCCCCTTGGGAATACCAGGTGCTATATACTTAGATATATGAGTGGTGTAATGGATAATGGACCAAAATTGTTAATTGAAAAGCTGACTTCCAATTACCGTTGTGTTCGTTATATTCATTTACATGCAAATACCCTCTTCTCCCCCCAGCTATTGTTTAATTAGTAAGACTTGTATCATTATTATCTAAAAAAAAAAAAAATTCTTACAATCTAAAATACTTTTGGCTTTAAATAACAATGGGTTGATAAACTGTAGTAAATGAATCAACAAACAAAAAATGGAACAAATTTTTCATTTAAAGATAATGCCAACAAAATACCGCTTAACTTCAGTTTCCTGTAATAACACTTTAAATTTTAGTTAAAGTTTCTCTGTTTTGTAGTTAAGTTTGGTTTGGCATTAAATGTTGTGCTCTAAAAACTTCAAGTTGTAGGCAAACCTCCCTCCTTAAAAATTAACTTTTAATTATTACACCATTTAATGTTCCTTCATTTTTTTTTTTTATAATTCTTTTACCTTCATACATTCTTTTTACCTTTTTCTTTATGCACTTTATGACTGTTGGTGTGTTATTTGTATTTAGATAGAAAGACTATCCATGCAATGTATAAATAAAACCCCATATTTTCTCCAAGGTTGAAATTGACTTGTTTGTATTTAGCTACTAACAGCATTCATTTTTGAACAACCAGGAATTGTAAAATGCAAAACTTGATAAAATGATTAAAAGCAAAAGAAAATTAATTTTTCCTGAATGTCTTTTTTAAAGTCTAAGAAAATTAAGAATGTTTCTTCCTCTCCTCATTGCCTCATTGGTACAGTTGAATAAATTATGATTTAACATTTTTTTTTTTTTTTTAATTAAACAATGATTTAATTTTTTTTTCTCATTGTTACAGAAAATGATTTTCTCGAATTATCAAAATATATTGTTAATTTGTGTAAATCATTTTGTAGAAAAATCACGTGTTATTGTTATTCTACACATTTCATATGGCCATTGCATTTTACTCTATCAAATTTAATTTTAGAATGATGAACTTGAAAATTTTAATAAACCATTATTTTCATATGTAAGAAATAAGTGAAATCCAATAAATAATTTTCAATTAATAGATTATTGTGTACTGTTCTGTGGAAAATATGCACCTTATTTACATCTTGAAATTAGCTAACATGCCCATTTGGATATAGTATCTGTATGTGTGTGTTGAGGGGCACAGTTTGATTTGTTGTCACAGGTGAATATGTTAAACTATTCCAATCTTAGACACTAATTCATGAAGTACACAAGAAAAAACATAGTTATCCCTTTCAATATCAACACTAAATACTGTATCAATATAGTTATTCCAAAAATTGTATATATTCCCTCTTTTGTGTTTTAAACATGTACATTTTATTTCATTTGCAGGCCTTCCAGCAGTGATCAAAAATTTTTATATAGAACATCCTGATGTCACAAAGAGATCAGAGTTGGATGTTTCTGAATTTCGGTAAGTAACTTAGGTAAAGTTTACACTGGCTTTTTGAACCTTGAATAGCTCTGTTTCGCACATCAATTTCTTCTTTTTATCTAATCATCTAAAGTAGATCTGTGTTTATAAAAAGCTGTCATGGTGACTTCAAGCAAAGCTTCCCTATTATGAACTGCTTTCCTAAGTGGCACTAAAGAAGGAAAAATATGGCTACGTGCACTTTGTCACTGATTTGCTTGTGATGGAAACCTAGTTGGACAGTGTTAAGTTCCTTGCAGGTGGACATTTATCATGTCAGTATTTTTATTTGTAACTGTTAATGCTATCATGGAACCATATAGATTTAACTAATATTAAAACATTGTATTCTTGATAGTTATTTGAACAGATAAATGATTGCACTGGAAATAGAAAAAATTCAGTAGCTAGAAAAATAAGTATACCTTGGGTTACATTGTTTCAAGTTGTTCTTGTTTATATGTTTGTCAAAAAAAATATATGGGAAAATAAAAATTAAGTTTAAGTCACTTTATTTAACTTTACGTCTGTCTGCCACAAATACTGAACTTGTAATATCACTAGAAAAATGTTAAAAGCACATAAAATCATGTTACTGTACAATAAATAAGAATAAAAGTATATAAATCATTAAAATATGTATGTTAATATAATTATCATAAATCCTAGAGAACAAAATATGAAAACATCTGTGACTCTGTGTTGTCATCTTATTTAGTGGTCTTTAAGAGCTCAATATTGGCGTTTTCCACAGCAGTTCCAATATTTGCCATTTGGCAGCGGTGTCAGTGCCACGTGTAATTCCTGCAAAATTGAAATCCAGTTTAGTTTAGGCATACACACAGTATACATCTATTTATCATTTACTCTCTCATTCTCATTCACTTATGACTTTATATTTTGCCCCATTGGCTCCTAAGAAAATTCCTAGTGCAAGTGCTAAACATCATGCTATAACACTGGATGATAAACTTATGATAAGACGCCATGAAAAAGGTGAAAAGGTTAGATGAATTGCTTGATCTTTTGGAATGAGTCAGAGAACTGTATTGATGATTGTTCACAATAAGGATAAGATTTTGGCTCATATCAAATCTGATGCCTCAGGAATGAAGAATACTGTTATCAATAAGAAAAGAGGGAAAATCTTTGAAGAAATGGAACAACTTCTTTCTCTTTGGGTTGATAGGTTGAATCATCAGCGTGCTGCTATTAGTCAAGAAATCATTCAAACGAAAGCATTGTCTTTGTTTGAGAACCTGAACAAAAAAATACCCAGATGAGAAAGATGTAGAGTTTAAAGTGAGTCAAGGCTGATTTATGAAATTTAATGAATGAATAAGTTATCACTCTATTAAGAAGCAAGGTGAAAGTGCATCAGCTGATGAACAAGCAGTGGCCGATTTTTCTAAAGAATCAAAGAAAATAGGTTTCTTCCCGAACAGATGCTGACAAAATTGGATTATAATGGAAAAAATTGTCGGGCCATTCTTTCATTGCTAATACTAAGTGTAAGGCTATATTGCTGATACAGTATTCTGAATAAAATAATTTATGTACGTATCATAAATACTGTAATATGCAGTGGTGAGTGCTTATTGTGTGATTATTTTGACTTGAGTCATTTTTTGACCTAAGTAGTAACCTCTGGAACCAAGTAATGATATAGGGTGAGGTATATCTGTATTAAGAATTGCAGAACCGCTTCAACGAATGGTTACATTTTGATCTAGCCTTGAAGGATAATTATAAAGGAGGAATTAATGGACTTGAAAATGACTTGTTTTAATCAGAACCAAATTATCAATGCATTTAATTTTAATTTGAATTTTGGAGACTTGATCTTTGTTGCATTGGAAGCAGTTGATGCTGGCTTGGAATTATGGTTCTCATGACATACATTAATAAAAACATATCAGAAAGTAGATGCATGTATGTGTACTGAAGTTTTCAAAGAAAAAACACTACAAGCTGTATATACAAGATAATGCTGTTTGCAAAGTTTTTTTTAAAAAAAAGCTAAATTCAAAATCAGCTGAAGAACAATAACACAAGATACAGTTTTTGACAGTTATTTTAAACAAATTTGTCCTTATATCAAAATTGGTCTGACCCTTCAGAAAATAAGACCAGATTTGAAAAGAATGACAAATAGATAACTCTGTTACAAGAATCTTTCTCAGTTAATACCAAAAGTAAAAAAAATCCGTGATTTGTTTTTTTTGTCTTATCAACTTTTTGCAGGTTATTTAAAGCTAGAAAATATTTTTAGATTGTATGAAATCTTTGGAAATAATGAATTACTGATACAAGTCCTACTAATTAATTATCTGGGGGAGGGGGAGAAGATTCATATCTTCCCCACGGGCATTTGTATGTAAGTGAATATAATGAACCTGACTGTAATTGGAACTTGGCTCTCTGATCTGCAATACTGAGCTGTCATTTATTACACTATCTGCACATCCAGTCTTACAGCACCTGATATTCCCAAGCAGTCACCCATCTAGATACTGACCAGGCTTGACATTGCTTAACTTCAGTGATTGTATGAGAACTGGTATTTCAAAGTTATATAGCCATAATATTCATAAGTTAAAAAATTTTGACTTGATTTTTTTGATAAAAATGTTTGTCTTTATTCAGTTCTACTTTAATTTTATTTTTGCTATGGCTTTTCCCTACCAATATCTTTACAGAAAACAAAACAATGACATACAAGTAGTTGATTTAAAAGTAAATAGTACAGATGCAATCCCTAAACCAGTAACAGTATTCAAGGAAGCATTTCATGCTCAAGGTAAGTGTGTGTGTGTATTATATCATTGTATGTTATATAATTGTTTTTGTTGTGCTTGTAACTACTCAGTGTGTCTACTCCTGTAAAAAAAAAAAAAAAATTTGCACAATGATCTGACCCTCAACCTCAATGGAACAGATTAAAGTTGCAGACATGCATAAATACCTTGGAATCCACTTTGATTACAAAAAACAAAAAACAAACTTGGCTTCATCCCCATATAAAATACTTAAAACAAAAATGTCATCAATATATCCAATTATTACGTGTTATCGCCAATATTAAATGGGGAGCTGATAAACCAGTCCTACTAAAATTATACTAAACTCTGATTCCCTCCAAATTAGACTACTGTGCCTTATTTATGGGACTGCCAGGAAGTCCTACCCAAAGAAACTAAACACTGCTTACCACCATGAACTGCACCTTGCCCTACAGCACTACTCCAATTGGAAGTCTCTACATCAAAGCTGGTGAGATGCTGTTAACACTTCATCAGCAAAAATTAGCACTACAATACTACACCAAACTATACTCCTGTCCAAGCAACGCAACCTACAAATGCGTATTCCTCCCACAGTGTAAACACCTCTACTCCCAAAAAGAAACAGCCATTAAACCTTTTGGGCTCTCAATGGAAAACCTAATAAAAGAAGCTGAAATCAACATCAATCTAATCCATGAATCTGCCTTGATAGAAAATTCCCCATGGTTACTAAAACAACCCACAATTTTAATGAATCTTACTAAACACCAAAAAAGCCAACACTGACTCTGCAATCTTGGAAGAATTCCATAATATCCTCCAAAATACCCTGATTATAATCAAGTCTACATTGATGGATCAAAAAATGAGATGTTCTGCCATTCTAAAAGACAAAAAATAAAAAAAAAAATGATTATGAAATAATACCTCCATTTTCAGTGCCAAAGCAACAGCCACACAGCTAGCCTTGGACCTAATAACTGAGAACAGGTCAACCCATCTCATTAGTCTCTCAGACACACTATCTGTACTGACTACCATCAATAACAAAAACTTTAAGAACCCACTAATCACCAAACTTTTGACTAGATTTAATTTAATACTCTATCAAAAGCACATCATACTGTGTTGGATCCCTATCCATAGCAGGGCTGATAAGGCAGCCAAGGAATTCCTCTAAATGAACATAAATTCAAAAATCCCCTTTACAGACTTGAAAGCCATAATTAACTCTTACATCTTCAAACAATGGCAAAAACCATGGAATACACACACAAACAACAAACCATATCAAATAAAACCCATTCTGACTGTACAGTATCAGACACTCCAGAAAAGATAATCCAACTTACAAGACTCAAAATTAGACATACCCACATAACCCACTCCTTCCACCTAAAAAATGATGACCCTCCAAAATGTCCAAACTGCCAAGAAGTACTCACTGTCAAACATTTTTTTTGATTAACTGCAAAAACTGTCACCTATACAAAAATACTTCTATAGTGTACCGAATCCTAGGGCCCTTTTTGAGAGTGTTGAACCCAAAGCCATTCTAGAATTTTTAAAAGTAATAAAACTCTGCCACAAAATGTAAAAAAGAAACTGGATAAACATCCAGCTACAAAATGCAACTAAAACCGAATTACATCTACACCCTTATATAATAACGCCTTATAAAGAATTTACCTGTAAAATAAACACAAAATAAAAACAAATCTTAAAACTATCTAATTTGGCCCAAAATGACAGTTGGGATTGGTGTGCCAATAAAATAACCCATCTAAATTTAAACCAAATTCTAAAGGTTTCAATGAGTGGTTGTGCTAATGAAAACCACCCTAATGTTGGAGTTTGTTTTGTTATTCCTTTTATATATGGCAGATTTATTGTAACTATGTAGTCGATTTTTCTGTTTGGCATCTAGTTCTTTACTACAGTTGTTCCTTTGGAAAGTACTGTTAAAACGCTTAACCTCTTCCTTTCTGCAATCACTGCTTATAACCTTTGTCTAATATTGAAAATCACATTTTTAATGCAGAAGGGATAGTTTTGTTTTAAGATTCAGGTATAACCCCCAAGTGTATTAGATTTCTATGCACATAAATTGTAAAAACAACTCTGCATGGATTACAGACACATTTAAAAATTGAAAATTTATCTGTCTATATTTCTGAGATGAGGTATTATGTACATTATTCGGATTATCGTCCTCATCTTTGTCACCATATTTATCACAACGTTTCGGCCATTGTATGCTCTGGCCTTCTTCAGGTGGTTGGAATTTCGAACTGAGGTAGACTGTTCTAGTTCCACGTGCCATGTTTGATGGATGTCAGTTATCTCCTGCTAATTTCCCTCTGAAAGTTCTCCACTGCCTTAACTGGGTATTGAACTCGCACTCTTTGGATCCTGTCACTGGATGAATTTCTGGGTATTATAAACCTAATGTCCTCAGCAATCATTTTTACCAGTGCTCATATTGCAATTTTGCTGTTATCATTGCATGTTTTTTACCAGAGCTCATATTGCAACTTTGTTGTTATCATTGCTTTTCTCTGGCACTCCTTATTACTGGTTCCCATATTGTATTTATTTCTATGCTTGGTCGGCTCAGGAAATTTCTGTGGCCTAGCATATGTGCTGATTCTTTAAGT
Source organism: Acanthosepion pharaonis (assembly GCA_903632075.3). Lineage (NCBI taxonomy): Eukaryota > Metazoa > Mollusca > Cephalopoda > Sepiida > Sepiidae > Acanthosepion > Acanthosepion pharaonis. Next base: position 28,467 of record CAHIKZ030000191.1, on the reverse strand, counting down.
TTATGAATTTTCCAATGGTGTTCCTTGTCTATGATCTGAAAATGATCCCACAGAGGGCGGTGATCTCCCTTCTCTCTCCATATATGGTCAGTCATGCCTGATTTTTCTACTTCCCCCTTGTGTTACAGCTTTCTGGTGTTCTTGAAGCCTTACCTTGAGGGGGCGGCCTGTCTCTCCTTTATATTCCTTTCTGCAGCTGCATGGGATAGCATACACACAGTCTTTAGTCATGTTCTCCTCTATGGGGAGGGTCTCACTCGGGAGAGATATCTGCGAAGTGTCGTCAAGCTTTTGAAGGTTGTCCTGATGTTATATGGACCGCAGATCCTTTGTATTTTTTCTGATAACCCCTTCACATAAGGCAGGCAGACTGTTTTCTGAGTGTTGTTATCCTCCTCCTCTTGTACCCGCCTATCCCAGTTTTGGGGGGCTGCTGCCATGTACCCAGGGTAGTTGTAGGGTACTACTTATACTGACCAATTCTTTATCTAACGTCTCTGGGTCGCCACTTATGACTTTTGCTCGGTGTTGTAAGCAACGGACGATCTCTTTACGCTGTATGGATGGTGGGAGTTGAAATTGAGGTACTGTCCGGTGACAGCAATGGCGAATATATACATGGAATACTTTGAGGAAATGGCATTAGAATCTATATCTCTAAAGCCAACTATATGGTTAAGGTACGTAGATGACACCTTCATACTCTGGCCACACCAGGAAGATGTTCAGGTTCTACTGGACCATGTGAACTCAATAAGACCTTTGATACAGTTCACAATGGAGAAAGAGAGTAACAACACACTCCCATTCCTGGATGTTCTAATATCTCAAACAGAGCATGGGTTTAAGACATCCGTATACCATAAACCGACATGGCACAGTGGATAAAGGCATTGGTTAGATCCAGTGACAGGACCCAAAGAGTGTGAGTTCAATACCCGGTTAAGGCAGTGGAGAACTTTCAGAGGGAAATTAGCAGGAGATAACTGATAACTGACATCCATCAAAAACATGGCACGTGGAACTAGAACAGTCTACCCCAGTGAGCTAAATAAAGGGTTCAGTTCGAAATTCCAACCACCTGAAAAAGGCTGGAGTGTACAACGGCCGAAACGTTGTGATAAATATGGCGACAAAGATGAGGACAATAGTCCGAATAATGGAAATAATGGAAATTTATGTTCTCTTTCAATCATTAACTGTATCTGGTCTAATTGGATTCACATACTCTAGCGCAAGATTGAGGAATCATATAACCTTTAACAAGTTTGGTTCTGATGACTAATGGTGGCTCTGAATAGTGTGTTAAATATGAGTAAATCTTCTATCCCTCCTCTCTTCTCTCAATTTGAGTCAAGAAAGGAGGGATAAGATACTGCTGATAAAACAATGTTTTGCTCATAAATTCTCTTTCAATTCTACTCTTGACTTATCTGGATTATCTTTGCTTGGCTTTCCACTTAGAACTGAGTCTCTACTGAGTTACATACATATAACTGTGGTTTATTCTATCCTCTATAAGGAGAGTAACTCATTGTGTACTCTTGAGCTAACATTTGTCCACTGACATGAAGTGAAATGATTATATTGAATCAATTGTTAGGTTTGCTGCTAGGAAATTTGTTTCACTGTGTCATGCTAGACATTTTTTTCTTACACATTTATAAGTCTACCATTTGTCCATGCATAGAATATTGCTGCCACATCTGGTCTGGTGCTTCTGCTATGTATTTAGAGATTCTTTATTGAACTCAACCTGGTATCTCAGCTTCAGTAACTTTTCCACTGCTGTAACTTGGCTTTCCTGTGCCTTTTTTAAATATATATTTTCATGGTAATTGTTCTGATGTGCTTTCCTGTTTGGTACTTCAACTTTACAAATTTAAGTGTGTTACTGGATTGGCAATTAGGTCTTGTCATTTTACAGCTGAAATTGCTCGATGTAACCATAAATTTTATGTTAACAGTTTCTTCTCTCACACTTCTTACTTGTGGAACTCTCTTCCAGCTTCTTGCTTTCAGTTTTTGTGTTCAAAAATTTAAATGCAATGTCAGTCACTATCTTCTGTTTTCTTAATTCCTGTTATTTATTGTTCTCTCCCCCCCAAATTTTTTTTTTATTTTTCTCATTCTTTCACACTCAGTAACCCTTTAGTGGCTTTATTGCCATGTTTGGGGTGAAATGATTTAAAAAAAAAAAAAAAAAAAAGCTTCCTAGTGAGACCAGAATATGAAGGTGTCAGCCACATTCTTGAGCCAAACTGAAAGTTTTAACAAATATGTCTATATATTTCTTAATAAATATTACATGGCCTTAGTATATTATAAATATGTGAATAACTGGTAGTTTGCATAATTATTCGTAGTAGTTTAGTCAGTTACGCTTTATTATTGCATTAATAAAACTAGTATATTTTCCGAGATATTTCTTATTAACTTACACCAGTCAGCACTGAGCCTTAGAATTGGATTAACCAAGAATTACTTCACCAGGTTTTGGAATGGGTTAATTATATGAACAATTTATTAAACAACTCCTTTGATGTAGTTGGTCTCTTGTCAAATAAAAAGCTTAAATGGTGGTGACAGACTTTTTTAACCTTGTAAAATAGGTTATTTAAAAAAAATAATCTTAAAATCTGAACCAAGATAAATACAACAAACATTATAGATAACAAATTTGACACTTTTATCATAAATAACATAATATTTTAGATTTTTTCCCTATTGTTTTTTTTATGTAATCAGATGTTTCTCTTCAGCTAAAGACATTTTAATATTTTTATTTTTTTTAATTATTTCATATTTATGTAATAATTTCTTGTGTATTATAAAGGTTGTCTCAGTTGTAAATACAGTCACAAACCTTTTCAAAACAAGGTGGCATGTATTGATTGATAAAAACATCTGAAACATGTAACATGTTTATTATAATAATCTTTCAAAAGAAGAAAGATTGGAGAAAATTTTTATTTTTTTTTTAACAATAAAAAACCTGTGTCCCTTGTTAAGAACTGAAGAATTTAATTTTCTAAAACAATATTTACATGTAAAAAATAACATAGGAAAATATTTTGAGGAATACTGTACTTTGTTTAAAAATCTAACAAAATCAGATAATTATTAGACTTCAAAAATTTTTTAGTACTTATGAATTAATTTATGTGGAAAGATATTTTATAATAAAAAAAATATTTCTTTTTAAGCCAGCTATAACTTTTTTTTTTTTTTTTTTTTACAAGTTTATGAAATCTAAAAAAAAATAAAGCTTTTGAACAATAATATATTTTTTTTTTTTTTTTTTTAAGTCCTTGGTTGAAATTTTTTTTTTTAATTTTTACAAATCTTATTGAAAATATACCCTGAATCTAGAAACTTTAAAAAGATATAAAAAATAAAGGCAACATGTAAAGAAAAAGTACTTCAATAATTTTTTTTTTTTCAATTATGTTTCTTCATAATTTTTATTTTATTTTTTATTATAAAAAATCATTAATGACAGTAAAACTGTTCAATCCCTCAATGTATTGACAGAAATGTAAACAATATATTGCAAACATTTAAAAAGTTTTAAAATTTGTTTGAATTACATTTTTTTTTGCTTTTTTTTTTTTTTTTTTTTTTTCTTACAATAGTTTTGGCTATGTTCTTTCAATTTAAATAAAAATTCTTTTCCCCTTTTCAAAATAATCAGCAAATTCCCCTCAGGATCACTATCAGCTACAGTGCCATGTACTCTTTAATCTTGTCTGTGGTTTTTAGCTTTGGAAAAAGCCAGAAATCATAGAAAAATTTGGATTTTTGTGGTGCTGATAGGCTTGGATGATCTGATATTTTTCCAAAAATCTTTGATGGTAACACACACATATTCAACATTTTCAGGTGTTCTGCTTGTTACAGACCTTTCAGAACATGGATTGGGCAAAAGGATTCCCAGCTAAATTTGCAATGTCAGTGCCAAAATCTTATCTGGGCTTTACTCATTGAATAATCTTTGAAAATCTTAATCATTTGAATAGCATCTGTGAATGAATGTCAAGTTTCAAGCAAAACTTAATGCATATTTGGTGTGAATATGACAGTCATACAATACACAAATTCACTCAATGGTGTCTCATTCCTGACTGAGAAAATATCTGTTCACACGCATGGTAAGGCTGCCTTCTGATTGATTGCCAACTTACATCAAGGATATGCAAATGGTTCTTAAGATATTTAAAATGGCTGCATATTTTCCAGACTAACTTTGTATCAGTTAATAAGTACCTACTTTCATTTAAAATATTAATGTAAGTATATAAAAGATTAATTAAAAATGAATAAATCTTAATTGGCTTAAATTTTCATTTTATTTCTTCTTTTCTGTTTCTTTGTAGAGGCCTTATTGAAACAGATTCATCTCCAAGGTTTTAAAAAACCATCTCCCATTCAGGTGACACTCATTAATTAATTATTCATTTTTCCCTATTTTATTAAAATTAATTGTTTTATTGACTTTATTTGGGCTGTATTTTTCTGATATTTCTAAAACTCAAATCTTCTCAAATTAAGAAATTTGGTTGAAATGTTTTTTGTAAAAAATTTGCACTCTTGAAATAGTTCAGATTACCTGATATCTTTGTATGTTGTCATTTTCAATATTATATTGAGAAAATACCTTTTATTTTTATTAATATCTATATTCAAGCATTTTATTGTTTGATATATTTTTCAATATTTAGTTTTTGTAATTAGTTATTTTTTTTTTAATATTTAAAAGATGAAGCTGAAAGTAATCTTGATTAAATTAGTCTCTAAATAATATTGCATTCATTTTAGAGGAATCACATGAATTTATAAATTGGTTGTCATTTCTTGTTTAAATTTATAAATGGCTTTATTTTTTATTTTTCCAAAAGAGTCAAGCTTGGCCCATTTTATTACAAGGGAGGGACTTGATTGGAATAGCACAGGTGAGAATATTTTTTGATTTTTGCAAGCAAAATTTATCATTTTCATTTCACTTTAATCTTTGAAATGTTTTTAACTTGTAAATTCTGCAAAAGTATAGATTTTATTTTTTCAAGTTTTATTTATTTTTTTGTATATCTTGAGATTAAAAAGTGTGTAAGACACTTCTTTCTCTTAATATTTCTGTGTGTGCATGCATATGTAATATATATATATATATATATATATATATATATAATGTGTGTGTGTGTGTGTGTAGCTTTAAATATGTTAATGTCTTGGTAGCTCTTTGGTACATATTTAGTAATTTATGAATAGATAATCATTTTGCCTTTATTTAATTCAGGTAGGAAAATAAATATGGATTTTGACATTAGACCAATCTATTTATGAATTATTTGATAAAAAAACAGTTATTCTTTTGAACTACAAAAACAATATTACTTATGAAAAATATTTTATCTTGCTCGTTTCCTCTTGTCTATTACTTTAACTTTTACACTTATAGAATGTCCTGGTTAAATATAGGAAAGATAATAGGCAACAAAATATTTAACAAAATTTTGGTTATGTTAAGTATGGTTTTGTTTGTCAGAAATTTGACTTTTTCATAGTTATTCAATGACAGATTTTTTTGCTTTTACAAGAATCTATAACAAATGTGTAAATTGTAGCAGTTGAGTCACTATGTAGATGAAGAAAGTGTTATACATAATATAAATTGGTGAAAAGAATAAAATTAATATAGATTATGTACAGGAGGTAAAATAAAACCTGGGTAAAAAGTGAAGGGACTTATTAAGAGATCGAGACATTTAAAGTTCCCCCCTGTAGGAATAGGGTAGGTCTTTTTTGGAACTGTGGGTATTGCACTGAATTTGAAAGTTGGGGTTTAACATGATAATGACAAAAAAAAACTTTTTCAAATTGTTACCATTTTTCGAGTAAACGAGTTCAAAGATTAAGTTTAGGTTAAAAATTGGAACATTATAATTTCCTTCTGGTGAAAGATTTAATGCTGTCAAAAAAAGTCTGTACTGTGATGGAAAACAAATGTGTAAATATCATTTAAAATGTTATCCAATTGCAACATTTACCTAGTTTGCAAATCAAAGAAAAATAAATCAGAATTATGAATAATATAAAAAGGCAAAATGAAAATTAAATGCAATCTATAAATAATAAATGTATTTAGTTAGTTTGTGGCTTGTGATGAAAATCTATTCCTTTGTTTTCTCATATGGAATTTAGGTTATTTTTCGGTGGGAAAAAAAATTAAACTAAGTCTCACAAAAAAAAAAGAAAAGAAAAAAAGTCTTCATTAATCAACAGAGTAGTATATTTTGTTTATGAATCGTGTCCCAAAGCTTTCTTTGATGGGTATTATTTAAGTTCTCATTTTTATAACTTATAAATATTTGCCCTTGAGCACTGTTCGTTTGTCACTGTGAAATTAATTAGTTCTTTTGTATTTTTATACAACAGACTTAATTATTTGAAACAGAAAATAAACATATTAAACTATTGCACTGTAATTTCTTGTGCAATTTTCAGTAAAGAATGTACTTTTAAAACATTTTGTTTTATAATTTGTGCCCTGCAGTATTAGATGTTTTATACCCTTTTATCTATTTTTTTTTTTTTTTTGTTTTTATTAATTATGACCTATTAAATTGTGTAAGATCTTATTTATTGATTAGCCTTTTTTGTAATCTTTTATAATTTTTACACAATTTTCACATATCAAATACAAAAAAAAATTGCATATTTTGCTTGTAGTGATTCATAATTAGAATTCTGGTTTGTATATAATTTCCATTCAATGTATCCAATACAAAAAAATATCAACTTTATTAGGATTTATTCTTGAAATAGTAAAATTTTGAAGTTTGTAAACAAAAACCTGTGGAAATTAGGTATTTCTGTACATTTTTTTTACCAAACAATTTTTAAAACCAAATTCCCAAATAATTCAGCTTTTAGAGCAAGTGCAGGGTTGATTTTCTAAAAGGAAAAAAAAAGTGAGAAATTGACCTGCTCTACTGTATTTCAGGTAAAATAGAATGTTTTAATTTTAAATATAATTATTCTTTCTTAATTTTAATATACATTATCAAAACAAAAAGGAAATTGATGTGTATGGTACTGCATGGCTTGTAAAAATATCAAAATTATTCTTATTAATATTTCAATTATTAATGTATCATATTAAGCATTGTTATTATTTGAGTATTAATCAGATTATATTTTTTTATTCTTGTTTTTATATTTTCAGACTGGCACTGGTAAAACTCTGGCATTTTTACTTCCTGCTTTTATTCACATTTGTGGACAAACAGTGTGAGTAACTCTTCCTTTTTGGTGTAAAATTCAAACCTCATTTAATATCTAAAAAAAATTATTTCAGTTACAATTTTTACAAAAATGTCTTTACACTTTTTGCTATATTTTGGTTTGTTGCTTACTTTTACTGTATGTGCTAAAACAAATGAATTATAATGAAACTTGTTTTGGAAATGATAACATTTTCAAATAATGTCTATGCCTTTGTCGTGCATAAATGCAGTTCAAATTCAACTTTTGAGATATTCTTTGCTAAAATTAAGCAAAAATCTAATCTCAAATCTAATATTCAAACTCTATTGCCATGCTTTAACCTATTAACCACAGGTTGATTAATGGTTCAAAATTACCCCCCTTGTTTATTATACTATCAGTAAGTATCCCAAACTGCCCTAGTTTACAGTGTGAACATGTTAAAGTAGTGAAACTTGTTTTCATTTCAACTGTTGATATCTCATTTATTTTTTAGGCTCTTTTGATAAAATTAGTGTGCAAACAAAATTTAATCTTATTTTTCTAAAGATACAATTCTTTTTCATGTGTGAGGATTAGTTTTTATCTTGCATGTCACTTTTTTTTGCTCTGAGTTGTGTCTATCTACACATCAAAATAGTCCCATGTTAAAGAAAAAAAAGGACATTTGTCAATTTGGACAGTGAACTGTAAGTTTGAAGTTTTCTTTCACCAGAGGTATATATATATATATATATATATATATATATATATATATATATATATATATATATATATATATAAAAAATATTAGAGAAATTCAAAGCTTAAAAAAAAAAAAAAAAAAGAAATTTGAATTTACATCTCCTTGCCGCGTAATGTCTCATCTTTAATAATCAATTGGTTTCATATCTCTGTCACATACACAATTTGTGATCCATGTGAATCAAATAGAGGGTATTCTACATTCATTTCATGCAAAGCAGTCAGGTCTGTTGCATCAAAATTTATAATGCTGATCAAGTGAATGAACATCAACTGATTCCCATTTTAAATCACTTATTTCAAAAAATTACAGTTTAATTATATTTTCTTTAACAGCTAAGTAAGATTTTCTGACCCAGAATTAAATGTTTGATCTAAGATTGAATTCAAAATTTCAAGAGATGGTAGATGTTAAGAGTGAGTGGGAGTTTATCTTGATACTTGCCAAAGAAATTAGGCACAGACTATATGTAAGAAATTTGGAAGGATTTATGGCTTTGTTTAAAATTCTAATATAATATTTTCTTAATCAGTTTGTGTTCTGTAGAGCTACTGGATATAGGTATAGTGTTTCAGGAACCAAGTTATCCCTTAGCTGGATTTGGTGTTTAGTGAGAGAAAAGTAGTTGCAGTGTCAGTATTTAAAACACAGCAACTTATTAGTATTCAGAGAAAGTAATTCAAATGTTGGATTTGTCTTATAGAGTAAGATGTAAAAAAAAAAAAAAAATTCACTTTCCTAAAAGTAACAACATTACTGTAAGTTGAAGTCTGTGAATTATATGAATTTATAAATTCCCCCTGCTAAGGGATGAGTACCAAGATAGATGACTATTTAGCCTTAGATGGAAATTCATGGATAATAAAGAAAAATTTGGAGTCCTGATTCATGATTGCTTATGTCCTGAAAGTAAAAAAATAATAATAAATAAATTAGCCCCGCCCAATCCGAATTAATCCTCTTCCTTCTGTGGTTCATCACCTGAAGTGATTGGTTTGCTGACTACATTGAATATTTTGTTTGTTTTTCTGAACACACTGCTTTAGAGAAAATAGACCCATAAGTAGAAGTCTGATTGTCAGGTAAAATGAAGTCTGGCCAACAGTGTTCCAATTTATTAACTGAATATTAGAACATTATTTTTATAATTACAACAAAAAAGAAAAACTATTTTCCATTACAGCCCCAGAGAAGAACGTGAAGGTCCAACAGTTTTAATTCTCTGCCCAACCAGGGAATTGGCTCTTCAGATTGAAGAGGAGATAAAGAAAATCAAATATAAAGGAATTTCATGGTATGTTTTTTGATCTTTCAACACTTAGGCACCTCAGCATTATATAAAGGCTAGTGAGTCTTGTCTGGGTGAGCATTACTGCTAAGTAATAAGTTTGATCCTCACTGAGTAGTCAATGCAAAAATTTGACATTAAATAACCCAACAAGAGTTGACATGTAAAATCCACCAATCTGCAAATATTTGTTCATGACACTGGTATGCCATCACCCAGTATTGCCCCTAATATTCTAACAATCATTTATGTATACTCTTATTATTTTTAATTATCTATATAGAATTGCAGCCTCTGATTATTTTTTTTTATTGTAAATAAATATCATTTTATGCTTCCTAAAATACTTTCTTTTTTTTCTTTGCTAAATGTCAGTATTCATAAATGTAATATCTTACATTTTTTTTCTCAAGTGATTCCTCGTCCAGGGTATGACGTTAAACTGCATCCAACAGCAAGGCCTCTGATCAGGATGTTTTGAGGAGCGTGGAACCACCTCTTAATTGCTGGTGTTCCCAGGTCCACCCTGACTCAGGTTGGTAGCACCTGTTAGGGTCCCAGCTATGGGCAAATAGTGAACTCCCAGTTTTTTCTAGACCTTACCCGCGTCCCGGGTATGACGATAAACTGCATCCACGTCCCGGGTATGACGATAAACTACGTCCAACAGCAAGGCCTTTGATAATGTTTTTGAAAAAATAATGTTGCCGGCTATATGTTTCTGGAAAAATAATGTTGCCGGCTATACGTTTAATAGTACTATATATTTAGTATGTGTGTGTGTGTATGTATGTGTGTGTATATATATGTATATATAATATATATATGTATATATAATATATATATATATATATAATATATAATCTAACTTAATTTGGCATTAAATGACCTACAGTGGTTGATATGCCATAAAACCCAAGCAACCATCAAGTGATTCCATTTCTTACAGATTGTAAACTTTTGGAATTTCATCTATAAGAATATTGTTTTTATTTATTTTCATGTTTTTTTTTTTGTTTGTTTTTTTTTTTTTTTTAAAGATATTGCAAAAATGAAAATGTTTATTAACTAGAAATGTAATCTTGGTTTAATGTTCTGTGTTTTAATTTTTTTTCTTATTTGATTTGTTCAGCGTTTGTCTCTATGGAGGAGGTAACCGAAGAAAGCAGATAGACTTTGTCAGCAGAGGAGTAGATATTGTTGTGGCTACACCTGGTCGACTCAATGATTTGATGAACAATGGAATTGTCTCAATGAAAAGTGTGTCATTTTTGGTAAGTTTTAACAAAAATATTTGTCAACCAATCAGAATTCAAATTTTTGCTTTATTGGTGTCATTGTCCCTCCTTAAGGAAATAAAACTCAATGTTAATTGTCATAATTCTTAATATAAAAAACCTGTGTTTATTATTTACCTTGGTAGTCATTGATTTGATATTATCTAAACCCTTACTTACCCTATGTGCCATATCCCTTCAGGGCATTGATGATCATGGTTCTTCACAATTTTCTGTCCTTTGTAGCTCTTAATAGATTTTTTTTCTTTTTGTTGTCTCTCCTAAACCTTGTTCTGCCATTCATTTACTCAAGCTTACTAGTTAGGTTATGCATGGTTTTCCTCTGTCTCTGATGTGAGTATCAAATTTTCCATGTGCCTTAGAAATGTCAGTTATCTCTTGATGTTAAGTATAAGTGTCCTTTCTGTTTATATTTTCTCTAAAATTTTATGGTTGCTCACAAAATTGATCCATAGATTGGTATTTTCAGCATCCTTCGGTAGAAAAACTTTTCCGTTGTTTTAAGTCTCTTCATCTGTAAGGAGATTTTCCAGCATTCGCTGCCATGTAAGAGGACTGATGTTATAAGTAACAGTTCAGTACTCTTTGTTTCTGAAAATGCAGTTACAATTGTTTGAATTCATTTTTTATTGAATATAGAAGTCCTGTAGAGAATTATGCAGACTTCATAATTTTTAAAAAATTTCCTCTTAATATTTGATACATTGGTGATTAATCTTGATATGAGGAACTGTCATTATTATTTTCCATCTTTGCTAATTGGAAACTGTTAGGAATAGATTTTTGCCAATTTATAGAAAATATTTAATTTCATCAGTTTTAATATAGATGGATGGATGTGCAAGTGGTACAATGGATAAAGATTTGGAATGAGAAATCGGAGCTGAATTTGAGTTCTAGTTCTGTTTGTTACATTCCTTTACACGCGCACACACACACACACACACGAAAAGTGTGAATCCATCTCTCCCCTTTGTGTTACGGGTTAAATAGCTGGACTTGTATCTGGAAAATTCAATTTTGTCTCCAGAAAATTATTAATGCAACATTCACTCACCAAAAGAGAATTATTTTTACAATCCAAAATATGTTTTTGCTTTAAATAATCCATAAAGGGTTTTAAGTTATAAAAAAACAAATCATTAAATCACTAATGAAATCAATAATATAATGGGCTAAGCAGCTTGAAAAGTTATGTGTTGTAAAGAATTCATTAGAAACTGTATTCATATACAAATTAGTACAGGTTGGTTTTTATATTTTTTTTTTTTCCTCATTTTCTCTCTCTTTCAGGTACTTGATGAAGCAGATCGAATGTTGGACTTGGGATTTGAGCCACAAATTAGATTGTGTATGTTAGATATACGACCTGACAGACAAACAGTTATGACTAGGTAAGTTTGTTTTTGTACAAATTTGTAAAATTAGTTTGCAAGCCACTGCTTGTATCATCAGATTTTGGTTGATGTCTACAAGCATATCTAATCAGAATGTAATTTCACTTTTTATTAACCCTTTAAGGCCAAAAGTGGTGAAATGTGCCCACAAATTTCAGTCTGAAAGCGTTTGAATATACCTAGTACTGTATTTCAATATACAGTCCCTCATCACATGATCAATTAGAGGTACCAAAAATTTGTTACATTTCCAAAACCATATCTCATAACCAGTAATACCAAGAAGGTTAAATTTTGTATCATTTGAAAGAGAAATCAATTTACTTTCATATAAAATCAATTTGGAATACTTGATTTTCAACAGGTTTTGAGATATACCAATTTAATTGCACTAACAACACATTCAGATTTTTGCCATTTTGATCAGGACTCCAGAGATTTAACAATTGAAATATCTTAAAGGCAGATAGTGTTAAATTTTTATAATAATATGCAAAAGATACAATTAAAAAAAAAAACAAAAAAAAAACTGATAAAGTATTTAAAGTGATTTTTATTGCATTGTCACACTGAATAAAGAATAATTTAGCACATTTTATTTATGTAATGCTAATGTTTTTAAAACTAATTAAAAAGCCCATTGTAAAATCCAGTTTAATTATGAAAGTAAAAATAAAAATCTGGTATTAATTATAAATTTCCAAGACGACAAAGAAGCCTAACATTAATTTTAAGTTTCTACCTATAACAAATGAATGCGTATTGTTCCCCAAATGGGTTGGTGGGCATTAAGGGATTAAATAAAATATTTTTGGTAGTTGAAATGTGAAATGGTTAAGTATCTTCCAATGTTCAGGCATTACTGTTAAAACAAAAGGAATCCTAGATTTCGGATTCTGATTTTTCACAACTATCCTAACTTGTCTGATTGACACAAGACAAAACTTCTGTTTTCTTTTCATTTGATTTTGTCCCCTACTAAACTCAATTGAGTAAATAAATTATATAGTTGATTACATTATTATAGCAATCTTTTAAGACCAGTTTCTTCATTTTGATTGTTATAGTCCCATTCTTTTGGTGGTTGTATCTTCTGGTCTTTAAGTTTTTGTTACATTTGGAAACTGGTCAGAAACTGAAATGTTGTCCAACAAGATCACCATATAATAAGTAATTATTACTATAGCAGATATTCTAACAGAAAATAATTAGCTACATTTTAAATTTTATTTGTTGCTGTTTTTTGTATTGTGTCCACAATATAATCCCTGCAAAATATCTTTTTAATTTTAGTGCCACTTGGCCTCCAGATGTTCAGGAGCTTGCTGAAAGATACATGTCTGATCCTATTCAAGTCTATGTTGGAAGTTTAGATTTAACAGTAAGTTGGAAGTTTTCTGCTAAAACAATCTCCATGCCAACATTGTCCAAGATACAAGATTTCATTTATTTAAAAACTGAAATATGTTACAGATTTAGAAACTTTGCATTTAACATTTCTTTCACCAGTTAACTTCATATGTTTGAATTAGGGTCATTAGTAACTCCACTTTTATTATGCTTATATAATTAATCAATATTGCATTCCAGATTAAACAATTTCTATGCAAATTGTAAGCAGTGTTTCTCAATGTCTAACCACTCATGATTCACATTCTATTGTTGCTATATTCTATTTGACTAAGCAATATGTTCTTCAATCATTGTACATCAAGATTATCTTGAAGTTCAAATTAAACCAGATAATTTTATGTTACACTGAATTCTGTTAGCTTTCATTTGAATTTATTTTGAAATGTTTCAGGGAATGACTTGTCATGTTTGGATTAAAGGTACAGTGAATAGGAAAATTGCTTGTGTCGAAATAGATATTTACCACCAATGGCAGAAGTCAATGTTTAGGTCCATATTTTACAAAAAAACGGGATTTCAAATGCCTAATCTTTCTAGGCATACTCCTCATTTGAAAGAGTGGTGTAACACAACCTTCCTTCTGTACTATATATTTAACTGAGTAAGTTGATGTTGCTGTTCCTCAGTTTTTGTGAAAGTTTGTCAAGAGGATAAACATGTTTCTTGAATTATAATTTCAAAAATTCAATGGTGAAAAAGATAACACTGATGATACCATTTTTGTATAAGGAAAACAACCTAACTCTGAACACCCAAATGAAAGAATATATCATTTAAACCAGGTCTTGCATTACATAGCTAAGCTACCAGAAGTTGCTTTCTGTATTAATTTACTTTTGTTACCCATAAGCCATATATTTTAAAAATCAATATACATGTCGGAAATGGGCAGATAGCATAATGATGGTGGTTGCAGAATATAGAACAAAAGCTGTTGCATTCACTTTACACTAATGCCTGTGAAAGAAAAATGTTAATTAATCTCTTCTTTCCTTATCCCACATCTATAGGTAAAATAGTAGAGTAGATAGGGCGTTTTAGCCTTAGTAATGAAACCAATCTAGCAGGAAGACTGTTCTGAATACAAACCTCTGGTGACATGTCATGCAACCATTACTCTCAATATCTAGTGGATCTTGGGGAATGTTTGGGTTTTACAGTGGACTATCACTCCAATGGCTGATGATAATAAAATGGTGATGGGTGTTGTATATTGGTTCATTTTTAACAACCAGACAATGATTGACTGGACATTGCAGAAATTACAGAGTTTTTTGTGAAATCTTATTTAATTTTTTTTTTTTTTTTAATGAAGAGTACTTTAAATATATTCTAGCAGACCATTACTTCTCTAACATTAAATCCTTATTGAGTGGCCTTGTACTAGATTAAGTTAAGCTTAGTAAATAACTAGCATTGATTATTATTATTATTTTACTTTTATTTGTTTATATAATTTTATTTCAGTTAGATTAGTTATTTTTTAAATCCACATGAAATTCTTTTCTTCTATTCTCAGGCTGTTCATAGTGTACATCAGAAAGTTGAAATTTTGGATGAAGATGCAAAGAAAAACAGGGTAAAATTAAAATCTTATGTATTTTTCTCACCTGTTCTGAATTTGACGATCTCTCAATGGCACTCCTAACAAGCATTGCCTAATCATCCTCTGTCATATTGTTGGGAGTTGGAGAAGTCCATCATGTAGGTAATCAGAATAATGAATACCAATTCCAAGAAGCACAGAAGTGCACATTTATGGTAAAGTCTCTGTAGAAGGGAATGACAATAGGAAAGCAAAGACCATTTTAAATTTTTCTTACTTTAGATTTTTCTCACTGAGCTTTATGTTCAAAAACACAGTTTCATCCAATTATTTACTTTTCTTTTCAATTTTGCTTGCTTTCTTATTTTCTTCTTTCCATTCTTTCGACCATTGTCCTTCCTCACTTGCATTCCCTAATTCTGTTGTCATAAGGAAATAGAGAGAAAGACCAATAATGGTTTTCACACACACACACACATATATATATATATATATATATATATATAAAATTGCACATTGAGTACTAGTGTTAATAAAATAGTGCTTGATTGATGTATTGTAATATAACAGAGCTATTAAGTATATATTAATAAATATACATACTATTCCTCACTAGTAGAATGACTTGGAGTTTCATACACAACACATTCTTCAAGTGCTGAATAGAGACTGACCATTACATAACCAGGTATTTTTATTAAAATTTAAATTAATGCAATGTGGGCACAGTCCGATTAGTGGTTGTTTTAAAAAAAATTTGTATATAAAATTGACGTGTTTTATATTTTATATTTAAAATAAATGAAGATGCCAGTGAGGAATAATATCCCATCCATTTCAAATACATTTATTTAAAAAAACAGACACTAATCCCAGTATAATATACAGACTAATCCATATTAGCCTTTAGGCCTACTGTGGTGATCTTCAATGATTTGGTATTGTAGTGCTGCTGGATGATCTCCCTTTCCATGGTGCCTTCAACTCAAGAGTACACATGTTGATGACCTGATTGTGAAAGTTCTCAATCAGCTGCTTTTAGATTATGTGGGTTGTGAGAAGGAGCAGTCTTACTGGAACATGTATAGCCTCTTCTCTCCCCCCACCCACCGACTACTAGGTCCAAAACCTTAAAGTAGGCAATTGCATTGATCCCGAGGCTCTGCAGAAGAATTAGGATGTCATGACATGATCATTGTTGCTCATGACCTCCAAAACTCTCAAAGAGAGCGTGAACTGGGTATGCATTACTATGGAATCTGAGCAGCGCTACCTCTTGTTCATTCTTTTCATCTTCTAGTTGAAGTTCTTATATGAGAACTAGAGTCTGCAAGTCTCCTTGTGTGCTTAAGCTTGTTTAGCAAGATTTTTTTTGATTAGATCATACAATTCTCTTGGGTTTTGTTAGATATGACTTTGAGGTTGTGGTTTATTATGTCTTTGACCAGATGGTAAAACAAGCCTTGCTTTCTTTCTTTTGACCATTCTTGCCAGAAATGATACATATCTGCTAGAAATTCAACAATAGTATGAAAAATTCATATCTATCAGTGTTACTAAAATTATCAGTTAACAATATTATAATGATATTTATAAAATGTGTTAATGTTCAGATACATATTCTAAAATGATTTCACCAAAATAGTAATACTATACACTTTTTGCAATGATAAATTTTAAAATGATATTACTAATTATCAGTTTTTACTATACCTTATCATAAAATCAGTAACCATTTTATTTCTAGTCATCACCACAGCCCACCAATTCATTCTTGACCTGACCATTTTCAAGAAGGTGACAGTCACTCTGTTAATTATTTATACTTTTGCATTAGAACTTGATTTATTTTAATTTTGACTAAATTTGATTTTTACTTCATATAGAAAACATTTCATTCAAATGGCTGTTGTGTTAAAATAAAATATAATAAAAACTCAAGGAAATTTTACATTTAGTTTTTGTTGTTTGAAAATACTCAATCATTCGGGGTTGGAGATGCACTTTACCCTATAGCAAGAAACTTTTTTTTTTTTTTTTTTTGCTAGCAAAGTGGATATTGTTGCCTGTTGACATCCAATTTGGATATCCAAATCAGAGCCAGATTCACTTACTAATTTTATATATTTGCCTTTTACTGTTAGTTTCAATTGAGTTAGATCAAACTTATTTTTCAGTATGAAAAAATTCCTAAAATGATATTGATTCAGTAATTTTTTCCATTTCAGCTTTTTGATTTTATTTGTTATGAATTAACTCCAGAAGACAAAGCAATTGTTTTTGTGGGTAAAAAAGTGACGTAAGTATGTCGAGGTTTCTTATCCCTAATGGCAAATATTTTATCATAAATAATAATAATTTTTGCATTTGAATTGCTCAGAACATCTTTTTGCTAGAAAATTGAATCAAATGACTAGAAATATCAGTTTTTAGAACAAGCTGCAATTCAATTTTCTACTGGTCAATTTGATATTATTTTTCTAAAACCAATAAAATTGTAAGTATGACCTGTGCAGGTGGTGCGTAATGGCTTGTAATGAGAAATCGGAGAGCTGAGTTTGAATTCCAGTCAGGTTTGTTACATTTACTCATTTGTAAATACCTTTAGGAAAAGTATGACTCTATTTCTCCCCCACCTTTTGCTATTTTTAAAATAGTAAGACTTGTATCTACAAAAATCATTGTTATTCTCAAGAAAAACTTGTTGATACTATATTCACTTGTAAAAAAAAAACAAAAAAAAACATTTTTATACAATCTAAAATGTTTTGGTTTTAAATAACTCGAAGAATTGATGAGCCATAAAAAACAAATAAATCTTATTTTCAATGGAGAATAAGTTGCAAATTAATTGTAAGAAAAATAAGTTGTCATCCATATTACTTACATAAATTTATTTGCAATTATACGTACAAATAATCATACATTTATTATCATTTTATATTTTAAGAAAGTAGTTATTTTGTTTATTTACTTGTGGAACATAATTTATTGTAAAAACTCTAATTTAGCTTTTTAATGCTGCATTATTAAAATATTGCCAGTTTGTAATGTTTATTTGAAAAAGAAAACTGGGAATTTTTTCTATCTCTCACTCATGCATACTCGTATAATAATAATTATAATAATGTTTTTACCTATAAACAACCATCTACCAATATATTACTGGATGATAGTGCTTTTAAAGTAAGCAGATTTTGTCAGTAAAGTGCTCAATATTAAAAAAATAGCATTAATATTAAATTAATGTATAAGAAAAGATTTATCTCCTGACTCCACATTTTTCAGAAATAACTTCATTCTTCAGGGTTAATCTTTTTATTAACAGATCATCGTGACACCTAGCTTAAAATACTTTACCAAAAAAAAAAACAAAAAAAAAACATTCATTTATCTTTCTTCTGAAAAGTGGGATTTGAAGTGGAGAATATTTTGGCTTAAGAATTTTGATGTAAAAATTATTTTTTCTTTTCTTTTTTGTTCTCTCTGAGTTTTGAATGTTTCATTTGTAGAGCTGATGATATTGCCAGTGATTTAGCAATAAGTAACATTGCTTGCCGTTGTATTCATGGTGATAGGTAAGAACATTTTTCATTTGTCTTTATTGGGAGTTTACTGTTTGATTAGTTCTGTCAAGTTACCTTCTCCGAATTTTTGAAACTGGTCCTAGGAGACGCTCTCAATACTCTCCAATAATTATCTGCTTTTGCATCAACCTGTAATCTCTCGTGGAGAATGCGTTCCCTTTGAGGAAATGCTTACAATGACCCGCAACAAGTTGGTAACCCTTGACATGATCATTATTTTTCTCCTGATAACAAGAAACACACAAGACTATATATGTACAGACTCAAATATACCTTTTTAAAACCTCTCTTCCTGCCCTATCATGCACAACAGACACTATAAACTTATAACAAAAAAGCACTTACACATTTACAAAATTTTTCATTAGACCCTATGAAAGTGCAAAATCACAAATTTCAAACACTACAAAATCTACTCAACACCTGATGTTCTCTGAGTACATTTTGTTGAATTGCACATCTCAACCACACTTCCAACACCTTTTCTTTTCAGCTCATGAGGACAGAAACAACTACATGACCTTTACATATGGGTAGAAAAAAATTCTATTCATCTGGAGGGGAGCATTGTCAGGTTACCTGCTCCTAAGAGACGCTCTCAGGACTATAAATAATCTACAATAATTTTTATTAATCTCTTCTGACTTTATCCACTTTTTCATCAACAACTCTTGTGAAGAATGTATTCCCTTTGGGAAATGCATGAACAATACATACATAAACACACACACGCACTACACATACTTTGGACATAGGTTTTCACAATAATTTGATGCACACATCTTTGTCACTTGTAACCCTTTATTGATAATACATTATCATTTGTATATATATATATATATATATATATATATATATATATATATATATATATATATATAGTTCTTATCTTTACATTTCTTTACATGGGCTCACATCCCAAGTTTGCCATGTTTGTTGTGGGCATTTCAGGACACATTTGTTTTTCTCAACCCTAACACTGATGTTACTAATGCCTGCAATAAGTTAATAAATGCATACCCTGGTCTGCAACAGTTCTTACTGGATTATTTGTAAATTATTAATAAATAATTGATTAAAATAAACATTTAAATATTTTTCTTTGTATCTTATGTCACTTACTGTAAAATATTAATTTGAGATGACAGAAATTCAGTAATCTTTGTCTTGACAAAGATATGTGGATAAAATCTTGAAGTGGAAAGAAATTTATTGCATTATCTGAAAACGTAAGATTTTTTAAAACAATTTTGATGTTGTTGAAAATGAAGAGATACATGAAATTAAATCAATGGACAAAATATTAGTAACATTAATTAAATTTCTTAGATGAATCATTATTAGTTATTAATTTTTACTATTTTTTCTTTTGTCATATTTCTGTTATAAAAAAGTAATAGGAAAAAGGATAAACTCTTATTTAGAAATTTCAATAATTATTTTTTTTTCTTTTTCATTAGTAAAATAAATTTGTTCTGCTCCTATTATGTATAGTGGAAGTTCTACAAGGTTCTGCTTGTGCTCTTATTTTTTTTTTTCCTCCCTTTTATTCAACTTTTCACAATGAGTTTCATTATTTAGTGAAATGCTAAAAGATTCTATTCTCTTTATAGGTTAATTGTAAGTTAGTAATTCTCTTGGAAACACTCACTTTACATCCTGATTGTTAGCAATTATAACTAAATATTATTTTGGTGACTATTATAGAACACCGATTCACACTTGAATGGCAAAAACTTGTTTGTTTTGTTTACATTATATATATATATATATATATATATATATAAAAACCATATTTGTTCCTCACCTGATGAGATGCTTACTTTTTAAGAATCGATACAAATATTCATCTTTGTAGTGATTACTTGCCTGTCTGTATGTAAAAATTTATAATAAATAACTATTGCTCTACTTTTGATATTGAGCCCTCTTTTAAATTAATGTTATGAATGCTTGAATTTATATTCTTTTTGTTCTCATCTCGCACACACACACACACACATATATACTGAAGTGTACAACTGTTGCTTTTATTTGACTTTTCACTAAACTTTTCTTTTAACTTGGGGAATTATTATTTTTTTTATGAGTATTTACTCTTTGGCAAAACATTAGAAAAACCTGATAATATTCTTCAAAGGGCCTTCCTTATACATTCTGTCGAAATGTAAAATGCCATCATTTAAGAATTGAGGAAATTTTGCTTTTAAACTCTTATTTCTTGCAACTTTTCTATGCAGATTTATACATTCTTTTCGTTTTGATGCTTAATATCTATTTTCTGAAAGTCTTCAGGAATTTAGTGTTAAAGAATATGTTATTGGGAACCTACTATGGTTCAGTGATGAGAAAGCTACTTTCACAGACCAATTTGTGAATTAAGTGGGGTCAATGACTAAGCTTTGCTTAGCAAATGACTTGTTTTCTCTGTATCAGTAGAATTGTCATTTATTTTTCTATAGTGTTATAAGAGTTTTAAGTCCATATAACTTTATGGCATAATTGAAATATGACAAAAGAAAAATTATGAGCTTTCCATTTCATGTTGAATATGAAATAATTAGGCTATTGGAGCAGCTTAAAAGTATTTTCCATGTATTTCTCTACATGTAAATATTGAGGGATACAAATTCTGAGTGCTCTTAAATAGAATCTGATAATTATTCTGGATTTTATTTTATGATTATGGTGAGAATGGAAATTTATGAGATGATTTTTATTAGTAGATTTGCAATAGACATTTAATTCTAAGTAACAAACCTGTTTTTGATATACTTTGTATGCTGATTGCTAAGATTTGTAAAACTTTATGTACTGAATTGATATCTTTCAGTTTGGTCACATTTTGCTAAACTCACAACAACTTAAATGAAGGATAATTCTAATAAAATTATTTTGGATAAAACAAAGAGAAATAATTTTTTTTCTCTTTACAGAGAGCAAGCTGACCGAGAACAGTGTTTACGTGATATTAAATCAGGTGAATGCAAAGTGTTAATAGCTACAGATGTTGCATCCAGAGGATTGGATGTGAAAGATATCACGTAAGTTTAATGCTTTTTTTATTCTTATCCAATTTTTTTTTTAATATTGGAGTTGAAGTAATTTGCCAGTCTTTTAAATTATGATAATTATTATAAATGCAATGATGAGTTTTGATATCTGAAATGACATGACTATTTGACATATTACTGTAATTCTTTTAATTCTGATCCCCCCCCCATCCAGTATATTGTTCAGCCCTTTAAGGAAAAATTTGTTTCTAGGCCAACCTATTGTCTCATCTTTAATTCTTCCTTCTTTCCTTTCATTTTTTTCTTCCCTCTCTCTCTCTCTTTCCTTCCTAAATTATTATTATTTTTTTTTTTTTTAAAACATATATTAAAATTTTTATTTTTCTTTCTTCCTTTTTTTATTACAAAAATCTTTCCTTTTTCTTTTTTTTTCCTCTCCCTTTTCCTTTTGTCTGGATAAATTGATTTAATTTCAAAAAACCTTTGGTCTGAAGAGATGAATATTTAAATATATTCATGAAATAAATTATAACTGAAATGGATTTTTAAATATTTTCTTTACTTGTGTGTGTGTGTGTGTGTGTATATATATATATATATATATATATATATATATATCAAAAATACTTTTACAAACTATGGGGGCAGGATCCTTACACTGAGACAAGGACAAAAGTTCATATAAACATATGTCTGCAAATCCTTCGTTTTTGAGTTATCAAGTTTAAGGTTTATGGTAGATACTGTTAAATGTACAATATAAGAAGAAATACTTTTACAAACTTTAGAGCATGGGTTCTTGACACAAAAACAAATATATATATTTCTGCCTGATGATTGTTGTTGTTACATGAAACTCTGAGTTGTGGTATTAATACCTATGTAAATCTGAATTTATTCATGCAGCTAATAATTACTTTCTTTGATACAGGTATGTTTTCAATTATGACTTTCCCCGAAACATTGAAGAATACGTTCACCGTATTGGACGGACAGGGCGAGCAGGGTGAGTTATTAACAGTTTGCATTATTTTTATTTATTTTTTATGTGTGGGGGTAGTTTTTGATGCTCTTCTGGTTTCAATAAAGTGAAGCTTATTTATTAATATAATTCTACTAGATATACTTAAAAAAATTTTTTTCTATGTTTATTAAATGTAGAATTTTGAGATTTTTAATAATGTGCAGGTAATATATTTCTATATGTGTTTATAAACTCAAATATTTCTGAATCATATTTCTACATCATCTCAACTATTGATTGATTTTATATGACAATCATTTTAGTTTGGAATGTTTTAATGGAATGCAAATATAACTATACTGATAAAAATAGTTTAGAAATAGAGAATGTAATTCTAGAATACTATTGTAACTGAATTATGTCCTCCCCATTCATGCATGAAAATATTCTTTGGAAGTCTTGTGGCATTTAAACAAACTTGCTGAAAAAAAATCATGAAAGGTTGCATTAATGAGAGAACTAATTAAGAATATTTATTACAATCTATAAGTGAATAGTGAACACAGACAACAGTAAAGATTGATTGCTGGTTTAATTTAGTAAGATCAAATAAATCCAATAAAAATTCAATCAATCCTCCTTTAGCCTGAGTTTGTCGTGATTAAGGGGTTCTTGCATAAAATGTCAGTTAACCTAATGAAGATGTTTTTTTTTTTTTTTATTCAGCCAATTCTATGCGAAATTATAGGAATGGACACTTGTCAGCATTTGAATTATCTGGTTTTCAGATAATGGAAGAATCTTGGAAGCTTAATTAACATTAATTACAAGAAGACAATCATACTTTAATGTTAAGATAAAGGCAATTTGTCTATTTAAGGAACACATGTGGGATAAATGAGCTGTTGAGACTGCAAATTCTGCTACTATTAATCACAAGCACAGGATTAAATACCTACAGTTCCACACAAGTTCATTCTATTATAAACTGAAAGATTAGAGATGATTACCTAATGACTTGGCATACCTCTCTTCATCTAAATAGCTATACAACCTGGCAAAGAATTATTAAGTGCTTCAGATGTTTTAAGGTATATTTATCCAGGGATATTCCATGGCTGTCCGTAATTGAGTTGTCTGTTAAATTTAACTGAAAGAAATTTAGTGAGATACTGTACATGCTTGATGGGATTTAAATATAGTGAGTTTGGGGATTAGCGAAATATCTGAGTGTTCTTGGAATCAGTTTCAAGTGCACAATGAAGAGGGGATTGTGTTATTTTGTTGAAACAGGTCATCGCTACTGGAGAAACATGAAGTGCAAAAATGTTTTCAACAAGATCAGTGTATGTTATATGTGTCAAAAAAGACCAATTTTCACTAGATGTCTTTGAGAAATCCAAAAGACCACACTATCAGAGCTGCTATGAACTTGCACAAGACCCTTCTAACAGGTTGCTCTCATGACCTCATGCAGTCTACTTGCACAAACTTGACCATTTGAAAGAGCTGGAAATATAACCTGTGTGATCAGGCAACATGGCTTCAGTCTTCCAGTCTATTGGTGATGTTCTCTGGTCCAGGTGAGGTGCAGTAATCAATGCTATAGTGTCAATAATGGTACCTTTGTTGGTCAATAACTTTGCAACCTGATGGAATGTAGTGTATGCTGTAATGTGTTGACTGTGATGGTTACCATCCTTGTCAGTTGCTGGTGGTCCCATTCTTGCATCATCTGTGGACATGGATGTCTGTCTAGAATTCACATATTCCTAGTATACTCTTGTTATTGTTGCTTATGAAAAATTTAGAACAGCTATCAATTTAGAGATAGAATGTCATATCCACCTGGACTTAAAAATTGTTCAGTATTAAATCCTGTTTGTGTCTCATGACTGCCATAACTATAGTGTCACTGTATCTCTTGTCATTCAGCTGAGTTCATTTCTTCAGCCATGTGTTGTCTCTAATTTTTTGGTACTTCACTTTACATCAATTCTTTTGGATCAGTTTCCTTGTCTTTGTGTGTGTCTTTTATCACATTTCAACTTCTGTCTTTTGCATTCAGTAAAAATAGTCAAATAGAACCCTTTATTTCACTCATGGGAAGTCAAAATTGATATGTACTGAACATTTCATAGTGACCAATTGTGAGTATAAATCTCTTTACTGGCAGGAAGACTTAATAGTCTGGTGATGAATGAATATGCATATTTCTTTTATAATCTTTTCAGGAAAACTGGAACATCCATAACTTTATTGACTCGAGGTGATTGGAGATCTTCAGAAGCTTTGATTAAAATCATGGAAGAAGCTAATCAGGTGATTTCATTAACCAAATTGTTTCTCAAATTTTTTTTTTTAATATTTAATCTAGATCTAAACATGATTGAAATTAAGTAAATATTTGGTTGAAATATAGAATGACATTTAAATTAATTTATATTTTTATAGGTTGATACAGAATTTCTTAATGTCATTTTTTGCACACTGTTAGGAAAAATTTAAGTGTCTTTGATCTTTCCTCAGCTGTTTAATCCTTGTGCTGTCAGTTAACTGTAGTAATTTTGTTTGCAACTCCCAAGACAATGATTTCATTATAAATATCTGAAAAGAAGCACTGGTCATCATTTAAACACTTGTTTTTTTTTTTAGTTTGTTTTTCTTTTTATTGTAAATGCAGTGTATTTTTCCAAACCTGTCACTTTCAGAGTATCAATTTTTATAACATTCCTTGTCTGGTCAGTGGTTTTAATAAATTAAAGATATCAAAAAGTATTTATTAAAAATTAATAGAATAAAATCAGGATATCAGCATAAGGTCATAGAAAAAAATTTAAAATTGTAACCCCTGCATATGTTTTCTTGTTAGAGAAAAAACAGGATGTTTTTATTGCACGTTTAAAATGTTTTCAGTTTCATACAAATGAACTAATATGTACAATAATATCTAATGTTAATAAAAGTAATCAATACAGAAATGAGTTAAAGTATTTTAATAATTTAAATGTGTATGAAATATCTTAAAACATAGATCTACAAAAAGTTGTGCAAACATTAGTTGTATCTATACAAGAACATGCCATCTTGCAAAAAAAAAGATAAGATGAATTTTCTTGTTTACAGCACTAAGCTGATAGCTTGCTAAGACAGATGATCTTGTCTATTGTAGCAAACAATATCTGAATAATGTTTAGCTGTATCACAGCTCATCACTGTGGCGAGACATCTGATTGCTTCAAGCTGGGATCAAAACTTGACTGACATCAGTCAGAGACTAGGCTATTGCTGCATGGCAGAGAAAGGGAACTTTTAATGCATTATATATGTGCCATATTGCAACCATATACTGGCTGCAATAGCACTCAATTCTTATGAAGAGCAATGAATTAAAGCAGAAGCAACCGTTAAAAATTCCCTCTTCTCCATAGTGCTCAATCGGCAAACAAGAGCATTGTCGTCCACAGACAGCCTGTTTCGCTGTATTACAGCTCATCAATGTGGCTAGACACACACACACACACACACACACACACATGTATATATCATGGTTTGAAAATTTTTAAAAGTATTTTTGATATACCCTGAGTTATTTCCCAAAAAAAGGAAGCGATACCTAAGATTTAAAATACACTTTAAAAATGAGAAATCTCTCATGATGCTTTTTATTTTTAATTCCAAGCTAATAGATTCAATTTAATATTTCCAATAAGTAAAATATCTTACTGTATTTCAATCTGAATTTACATTGATTGGAATAATTTTTTATGATAATCAATAAAATCATCCTGATTGACAAATCTGTCAACTCTACATAATTCTATATTAAAAATAATCTTTCAAAAATAAAATATACTTTTCAGAAACATTTAATAAAAATTAGCTTTTTTAAGTTTAATTAATCTATAAAACAGATATTAATTTTATTTTAAAATATCACAGAAAAGCATTTTTAACATGTAAGTGGGTGTTTTTTATGTGATGTTAACACATTTATCAACAGCCTGATGATTGGCTAATTTATGTAAGGGGCTAGATAATTGTAATAAAATTACATGACAAATACAGCATAAATGATTCTCTTATATAATTTGTTTTAACTACCCAGTAATCTTAAAAATGCTAAATACTTTAAGCATTCTAGTATTGAATTTTAGTTAAGCATTCTTACTTACAAAGATGTTTGTTGAGGAAATGTTAGAAAATTACCAATAAATACGATATTTACTATAGTTCCTGCTCTTATTTTCTTATAATTTTATGCATAGCTAAATTTGATAGTTTTAAAAATTTAAAAACTGTTTAAAAACCAAGATGTAATTGAGATATGGCACTCATCGTTGGAACTTATTGCCAAGTATTTGTGTGTTCATCGACATTTCCTTCTTTGTGAAATGAGTTCTATATTGGATCTAATGAGATATCTATAGCAACCACATGGTAGGGTAGGAGTATTCAGTGGGTGGAGAGCTCTGTCTTTTGAGGGGGGGGCTCTCGTCTCTTCTATTTGTCTTGTGTTTTCAAAGGAGGTTTTTTCATGGACTGATCTTCTTTAGACATGAGAAGAAAAGAGTATGAAAGCCTTGATTGTGAATTGTTTGAGATGGTCCATGGCACATACTTCAGCTGACACTGCCCACTGTGATAAACCAGGGCTTGACAGGTAGGTTCATGACAGCTTGTATTGGGCTATCAACTTGTTCTCATACATAGGATGTCACCATGACTGCCAAGCATCAGATCGTCATTTAGTCTAGTCCCTTTCCTAAATCCTTACTGCCATGGGTGATCCTACCAGGAGACAGAGCTCATGACAGCATTACATTCAGCTTCCTTGCAAGCTCCTCCACCAATGACACATTATATGTTCATTTATTGCTTGTAATGTTATTACTGTAAGGAATGTATTACAGCATCTTCTGCATAAAAAATTCTTTTAGCATTATTATCGAAGTGTATTTGTCAGTTTAATTTTTGTAAATTTTACAGTATGATTGCTGTTTCAATATTTCAATTTTTTTTTTTTTTTTTTTTCTTCTTAGGAAGTACCAAAATGTTTGCATCAAATGGCTAAGCGGTATGCAGCGTACCAAAGTCAAAACCAAGGAAGAAAATTCAGTTCAGGACCTCGCAGGATCCGTTATAACAACCAATTTTAAAAGATTTGCAATGCACTATTGTGATAATTACTGCATCTTGAACTATTTCAATTAAAAAAACTGCCAAAAAAAAAAAATTCTTTTGGGAATTAATTTTTTTGTACATTTGATTAAAAAAAAAAAATTATTTTTACTCCCAAAGGGATTATTCTATTTGATCCAGTATAAGGACATATATATATGATTTAAAGATCAAATGTAGATAGGAATCTGACAAGATGATAAAATGAAATAAAGAACAATGTAAGAATCTCTGCCAATGCCTTAATAAAGGTGAAACATGTTAGATTGAAATTTGTTTACTACTTTGTTCTTTATTTCATTTTATTATATATATATATATATATATATAATTACAACTCTCCTGTAAAGAAAAAAAAGGATCAGAATTTTTTTTTTTTTTTAAACACTTAATGGTTAGGAAACAATTTAATTTGACTCTTGCTTCAAGCAGTAGTTTTGGGCCTGGACTCTTTTGTTATGAAGGCCTTGGGTATTGTCCCACAATTTGAAGATAATTCATGATATGTTATATCTTTAAAAAAATATTTACTCTTCTGTATTTTCAAAATTGTTCATCTTATTTATTTTTCTACTTGTTACAAACAATTAGAGAATAAAATGAAGTTAATATTGACTTTCTCTATATTTTATATTAATCTCTTGCATTCATTTTGTCAGTTTTCTTTATAGCCATAAAAACACTTAAGTTGATATATTTTTAATATTTTCTATTTTGTCTTGACTTATTTAAATTAATAACTAATTACCATTTTTTTTATTATTCACT